>CM039677.1:37524906-38104967 GCA_022496015.1 Hordeum marinum
TTTATACTATTTTTGGGACTAACATATTGATCCAGTGCCCAGTGTTAGTTCCAGTTTGTTGCATGTTTTTTGTTTCGCAGAAAATCCATATGAAGAAAAGTCCAAACGGGATAAAAACTTACGGAGATTGTTTTGGAATATATGTGAATTTTGGGAAGTGGAATCAGCAGAAGGCGGTGCCCGAGGGGCCCACAAGCCTGCCAGGCACGCCCTAGGGGTAGGCCGCGCCTAGAGGGCTTGTGGACACCCCTTAGGTCGGTTGGAGGTTTCCCTTGGCCGAAACAAAGATATTTATATAAGGAAAATCCCCACAAAATTTCAGCCCGATCAGAGTTACGGATCTCCGGATATTTAAGAAACGGTGAAAGGCCAGAATCTGAAAGCGTAGAAACAGTAGGAAACAGAGAGAGAGATCCAATCTCGAAGGGGGTCTCTCCCCTATGCCTCCATGGAGGCCATGGACCAGAGGGTAAACCCATCTCCCATCTAGCGGGAATTTCAAGGAAGAATAAGGAGGAGGCAGGCTCTCTCCCACTCTCTCTCGATGGCATCAAAACGCCGTCGGGGCCATCAGCGTGACGACGATCTACTCCAACAACTCCTTCATCTTCACCAACACCTCCATCACCTTCCCCCATCTATCTACAGCGGTCCACTCACCTGCAACCCGCTGTACCCTATACTTGAACATGGTGCTTTATGCTTCATATATTATCCAGTGAGGTGTTGTCATACAATGATGTCTGAGTAGATCTATTATGTCCTATTGGTTGATTGATGATCATCATTGGTTTGAGTTGCATATTTAATTGTTGGTGCTATCCTATGGTGCTCTCTGTGTCGCGCAAGCATGAGGGATCCTTGTTGTAGGGTTTTGCAATGTGTTCATGATTTGCCTATGGTGGGTTGCTTGAGTGGCAGAAGCATAAACCCGAGTAGGTGGGTTGTTGCATATGGGAGTAAAGAGGACTTTATACCTTATAATGTTATGGTTGGGTTTTACCTTAATGATCTTTAGTAGTTGCGGATGCTTGCTAGAGTTCCAATTATAAGTGAATATGATCCAAGTAGAGAAAGTATGTTAGTTTATGTGTCTCCCTCATATAAAATTGCAATAATGGTTACCGGTCTAGTTATCAATTGCCTAGGGACAATTCCACAACTCCTACCACCACTTTTCCACACTCGTTAAACTAACTTAGTTGTTTCTTTACCTTAGCAGCCCCTAGTTTTTATTTACGTGATCTTTATTATCTTGCAAACCTATCCTATCACACCTACAAAGTACTTCTAGTTTCATACTTGTTCTAGGTAAAACAAGCGTTAAGCGTGCGTAGAGTTGTATCAGTGGTCGATAGAACTTGAGGGAATATTTGTTCTACCTTTAGCTCCTCGTTGGGTTCGACACTCTTACTTATCAAGAATTGATCCCCTATACTTGTGGGTTATCAAGACCTTTTTCTGGCATCGTTGCTGGGGAGCAATAGCGTGGGGTGAATATTCTCGTGTGTGCTTGTTTGAATTATCACTAAGTAATTTTTATTTTCTGTTTTAACTTGTTTTCCATCTTTAGATATGGGTAGGAAACGTAAAATACGAAAAAAATAGTTGTACTTACTGCTCCAAAAGTTGAGGAACCACTAGTGTTCCCTACCACCGAAGAATATTACTTGGGTCATCTTCGATCCACTTGTGCTCGTGCTGAAAACCCAACTAGCTTAGTTGAGGGAAAGTCGCTAAATGAGCATGTTCATTATGTGCGACACCGCATATCTCAAAAAGGGAAACTCTTGTGGCATCAAATTAATACTTTGTGTTGCTATGCTTGGAATCTATGTGAAATTTATGATTTTACTTGTTGTTCTAAAGAAGCTAAAAAACACCTTCCCTACCAATGTGTGTTTAATGATAATGAAATATTATCCTCTTACGGCAATGAGGTCTGTTGCTTTAATGATGTTGAACAAATTGAAAAATTTGTTGCTTTCAAGCGTGCCTATGAAATTGCTACTTTCATTGAGAAGTATGATGCTACTCTTTACGAATCTGAAAATTTTTCCATACTATATATTGCTATGAAAACTATGCTTCTAATGCTTATGTTAAAGAGTTTATTGAAAGAATGACCGCTGCTTTGGAAGAGACTAATATTTTGCAGGGATCTATGGAAGAAGAAATTGATGACACTGTGAGCTCATTGGATGAAAAAGATGTGGAGGAAAGCGAAGAACAAAAGGAGGAAGAGAGGATTACCTACCCGTGCATACCTTATAATGAGAGTAACTCTTCAACTCATTCATTGTTTAATTTCCCTTCGTTCTTACCGAAGGATGAATGCTATGTTGATTGCTATGATCCCTTGGATTCATTTGAAATATCCCTTTTTGATGAACTTGATGCTTGCTGTGCTTGTGGCCATGATGCCAATATGAAAGATTCTTATGGATATGAACTTGCTATAGTTCCTTATGTTAAGAATCAAATTGTTGCTATTGCACCCATGCATGATAGTCCTATTATCTTTTTGAATTCTCCCAACTACACTATATCGGAGAAGTTTGCACTTATAAAGGATTATATAGATGGGTTGCCTTTTACTATTACATATGATGATTTTGATAGATATAATATGCATGTGCTTGCTGCTCCTACTTGCAATTATTATGAGAGAGGAACTACATCTCTGCCTCTCTTTGTTTCCAATAAGATAAAATTGGAAGAAACTGCTTATGCTATGTATTGGCCTTTACCTTGTGTGCATGAATTGTTCTTTTATGACATGTCGATGCATAGGAAGAGAGTTAGACTTCGTTGTTGCATGATATATGTTACATTGTGATCACAACTAAACTACAAATCAGTGTTAATTAAAATTGGCTTTGATATACCTTGGGATCCGGGTGGATCAATTACTTGAGCACTTTATGCCTAGCTTAATGGCTTTACAGAAAGCGTTGCCAGGGAGACAACCCGAAAGTGTTAGAGAGTCATTTTATTCTGCTGTGTTCTTTTATAAAGTTTAAAATAATAAAACATAAAGAGGGGAACCTAAAACTTTTTCAAAAAGAGAAGTGAAAGTAAGAAGGACGAGCACCGTTGAAGTGGGGGAGCTCCTTGAATTTTGTTCATGCCAATGGGAACTTCGCAAATATTAATTACAGAAACTTTTCAACAAAAATAATTATCCCCTTGTATAAATCCATTGTATTATAATAATAATAATGTGCCAAGATTTGTCTTTAGGATGATTAGATTGCTTGTTTGGTATGTGCAGTACAAAAACAAAAACTTTGGCTGTAGTGCGTGAATTTACATTTTTTACTAGAGTGTCAAAAGTTTCTGAAATTTTTACACAATACTTATATGCAAATTATTTATTTTTTCCTAAGTTTTCAGAATTTTTAGAGTTACAGAAGTATGGAGAATGTTCAGATTGCTACAGACTATCCTGTTTAAGAGAGATTCTGTTTTTTGATGCATTGTTTTGCTGGTTTTGATGAAACTATCAATTTTATCGATAGTATAATCCATGGAAAAAATATAATACAGTAGCTACAATGCAAAAATAAAATATGAATTGGTTGGCAACGGTACATAGAGTTGTGATTTGCGTTATTATACTCACGAGGGTTTTGGTAAGTTTTGTGTGATTGAAGTTTTCAAGTTTTGGGTGAGATCACGATGGATGAAGGAATAAGGAGTGGAAAGAGACTAAGCTTGGGGATGCCCGAGGCACCCCAAGGTAATATTCAAGGACTCCCAAGAAACTAAGCTTGGGGATGTCCCGGAAGGCATCCCCTCTTTCTTCTAACAACCATCGGTAATTTTACTTGGAGCTATATATTTATTCGTCACATGATATGCGTAAATCTTGGAGTGTCGTGTGATTTTTTTAATAATGCACCATGCTGCTATGAGAAAGTACTTGGTTGATTTCTAGAAGGTTCTTTGCACCTCACTTATATCTTTTGAGTATGGCTTTGTAGAATGCTTCATGTGCTTCACTTATATCATTTGAAGTTTGGATTGCCTGTTTCTCTACCCATAGAAAACCGACATTTGTAGAATGCTCTTTTTCTTCACTTATATTTGTTAGAGCATGGGAATATCTTTTGTAGGAAGAATTAAACTCTCATGCTTCACTTATATCTATTTAGAGAGTTAATAGGAGTTGGTCATTCACATGGTTAGTCATAAAATCCTACATAAAACTTGTAGATCGCTGAATATGATATGTTTAATTCCTTGCAATAGTTTTGCGATATGAAGATGGTAATATGAGATTCATGCTAGTGAGTAGTTGTGAATTGGAGAAATGCATGTGTTGAAGTTTGTTATTCCCGTAGCATGCATGTATGGTGAACCGTTATGTAACGAAGTCAGAGCATGATTTGTTTAATGATTGTCAACCTTTGTGTGAGGGTCGGGAGTGCGCCATGGTTAACTCCTACCAACCTCTCCCCTAGGAGCATGTGTCTAATGCTTTGTTTGATAAATAATAGACTTTTGCAATAAGTATGTGAGTTCATTATGACTAATGTTGAGTCCATGGATTTACACACTCTCACCCTTCCACCCTTGCTAGCCTCTATAGTACCGCACAACTTTTGCCGGTGCATTAAACCCACCTTCCCCAAAAAAGTCACAATATATTTTCCTCAAAATATCCACCATACCTACCTATTATGGCATTTCCATAGCCATCCCTAGATATATTGTCATGCAACTTCCATCATTCCGTTTAGTATGACATGCACCATCATTTTCATATTGCTTTGCATGATCGCAAGACAGCTTGCATGATGTTTTCATGGCTTGTCCCTTTTTTGATGTCATTTGCTAGGCTAGATCGTTGCACATCCCGGTATCCTACGGAAGCATTCATATAGAGTCATATTTTTGTTCTAGGTATCGAGTTGTGAGTAAATAAAAGTGTGATGATTTTCATTATTAGAGCACTGTCCCGTGTGAGAAAATTATGATGGAAGCTATGATTCCCTCACAAGTTGGGAGGAGTCTCCGGACTTTACAAAAAATAAAAGAGGCCAGTGAAGCCCAAATAAATAAATAAATAAGAGGCCAAAGATGCCCACCAAAATAAAAACAGAAAAAAAAGAAAAAAATTGAGAGAAAGAGAGAAGGGACAATTGCTACTATCTTTTTCCACACTTGTGCTTCAAAGTAGCACCATGATCTTCATGATAGAGAGTTTCCTATTTTGTCACTTTCATATAACTAGTGGAATTTTTTGCACGACCACTTAGTTTTCTTTTTGAGATTTCATACACTTATAGCTCTAAGTGCATTCGTTGCATGGCAATCCCTACTCACTCACATTGATATCTATTGATGGGCATCTCCATAGCCCATTGATACGCCTAATTGATGTGAGACTATCTTCTCCTTTTTCCTCATCACCTCCACCATATTCTATTCCACCTATAGTGCTATATCCATGGCTCACGCTCATGTATTGCGTGAGAGTTGAAAAGGTTTGAGAACATTAAAAGTGTGAAACAATTGCTTGACTTGTCATCGGGGTTGTGCATGATTTAGATACTTTGTGTGGGGAAGATGAAGCATAGCCAGACCATATGATTTTTTAGGGATAACTTTCTAAGGCCATGTTATTTTGGAAGGAAAAGATTGCATTGTTGGTGTGCTCGAAGTATTACTGTTTTTATGTCAATATAGACTATTGCTTTGAATCACTCGTATCTTAATATTCATGCCATTATTAGATTATATGATCAAGATTATGCTAGGTAACATTTACATAAAAAAATATTTTTTATCATTTACCTATTCGAGGACGAGCAGGAATTAAGCTTGGGGATGCTGATACGTCTCCGTCATATCTATAATTTTTTACTGTTTCATGCTAATATTCTACAACTTTCGTATACTTTTGGCAACTTTTTATACTATTTTTGGGACTAACATATTGATCTAGTACCCAGTGCCAGTTCCTGTTTGTTGCATGTTTTTTGTTTCGTAGAAACTCCATATCAAACGAAGTCCAAATGGGATAAAAACTTAAGGATATTTTTTTGGAATATATATGAATTTTGGGAAGTGGAATTAAAAAAAGGCGGTGCCCGAGGGGCCCACAAGCCTGCTAGGCGTGCCCTGGGGTAGGGAGCTCCCAGAGGGCTTGTGGCCACCCATTAGGTAGGTTGGAGGTGTCCTTTGGCCGCCAAAAAGATATTTTTATAAGGAAAATCCCCTCAAAATTTCAGCCCGACCGGAGTTATGGATCTCCGGATATTTAAGAAATGGTGAAAGGTCAGAATCTGAGAGTGCAAAAACAGAAGGAAACAGAGAGCGAGATCCAATCTCGGAGGGGCTCTCGCCCCTCCGCCGCCATGGAGGACATGGACCATAGGGTAAACCCTTCTACCATCTAGGGGGAAGGTCAGGGAAGAAGAAAAAGGAGGGGGCTCTCTCCCCCTCTCTCCCGATGGCACCGAGACGCCGCGGGGGCCATCATCGTGACAGCAATCTACTACAACAACTCCGTCAGCTTCACCAACACCTCCATCACCTTCCCCCATCTATCTATAGCGGTCCGCTCTCCCGCAGCCCGCTAGACCCTCTACTAGAATATGGTGCTTTATGCTTCATATTATTATCCAATGATGTGTTGCCATCCTATGATGTCTGAGTAGATCTATTTTGTCCTATTGGTTGATTGATGATCATGATTGGTTTGAGTTGCATGTTTTATTGTTGGTGCTGTCCTATGGTGCTCTTCGTGTCGCGCAAGCATGAGGGATCCTCGCTTTAGGGTGCTGCAATGTGTTCATGATTTTCCTATGGTGGGTTGCTTGAGTGACAGAAGCATAAACCCGAGTAGGTGGGTTGTTGCATATGGGAGTAAAGAGGACTTGATACCTTATAATGCTATGGTTGGATTTTACCTTAATGATCTTCAGTAGTTGCGGATGCTTGCTAGAGTTCCAATCATAAGTGCATATGATCCAAGTAGAGAAAGTATGTTAGCTTATGCCTCCCTCTCATATAAAATTGCAATAATGATTACAGGTCTAGTTATCAATTGCCTAGGGACAATTCCGTAACTCCTACCACCACTTTTCCACACTCGTTAAACTAACTTAGTTGTTTATTTACCTTATCAGCCCCTAGTTTTTATTTACGTGCTCTTTATTATCTTACAAACCTATCCTATCACACCTACAAAATACTTCTAGTTGCATACTTGTTCTAGGTAAAGCGGACGTTAAGCGTGCATAGAGTTGTATCGATGGTCGATAGAACTTGAGGGAATATTTGTTCTACCTTTAGCTCCTCGTTGGGTTCGACACTCTTACTTATCGAGAAAGGCTACAATTGATCCCCTATACTTGTGGGTTATAAGGGGCTGCCCCCAAAATCCCTCAATATATATAGGAGGAAGGGGAGAGGAGGCAGCCTTGGCCCCTACTCCAAGTAGGTTCGGGCGAACCAAACAAGGGAGGAATCCACCTCCCGCAAGGGAGGTGGAATCCTATTAGAACTCCTTCCAAATTTCGATTTTCCTTCCTTCCTTTGGGGTTTTTCCTTCCCACTCTTTCCTAGAGGCATGGGCCTTGTAGGGCTGGTTTTCCTAGCCCACTAAGGGCTGGTGCAATACCCCTCAGGCCCATGTGGGCTCCCGACGTGGGTGGCCCCTCTCAATGGCCCTCCGTCACCCCCGGTACACTACCGGAAATACCCGAAACTTTTCCTGTGGCCAAAACGGGACTTCCTATACATCAATATTTACCTCCAGACCTTTCCGGAGCTCTTCATGACGTCCAGAATCTCATCCTGCACTCCGAACAAATTTCGGTCACCAACATACATAACTACACTATATTGAAACGTCACTGAACCTTAAGTGTGCAGACCTTGCATGTTCGAGAACTATGCACACATGACCGAGACACCTCTACGGTCAATAACCAATAGTGGGACCTGGATGCCCATATTGGTTCCTACATATTCTATAATATCTTTATCGGTCAAACCTCTATGTCAAGGATTCAGATAATCTCGTATGATGTTCCGTTTGTTCTTCGATATGTTACTTGCCTGAGACTCCATCGTCGGTATCTCTATACCTAGTTCAATCTCGTTACTAGCAAGTCTCTTTACTCGTTCTGTAATACAAGATCCCTTGGCTAACTCTTTAATCACATTCCTTGCAAGGCTTATAGTGATGTTGTATTATCGAGTGGGTCCTGAGATACCTCTCCATCACACGGAGTAACAAATCCCAGTCTTGATCCATGCCAACCCAACAGACACCCTCGGAGATACCTGTAGAGCACCTTTATAGTCACCTAGTTACGTTGTGATGTTTGATACACACAAGGTACTCCTCTGGTGTCACTGATTTGCATGATCTCATGGTCATAGTAACAGATACTTGACACGTAGAAAACTATAGCAATAAACTGAAACGATCATATGCTATGTTTATAGTTTGGGTCTTGTCCATCACATAATTCTCCTAATGATGTAATCCCATTATCAAATGACATCTCACGTCCATGGCCAGGAAACCTTGACCATCTTTGATTAACGAGCTAGTCTATTAGAGGCATTCTAGGGACATGGTGTTGTCTATGTATCCACACATGTATCTGAGTTTCCGATCAATACAATTCTAGCATGGATAATAAATTATTGTCATGAACAAGGAAAAATGATAATAAATAATTTATTATTGCCTCTAGGGCATAGTTTGAACACCTCCCTCGCGGATCCGCGCTCTCACCATGAAGGAGAACCCATTCTCCACCATCAGATTCATAGTGGCCAAACATGAGAACAGAAGTGCAAATCACAATAAAAGAAAACCTACACCATGAAATTGCCACAAAAAAAGCTAAATTGTTGAATGACAATCCAATGAATCAAGACACGTCTATCCACAAGATAAAAACCAACACTAGATACCTAGCATTGGTCTACACACATACCACGAGCCCACGACTCCAATAGAGTTGATAGTTAATTACTTTCTATGGCACGGGGACATCCTGAGCACCAGACGGCCCAAACAAAAGGAACTTTCCTTGTTTTCTATTGATTTATTGAACCATTATTGTTGGCTTTCGAAAATAATCCATGTTCTATTTTCTTAAACGTCATTCCTCCCATATGTGGTGTGTGACGAAGAGTGACAAATCGAATCTCCGACCACTTATAATATAGACACCCTCTATGCAAGGAGAGTTTACATATATGTGCATGAGTGTCAAGTGTGCGGTTTATTCAGTGTTGTATATTGACATACATGTGAGTGAACGCCCCGCGTGATTGAGATCAAAACTTGTTGCTTAACTGATAAGAAAGAAAATTAGATATATAAATACTCCCATGTATTGTGAAACGGAGTGAGGCCCATGTATAAATTATTCACATATATAGTGATGATACGATGGAAAATAGTACATATCAAGGCATCTCTAACCGAACTCCTAAAATTTAACACATCAAACCTTAAAGACTTGAAATTAAGGAGTTAAAAAAACTCGAACCTAATTGAACTCTCAAATTTAACTCGTCAAATGAAATAGACCCCACATGGAATGCTCTTTCCAATTTATTCTTCCTTATATTTTCTTGTTCCTCCTTCCTCTTGGGGAATGTTGCATGGGAAATAGAAATTTTTCTACGCACATGCAAGATCTATCCATGGAG
Organism: Hordeum marinum; assembly: GCA_022496015.1. Lineage (NCBI taxonomy): Eukaryota > Viridiplantae > Streptophyta > Magnoliopsida > Poales > Poaceae > Hordeum > Hordeum marinum. Next base: position 37,534,597 of record CM039677.1, read on the forward strand.
ATGCATAGCTACGAGAGGGGAAGTGTGTCTACATACCCTTGTAGATCGCTAAGCGAAAGCGTTAATAAACGCGGTTGATGTAGTTGAACATCTTCGCGATCCAATCATGATCCGTCCTGATCAAGTGCCGAACGGACGACACCTCTGCGTTCAGCACACGTACAGCTCGATGATGTCTCTGCCTCCTCAATCCAGCGAGCGAGGGTGGAGTAGTAGATGTGTTCTCCGGCAACACGACTGTGTGCTGGCGGTGATGGTGGTGCTATCCCGGTAGGTCTACGCCTAGCACTACCGAAACCGCGAACGAAAGAGAAAACGATCTAGGGACAGAGAGAGAGAGAGAGAGAGGGGCGCCAAGGGCTTCATGTGTCCTCTTGGGGCGCCCCCTCCCCTATATATATAGGTGGAGGGGAGTGGGGGAACAGCCCCTCCAAGCCCTAGAGCACAGCCAAGGGGGGAGGAGGTGGGATCCTAGTCCCCCTCCTTCCTTTCCATACAAAGGTGGACTTTCCACCTTTCTCAACTGCATGGGCCTTGAGGGACTTGTGCGCTTCGCCCAATAAGGCCATGGTATGTCCCCTCAGCCCATGCAAACCCTTGGGACATGGTGGAACCCTTCGTGTACTTCCATACTCCTCCGGAAGTTTCCAGAACCTTCTAGAAGCTTCCCGGTACAATACTAGAAAAACCCGAAACTTTTCCGGTAGCCAAAATATGACCTCATATAAAACTCTTTACCTATGGACCATTTCGGAGCTCCTCATGATGTACGGGATCTCATTTGGGACTCCGAAAAACTTTTGGTCACCAACATATATAACTCATCAACACTATATCGTCACTGAATGTTAAGTGTGCAGACCCTGCGGGTTCGAGAACTATGCAGACATGACCGAGACACCTCTATGGTCAATTACCAATAGTGGGACCTGGATTCCCATATTGTCTCCTACATATTGTATGAAGATCTTTATCGATCGAACCACGATGTCAAGGATTCAATCAATCTCATATGCAGTTCCCTTTGTCCATCGGTATGTTACTTGCCCAAGATTCGATCGTTGGTACGTCCATACCTAGTTCAATCTCGTTACCGGGAAGTCTCTACTCATTCCATAATACAACATCACATGACTAACTCCTTAGTCACATTTCTTGCAAGCTTCTTGTGATGCTGTATTACCGAGTGGGCCCAGAGATACCTCTCCGTCATATGGAGTGACAAATCCCAGTCCAGATCCACGCCAACCCAATAGACACCCTCGGAGCTACCTGTAGTTCACCTTTATAGTCACCTAGTTATGTTGTGACGTTTGATACACACAAGGCATTCCACCGGTGTCAGGGAGTTGCGTGATCTCATGGTCGTAGGAATGGATACTTGACATGGATAAAATAGTAGCAATAAACTGACACGATCATATGTTATTCTTACGGTTGGGTCTTGTCTATCACATCATTCTCCTAATGATGTGATCCCATCATCAAATGACAACTCATGTCTATCGTCAGGAAACCTTGTTGGCCATCTTTAATCAACGAGCTAGTCTATTAGAGTCTTACTAGGGACACTTTGTTGTCTATGTATCCACACATGTATTTGAGTTTCCTGACGATACAATTATAGCATGGATAATAAGCGATTATCATGAACAAGGAAATATGATAATAACTAACTTATTATTTCCTCTACGGCATATTTCCAACAGTCTCCCTCTTGCACTAGAGTCAATAATCTAGTTGACATCACCATGTGATTAACACTCACATCACCATGTTATTAACACCCAATGAGTTCTTGGATTTGATCATGTTTTGCTTGTGAGAGAGGTGTTAGTTAATGGGTGTGTGACATTCTGATCCGTGTATTATTTGCAACTCTCTAAACTGTAGATGTTGCTACCACGCTCCACTTGGAGCTATTCCAAATGGCTGCTCAATTATACGTATCCGGTTTGCTACTTAGAGTCATCCGGATCGGTGTCAAAGCTTGCATCGACGTAACCCTTTATGACAAACTCTTTGTCACCTCCATAATCGAGAAACATTTCCTTAGTCCTCTAGTTACTAAGGATAATTTTGACCGTTTACCAGTGATCCACTCTTGGATCACTCATGTACCCCTTGCCAGACTAATGGCAAGGCACACATCATATGTGGTACACATCATGGCATACAGTATAGAGCCTATGGCTAAGGCATAGGGGGCGACTTTTGTCCTTTCTCTTTCTTCTGTCGTGGTCGAGTTTTGTGTCTTACTCAAGTTCACACCTTGCAAATCAGGCAAGAACTCCTTCTTTCACTAATCCATTTTGAACTCTTTCAAAATCTTGTTAAGGTATGTACTCATCAAAAGTATAATGAAGTGTCTTGATCTATCTCTATAGATCTTGATACCCAATATTTAAGTAGCTTTATCCGGGTCTTCCTTTGATTTTTTCGAACGACCATTTATTATTTCCAGAAATTCTACATTATTTCTGATCAACTATATGTCAACCACATATACATATCAGAAATTCTATAGTGCTCCCACTCACTTTCTTGTAAATACAGGTTTCTCATAAACTTTGTATAAACCAAAAAGCTTTGATCACCTCATCAAAGTGCATATTCCAACTCCAAGATGCTTGCTCCAGTCCATAGAAGGATCACTGGAGCTTGCACACCTTTTAGCATCCTTACGACTTACAAAACCTCATGGTTGTATCACATACAACCTTTCCTCAAGGAAACCATTAAGGAAGCAATGTTTTGACATCCATCTGCTAGATTTCATAATCAAAAAATGCATCAACTTCTAACATAATTCTAGTAGACTTTAGCATCTCTATAGGTGAGTAAGTCTCATCGTAGTCAACTTCTTGAACTTATCGGAAACCCTTTCCGATGAGTCGAGCTTATAAATTGTGATATTTACCATCAGAGTCTATCTTCTTCTTAAAGGTCCATTTGTACTCAACGGCCTGTCGTTCAACAGGCAAGTCTACCAAAGTCCATAATTGGTTTTCGTACATGGATCCTTTCTCGGATTTCATGGCTCGTAGTCATTTGTTGGAATTCGGGCCCACCATTGCTTCTTCATAGTTCATAGGTTCACCGTTGTCTAACAACATGACCTCCAAGACAGCGTTGACGTACCACTCACGGGTGGTACGAGTCCTTGTCGACCTACTAGGTTTGCTAGTAACTTGATCTGAAGCTTTATGATCATCATCATTTGCTTCCTCTTCACTTGGTGTATGTGTCCCAAAAACATTTTTCTACGTCGTGCTACTATACAACTGAAGTGACGGTTTAACAACCTCATCAAGTTCTACTTTCCTCCCACTCAATTTTTCGAGAGAAACTCTTTCTCAAGAAAGGACCCGTTTTTAGCAACAAACACTTTGCCCTCAGATCTGAGATAGAAGGTATACCCAACTGTTTCCTTAGGGTATCCTATGAAGATGCACGTTTCTGCTTTGGGTTCGAGCTTATCACACATAAGCGTTGCATTCCCAAACTTTGAGAAATGACAGCTTAGGTTTCTGCCAAACCATAATTCATACGGTGTCATCTCAACGGATTTAGACGGTATACTATTTAAAGTGAATGTAGTTGTCTCTAATGCATAACCCCAAAACGATAGTGGCAAAACGATAAGAGACATCATAGAACGCACCATATCTAATAGAGCACTACTACGACGTTCGGACACACCATCACACTATGGTGTTCCAGGTGGCGTGAGTTGTGAAACAACTTCCACACTGTCTTAAGTTGTATATCAAACTCGTAACTCAGATATTCACCTCCACGATCATATCATATACATTTTATCTTCTTGTCATGATGATCTCAAACTTCACTCTGAATTTGCTTGAATTTTTCAAATGTTTTAGACTTGTGTTTCATTAAGTAAATTTACACATATCTACTCAAATCATAAGTGAAGGTAAGAAAATAATGATATCCACCGCACGCTACAACACTCATTGGACCGCATACATCAACATGTATCATTTCCAATAAGTCACTCTCCCGCTCCATCATACCGGAAAACGGGGTCTTAGTCATCTTGCCCATGAGGCATGGTCCGCATGTCTCAACCGATTCGAAATCGAGTGAGTCCAAAGGTCCATCAGCATGGAGTTTTCTTCATGCGCTTTACACCAATATGACATTTAGCGGTAGTGCGATAAGTATGTGGTACTATCATTATTAACTTTGCACCATTTGGCATCAATATTATGAACATGTGTATCAGTACGATCAAGATTCAATAAACCATTCACATTGGGTGCATGACCATTGAAGGTTTTATTCATGTAAATAGAACAATTATTATTCTCTGACTGAAATGAATAACCGTATTTCAGTAAATATGATCTAATCATATTCATGGTCAACGCAAACACCAAATAACATTTATTTAGGTTCAACACTAATCCCGAAGGTAGAGGGAGTGTGCGATGGTGATCACATCAACCTTGGAAACACTTCCAACACACATCGTCACCTCACCCTTAGCTAGTCTCTGTTTATTCTGTAACTTTTACTTTTAGTTACTAACATTAGGAATTGTACCGACATCTGATACCCAGGTGCTACTAGGAGTACTAGCAAGGTACACATCAATAATATGTATATCAAATATACGGCTGTCGACGTTGCCAACCTTCTTCTCTACCAAGTATTTAGGGAGTTCTACTTCAGTGACTGTTTTCCTCATAATAGAAGCACTTGGTATCAGGCTTGGGTTCAACCTCAGTTTTCTTCACTTGAGCAGCAACTGGCTTGCCATTCATGAAGTTTCCCTTCTTGCCCTTGACCTTATCGAAACTAGTGGTTTTACCAACCATCAACATTTGATGCTCCTTCTTGATTTCTACCTTCGCGGTGTGAAACACCGTGAATAGCTCAGGGATCATTATTCCCATCCCTAGCATGTTTATAGTTCATCACGAAGCTCTAGTAGCTTGGTGACAGTGACTTGGAAAACTATATCAATCACTATCTTATCTGTAAGAACAACTCCCACTCGATTCAAGCGATTGTAGCACCCAGACAATATGAGCACATGCTCACCGATTGAGCTATTCTCCTTCATGTTACAGGCAAAGAATATTGTTGGAGGTCTCATACCTCTCAACACGGGCACACGCCTCAAATCCAATTTCACCTCTTGGAATGTCACATATGCTACGTGACGTTCCAAACGTATTTGGAGCCTGAATTCTAAGCCGTAATGCAAGACACGCTGAACTATCAAGTAGTCATCAGAATGTTCTTGTCATAAGTTCACAACATCCATAGTCGCTGCTTGAGGGGTGGCGCACCGAGCGGTGCATTAAGGACATAAGCCTCCTGTGCAGCAACTAAGGATAATCCTCTGATCACGGATCTAGTCTGCACAATTGCTATGATTATTTTCAACTATATTTTCTCTAGGAACGTATCAACAACATAGGGGAGCTACACCACGAGCTATTGATCTACAACATACTTTCGCAAAGACAACTTTAGACTATATCCGTGATAAGGAGTTTAGTTAATCATATTACTTAAGAACTCCCACTCAAATCAACATCCCTCAGGTTGTCTAAGTGTAACATGACCCAAATCCACCAACCCAAGTCCGATCATCACGTGAGATGAGGTGGTTTCAACGGTGAACATCTCCATGTTGATCATATCGACTATATGACTCATGTTTGACCTTTCGGTATCCTATGTTTTGAGGCCATGTCTGCACATGCTAGGCTCGTCAAGTTTAACCCAAGTGTTCCGCATGTGCAACACTGGCTTGCATCCGTTGTATGTGAATGTAGAGTCTGTCACACCCGATCATCACGTGGTGCTTTGAAATGACGAACTTCCGCAATGGTGCATACTCGGGGAGAACACAATTTTATCTTGAAATTTTAGTGAGGGATCACCTTATAATGTGTGACGCCCCCATTCTTGACCGTACGCTAAACATACACGCAATGCGTATGGCCAAGATTAGGGACTCACTCATCAATATCACAACACAACTCTAGACACAAATTAAAGTCATAAATCTTCATTTTACAAGCCAGGGGCCTCGAGGGCTAGAATACAAAGCTCGACAAGCACGAGTCAGTGGAAGCAAATAATATCTGAGTACAGACATAAGTTAAACAAGTTTTGCCTTAAGAAGGCTAGCACAAACATAACAACGGATCGAAAGAGGCGAGGCCTCCTACCTGGGAACCTCCTATCCTATTGCTGGCCGGGGCGGCATCCATGTAGTAGTAGGCTCTTGCGATGGTGTAGTAGTTGTCTCCGGCGTACTCCATCTCCTGGGCTCCATCGTCTGAACGCAGAATCGTATCGAGGGGGAAAGAGAAGGCAAAGCAGCGGTGAGTACTCATCCAAAGAACTCGAAAGACTGACATCAGAACTATGATAAGTATGCATCATTATCAAGGGGAGAGGTTATATCTAGACTGACTGCAGAAAGCAAGAATAAGGGGAAGGCATGGTCCTATTGAACACTAGCATCTTCAACATCTTGTAGCATTGGAAGAGAGTAGAGTGGCATCTCACATAGTCATATTATGGTACAATTTTATTATGTAACCACGCCCAGAGATTCTTCCTCGACTCCCTGCGACAAAGCAATCCTGGAGCCAACATTCGTTTCACAATTAAAGTCACAATTGTAGTTGTATGAGGTCAAGGTACAATTCCAAGTCGTCCTGTTATCGTGGACATGGCTATTTGAATAGATTAATCATCCCTGTAGGGGTGCACCACATATTCCCCACACGTTTGAATCACCTCCGACCGGACACCTTTTCTAGGTCATGCCCGGCCTCGGGATATCAAAACGTTGTCGCCCCACCTAGACTCAACGAAGAGGCCAGCCCGCCGGTCTAAATCCTAAGCATATAGGTTCATGGGCCCACATGCCCTTGCACTCCTGCATGACGCGAAGGCGGCCGAGGTCAGTCCTAGCACCCCTTATAACAAGCGTAATGCCATTGCGGACCACTCGGGCACGTGCCATTCCATTGTTGACGTCCGAAGAGCTTCGGCTGATACAATGACGCTAAGTACCCATAACTTCTCCCACGTGCAGGTTAGTGCGTATTAAGGCCAACGACCTAATTGAGATCAAGTACCCAACCCATTAGCATGCTATTAATGCGGGGCAAGCGCGACCCATAAAGTGTGGTCCCGTCGCCCCGTCTCGAGGATGTGTGGCAAAGGCCTCTCTCGCCAGTCTACGCCTCATCATCACCCTTTTGGATGCCTTACCGGCACATCCCACCACATCTTACACACGGGTACCCTCGGGGCCGACCCATCTCAAGACTGTCGGGAACTCAGGTCCACCTCAACCAGGGTGGTACCGCCTGTCCCTCCAGTCCCATCTTTCACATGTAAACAAGGTCAAGTTGAAGTAACTGTGTGTTTATACACCAAGTGGATATTCGAGGAATCACCCTCGATGGATCCCACTCAATGTATGTGTATGACAAGAGTCACTATCGATAAATGGGAAGGAGGAATCATCCTCGATACCCACGATCGATTAGCTACGCTACAAAATTAACACCGGGAGTGCTAAGTGAGGTATCACCCTCGGCACTCGGTAGTAGCTCTACACTGCCATACTAAAGGGGTGTGCGGTGAGGTGAGGGGCCTGGCTTGTTGGTTGGTTGACCGAGTCGTCCAGTCGTCGATGAAGACGGAGGGGCAACTATGACTAAGGGGTCACTCGGGGTTCATTGATCAACCTATACTAAGCAGTTGATATGATTGCCGGTATAGTAACAGTTTATCAAAAAAAGGCTATGCATTAGAATAGGAGCTAACTAATGCAGTAGCAAAAATCTAATGCGAGAATAAGAAGGAAAGGAATAGGCAATATCGGAATGCTCAACGGGGGGCGTTGCTTGTCGTGCTGCTCCGCGGCAAAGGCCTGGTCATCAACGGCGTAGTCGTACCCGGAAGCATCGTCAGTCTCGGGGTCTACCGGAGGGAAGAGGGGGAATAAACAATAAATGTAAAGCAGACAAATGCATCACGATGCATGACATGGTGATATGCAGAGCTAGGTATACACTAACGCAGTACTACACGTCGCAGACGGGTCGGAATAATATCTGACGATATTTCCTGGGTCTCTAGCTACTACCGGACATATGATCCTAATGCTAAATGTCCATGTTCATCTTTCTAGGAACATGTGACAGATGAACGGACAGCGTATTCGGATTCGTGGGATTTCTCTGATCAACTTTCATGTATAAAACTTTTTCATCCGAGTTATGAATTATTTCTATTAATTGTTAATTTTTTATTAATATTCTAAAATTAAAATATTTAAATTAATTTGAAAAGGCATTTATGACATCAGCATGACATCGGGGTGACATCAGCAGTCAACAGCGGGGCTGACTGGTCAAACCTGACCAATGGGCCCCACCTGTCATAGATTCTGGGTCTAAACAGAGTTTAAATTAATCTAAAGGGTTAATTAGAGGGGTGGGCTCCATCTTTCAGTGACTAATTGGGTTTGGTAATTATCAAAATTAATTAAACATGTCATTAGGGATTAATTAACCTGGGCCCACATGTCAGTGTCTGGGCACTGCCCAATTAGCTAGTTGACCACGGTCAACTGGTCAACAAGGGGGGTGGGGCCACAGGTCAGTAACTCTTGGGGTGGCCCCAACCTAGCCACGTCGACGATGGCTGACAGTTTGATGCGGGCGACCAAAAATGCGGCAACGTGGCTCGGCCACCGGTTGGAAAATGCCCACAGGGGCTCATTTGGCATGCGGTTCGGTGCGTTGGAACAGGAGCTTGATGGCGAGTCGAGCTGTGGTGGTGGCACGGGCTATGGTTGTCGGAATCGTCGCCAGCGGCGAGGTGAGTGGCGAGCGGCGATCAGGCACCGACGGGGATGGCGCTACGGCGTGCTAGTGGGCGGCCTAATGAGCCCAGCATGGCCTACGCGACATGGGGAAACGAAAGGTGGTGAGCGCGGGACCAAAAGGCCACCGGAGGTTCGCTGGCGTCGAGCTCGGGCAGAGCCGACTATTGGGCATGGAGGGAAGGGGGGCTACGGGGCCGAAGCTAGTGCGAGAGGAGAGGGGAAGAAGGAGTGGCTCACAGCGGTCCTGTAGATGAGCAAAGCGGGTGCGGCGAGGCCTGAGGAAGCCGGAATCGTTGCCGGAGCGCGTCGGTGCTCGGAGGAAGAAGAAGGCTCGGGGCGGCATTGCAGGAGCTTTGGGCGGCAACGGCTCGGTGTAGGAGAAGGAGTCGACGATGGCGGTTCTCCTTGGCATGGCAGCGACGCGAGGGAGGCACGGTGGCCACAGCTACATCGCAGTGGCAGCCATGGCTGCGCTCGGGTGTGGTGGGGAGACGAAGGACAAGGCAGGGAGCGAGAGCGAGGGGATCTGGAAGGGGCTCGGGTTTGCCAGGGGCACGGGGAGTGCTCTTATCCTCCCACCGACGGCGGCGAGCCGGTGCAGCGACGATGACGCCCTGTAGCGACCAGGCGGTCGATACAGGAGGAGGGAGATGACGCGCAGGGTGGGCTGGCGCACGCGCTAGGCAGCTGAGTCAGTTGGCCCAGTTGGGCGACTAGGGCTGGGGTGATTTTTTTATACCTTTCTCTTTTTAAATAGTTTTAGGACTAAATGACTTTTAAAAAATATGGGATAGGGCCCAATATTTGCCATGCAATATTTGGTACTACCACAAAAAGTATGGGGCCCTTTTTGAAAGGTTTGGAAATTTTTATAATTCAAAAGGCAATTAAATAATTGTTTTAGCCTCTGTTATAAAAGCTTTAGAGGCACCAAACCAATTGATAAAATGGTGGTTCCAATTTTGGTATAGCTTAGGGAATATTTGCAACACAAGCATGCTTTTTAATTTGAAGTTTGGAAAACTTCCAAAACCACCTTTCAAATGAATTTTGAATTGGATAAGAATTTGAATGAGGGTTGATTCCAAAAATGATCATAATTGGATTATTAAAATAACTAAGCTTGATCAAGGTCATTACTGTAGCTTAATTACAAAGATTACTGTAGCAGAAATCCAGGCCATCACATAATGGCACCATCGTCCTAAGAAAAACAAGGTGCATAAAAGGATTAACATCACATGCAAATCATAAGTGACATGATATGGCCATGAACTTGTGCTTTCGATCTCCATCTCAAAGCACCGGCATGATCTCCATCGTCACCGGCATAACACCATGATCTACATCATTATGTCGCCATCGGGGTTGTCGTGTCAACCATGCTTCTACTACTATTGCTACCATTTAGCGATAAAGCAAGGCATTACATAACGCTTAATGATTGGCAAATTGGTCATACAATAATTAAAGACAACCATGTGGCTCCTGCCGCTTGCCGTACTCAATGACATGCAAGTCATGATAATCTATAAAAAATATGATCATCTCATAAGACACATATATTTCATCATGTCTTTGGCCATATCATATCACAACATACCACTACTACAAAATAGGTTCTTAGTGGCGCACCTATTTTTGCCACTAATGGCGCACTATAGGTGCGCCATTATTACCACACAACTAGTAACAAACACTAATGGCGCACCTCTGGTGCGCCATTAGTATTGCAGGTAACACTGGCGCACCTTGTAGTGCGCCATTACTATTGCTACAGGTGCGCCACTGGTAACTTTTTTTGAATTTTTTTGATTTATTTTTTTGAATTTTGAAGGCGGGAAAATAGTAGTGGCGCCCCGTCTAACCCCCATCGTGCGCCATTGCTATTTTTGAATTTTGAATTTGGATCTGGATCTGGCTCATTTTTTTGGTTTGTTTTTTTGCTTGAATTTTTTTCAAATTTCGTTCTCGACCTGGATCTGGTACGTTCTTTGTGCTGGGGGAGCTCCACATGTGGCCGGAAGTAGAGGAGGAGCGAGAAGAGACCGTGAGGAGGAGAGAAGGGAGGAGAGACCGTGAGGATTAGGAGAGGAGGGAGGAGGAGGTCGCCGGAGAGGAGGAGGAGGACCATGAGCAGGAGAGGAAGAGGGAGCACCGTGAGGAGGAGAGGAGGGAGGAGGAGGTCACCGGAGGAGGAGCACCGTGAGGAGGAGGTCACCAGAGGAGGAGCACCGTGAGGAGGAGGAGGTCGCCGGAGAGTTGGAGATGGAGTGGAGGAGAGGAGGAGAGGAGGAGATGGAGTGGAGGAGAGGAGGAGAAGAATGAAGGGGTAAGTGGCTGACCGGCCCTTTTAAACTTCTGTCCCAACTTAGCAGTAGCGCACCATGCACTGGTGCGCCATTGCTATTTTTTTGAATTGTGGAGGCGGGAAAATAGTAGTGGCGCAATATTCATAGATGCGCCATTGCTAATTTTTTTATTTTTTCGAATTTTTTTGAATTGTGAAGGCGGGAAAATAGTAGTGGCGCATTATTCATAAGGTGCGCCATTGCTAACTTGTTTTTATTTTTGTATTTTTTGAATTTTGAAGGTTGGAAAATAGCAGTGGCGCACCATTCACTAGTGCGCCAGTGCTACTTTATTTATTTTTTGCATTTTTTCGATTTTTTTGCCTCCAGATCTTTAAAGCGTTGTAACTTTTTTCTGTTAGGTTTTTGTGGATTCTAGAAAATCGATAACGGGCGTATGTTGAATTCGGATGTAACTTTGCGAGTAGATGATTTTTCATATAAAAAACTTTTTCATTGGAGGTCGTATGCAAAAGTTCGGCCATTTTACCGAAACACGGCGGTCTTTTGCAAAAAAAATCAAAATTCATGTTTGTTAATTTTCCTAACAACTAGAACACATAACACATGGGCATCTATTTTTTTAATTTTTTTAATCTTTTATCATTTTCTTTTATTATTTTTAAAACCTAAAAGGCGATCCAAGGGGGGGTGTTTGTGTGTGTGAGACGTTAGTAATGGCGCACCCTCCCTGGTGCGCCATTGCTAACCCTAGCAATGGCGCACCAGGGAGGTTGCGCCATTACTAACCTCTCTCACACACACGCAGGCACACACCCACCAGACATAGCAATGGCGCACCACACCTAGGTGCGCCACTGCTATGTAACATAGCAGTGGCGCACCTAGGTGTGGTGCGCCATTGCTATGTCTGGTGGGGGCGGAAAAAAAATAGCAATGGCGCACTGCTCATGTGGTGCGCCATTAGTAAAAAAATACCAATGGCGCACATGATTCTGGTGCGCCACTGCTATATAGCTGTGGCGCACCATGATGCGCCACTAGTAGAGATATTGGGGATAAGCCTTTTTCTAGTAGTGTACCCTACAAAAACAAGTTAGGCATTCTCTAATTGTTGTTGCATGTTTTACGTGGATGCTCTGGGTATCTAGCAAGAACGATTCTTACCTACGCAAAACCACAATGGTGATACACAAATTGCTATCCAACCTTCTACAAGGACTGCCATAGTTGAATCTGATCCAACTAGAGTGGGAGAGACATACGCCTGCTAGCCATCTATATGCAACAAAGTCACATGTTAGTTGATGGAACCGGTCTCTTGTACGTGGATGAGTAAGGTTGGTCTGAGTCGCTTCATCCCATAATACCGCTGAATCAAAACAACACTAAGGGAGGAAGTAATCTGAATATCAACGCCCACAAACTCCTTTGTGTTCTGCTCATGCATATCATCTACACATAGACCTAGCTCTGATACCACTGTTGGAGAACGTTGCATGGGAAACGAAAAATTTCCTACGCACAAGCAAGATCTATCCATGGAGATGCATAGCTACGAGAGGGAAGTGTGTCTACATACCCTTATAGATCGCTAAGCGAAAGCGTTAATAAATGCGGTTGATGTAGTCGAATATCTTTGAGATCCAATCATGATCCGTCCCGCGATGCAATCACGATCCGTCCCGATCTAGTGCCGAATGAATGACATCTCCGCGTTTAGCACACATACAACTCGATGACGTCTCCGTCTCCTCAATCCAGTGAGTGAGGGCGGAGTAGTATATGAGTTCTCCGGCAGCACGACGACGTGGTGGCGGCGGTGGTGGTGCTATCCCAGTAGGGCTACGCCTAGCGCTACCAAAACCGTGAACGGAGGAGAAAATGACCTAGGGAGAGAGAGGGGCACCAAGGGCTTCATGTGGACTCTTGGAGCACCCCCTCCCCTCAATATATATAGGTGGAGGGGCATGGGGAACAGCCCCTCGAAGCCCTAGGGTGCATCCGAGGGGGGGAGGAGGTGGAATCCTAGCCCCCCTCCTTCAATTCCATACAAAGGTGGACTGTCTATTGGAAATATGCACTAGAGATAATAATAAATTAGTTATTATCATATTTCCTTGTTCATGATAATCGTTTATTATCCATGCCAGAATTTTATTGACCGAAAACTCGGATACATGTGTGGATACATAGACAACACCATGTCCCTACTATGCCTCTGATGGACTAGCTCGTTGATCAAAGATGGTTAAGGTTTCCTAGCCATGGACATGAGATGTTATTTGATAATGGAATCAAATCATTAGGAGAATGGTGTGATGGATAAGACCGAAACTATAAACGTAGCATATGATCATGTCAGTTTATTGCTATAGTTTTCTGCATGTCAAGTATCTCTTCCTATGACCATGAGATCATGCAACTCACTAACACCGTAGGAGTACCTTGTGTGTATCAAACGTTTCAACGTAATTGGGTGACTATAAAGGTGCTCTATGGGTATCTCCGAGGGTGTATGTTGGGTTGGCATGGATCAAGACTGGGATTTGTTACTCCGTGTGACGAAGAGGTATCTCAAGGCCCACTCGGTAATAAAACATCACAACAAGCCTTGCAAGAAATGTAAATAAGTGTTAGCCATGGGTCTTGTATTACGGAACGAGTAAAGAGACATGTCGGTAACGAGATTGAACTTGGTATAGAGATACCGACGATCGAATCTCGGACAAGTAACATATTGAAGAACAAATGACATAGAGGTTCAACCGATAAAGATCTTCATAGAATATGTAGGAACCAATATGGGCATCCAGGTCCCGCTATTGGTTATTGGTCGTAGAGGTGTCTCAGTCATGTCTACATAGTTCTCGAACCCGTAGGGTCTGCACATTTAAGGTTTGGTGACGTTTCAGTAGTATAGAGTTATGTATGGTGGTGACCGAAGGTTGTTCGGAGTCCTGTATGAGATCCCGGACGTCACGAGGAGCTCCAAAATGGTCCGGAGGTAAAGCCTGATATATAGGAAGTCCTGTTTTGGTCACCGAAAAAGTTTCGAGCTCATCGGTAGTGTACTGGGAGTGCCGGGAGGGTACCGAGGGACCATCGGGAGAGGTATTTCGACCCAAGAGGCTACATGTGCTGTGGGAAGAGGTATACCAGCCCTTAGTGGGCTGCCCAAAGACCCACGGGAAGCCCATGCGGCTAAGGTGAAGAAACCCAAGGGTGGAAGGAGGCCCAAGTGGGAAAAAGATGAGTCCTAGTCCTACTAGGAGTGGAGGAGGAGGACTCCACCCTCCCACTTCGGCCGAACCAGTTTGGATCCCTTGGGGGCCAAGACTCCTCCCTCCCCTACTCCTATATATACTAGAGGTTTTGAGGGTTTTTGCTACAGAAAGATAGCCACATGCTGCCCTCTCCTCTAGATCGTAGTTTCTCCTCTAGATCGGTTTCAGCGGTGCTTAGGCGAAGCCTTGCTGGAATAGCTCCACCACCATCGCCGCAACGCCGTCACACTGCCGGAGAACTCTTCTACCTCTCCGCTCCCTCTTGATGGATCAAGAAGGCGGAGATCGTCATCGAGTTGTACGTGTGTTGAATGCGGAGGTGTTCGTTTGGCGCTAGATCGGAAGGACCGTGATCAAGATCGAGGGACAGATCATGATGGGATCACGGGACGGATCGTGATCGGATCGCGAGATGGATCGTGATGGGATCGCGGGACGCTCGGCGATTGGGATCGTGAAGACGTTCAACTACATCAACCGCGTTTCTTAACACTTCCCGCTTAGAGATCTACAAGGGTATGTAGATCCACTCTCCCTCTCGTAGATACTCATCACCATGGATGGATCTTGCGTGTGTGTAGGAAATTTTTTGTTTCCCATGCAACGTTCCCCAACACTTTCCACCTTTCCCAACAGCATGGTCCTTGAGGGACTTGTGCGCTTGGCCCAATATGGCCACGGTATCTCCACTCAGCCCATGCAAACCCTTGGGATGTGGTGGAACCCTTGGCGGGCTTCCGGACTCCTCCGAAAGTTTCCAGAACCTTCTAAAAGCTTTCTAGTAGAATACCAAAAAAACCAAAACTTATCTGGTAGCCAAAATATGACTTCCCATATATGTATCTTTACCTTCGGACCATTCCGGAGCTCCTCGTGATGTCCGGGATCTCATCCGGGACTCGGAAAAACTTTTGGTCACCAACATATATAACTCATCAACACTATATCGTCACCGAACGTTAAGTGTGCACACCCTGCGGGTTCAAGAACTATGCAGACATGACCGAGACACCTCTACAGTCAATAACCAATAGTGGGACCTGGATGCCCATATTGTCTCCTACATATTCTACGAAGATCTTTATCGGTCGAACCACGATGTCAAGGATTCAATCAATCTCGTATGTAGTTCCCTTTGTCCATCGGTATGTTACTTGCCCAAGATTCGATCGTTGGTATGTCCATACCTAGGTCATTCTCGTTACCGAGAAGTGTCTACTCACTCCGTAATACAAGATCCTGTGACTAAATCCTTAGTCACATTACTTGCAAGCTTCTTGTGATGTTGTATTACCGAGTGGGCCCAGAGATACCTCTCCGTCATACGGAGTGACAAATCCCAGTCTTGATCCATGTCAACCCAACAGACACCCTTGGAGATACCTGTAGAGCACCTTTATAGTCACCCGGTTACATTGTGACATTTGATACACACAAGGCATTCCATCGGTATCAGGGAGTTGCGTGATCTCATGGTCGTAGGAATGGATACTTGACATGGATAAAGTAGTAGCAATAAACTAACAGCATCATATGCTATGCTTACGGTTGGGTCTTGTCCATCACATCGTTCTCCTAATGATGTGATCAAATTATCAAATGACAACTCATGTTTATGGTCAGGAAACCTTGACCATCTTTGATCAACGCGCTAGTCTATTAGAGGCTTACTAGGGACACTTTGTTGTCTATGTACCCACACATGGATTTGAGCTTCCAATCAATACAATTATAGCATGGATAATAAATGATTGTCATTAACAAGGAAATATGATAATAACTAACTTATTGTTGCCTCTAGGGCATATTTCGAACACTTCCACATAGTCAACAATGATTTATCAGCACTAGGGCATGTACATAAGGTAGCTAGGACCTAGGATAGATCCTCCGCAAAGGTAATTTCATATAGGGTCACCATGTGTGGCATAAGCATGCGACAAAGTAGTCGATAAAGTAGGCAAAATCCGTCACCCACTAGTAGAAAATAGACCTTTGGACGGGAGCATTAGTCCTGGTCGGGTTTTGGACCGGGACTAATGTGTCCTCTAGTCCCAGTTCATGAGTCTAGGCTTTGGTCCTGGTTCATGAGGAACCTCTAGTCCCGATTGATGTTACCAACTGGGACTAAAGGGGTGGTGGCAGGGTTGCGTCAGGCTAGTGCCCCTGTGAGGCCCCTTAGTACCGGTTGGTATCAGCAACCGGGACTAGAGATTGATCTTTAATCCTAGTTTGTATCACCAACCGAGACTAAATGTATCACTATAAATGGTGCTTCGTCCAGCCCGAGCCCAAACTCTTTGTCTTCTCCTTTCTCTCTTCTGTTCTCTTCCCCTTGCTCGAGCTCATCCTCCACTTTTGCCAACATTTGTCAAGATTTGAGACACCCCATCCATCCAAGCGTTCACAAAGGTTAGCAACTTTGTCCTTTCATCTCTCATTGCTGGATTAGCTCGTGCAATGCTCTATAAGTATAGTGATTTATGGGTTTTAGTTTAGGAGTAATTATGTGAGAGTTTGTTTGATTTATGTGAAATTTGAGCTCAAATTAACTTCTTAGTTTGCATATGTGTAGGTGTGGCTTACTTAGTGCCTTCCCGTCCCCATCCTAACCACCATCGATCGCCCGCACAGTCCCATCGCCGGCACTACCTTGGTGAGCCTCTTGTTCTTATCCTTTTTATAAAAAAATTGTATTTGTATGATTTAGATAATTATTTGTATAATTTTCTTACTTGTATGATTGTTTGTTATACATAGTGCCATGGTTTTGATATCCGTGCCCGTCGGCCCTCTTTCGGTTTATGATTCAGATGTGGTATATTCTCTTTTATAACTATTTGTTGCATTTTGTGTTAATGAAAATTATGCCCATCAAGTTGACATAGATATTTTTATCTAGGAGGTATGTGAACAGGAAATTCCAACCGACCCTATTGTCGACAAGTTAAATTTAGTTGAAAAAGAAAATAATTATTTGAAAGAAAAATTGAAAAGAGTTGAAGAAGAGAAGATGAAATTGGAGTTGTACGTTGTCGATGTCGTCGATGATCGCAAGATCAAGATGGATGTAATACGCTTGAAGATTAGAAAGATTAGAAAATATGCCATTAATAATATTATGTCGTTGGATCAATTGTTACCTTAGTTTAAATGCTTTATCTAGATAGTTGTATGTTGTTTTATGAGAATAAGTGTGTATGAATGTGAGATCCTGGCTTAATAGGAATGATAGACTACTCATATCAACAAGGAATTCCTTCTTTTACGGAGGCCCACTCGAAAAGAACTCCAAAGTTAAGCGTGCTTGGCTTGGAGCGATTCTAGGATGGGTGACCGACCGAGAAGTTGGTCCCGGGTGTGCACGAGTGAGGAAAAAGTGCACATTAAAGACTAGTGTTGGTCTGTGGGGCCCCTGCCAGGCATAACGGGGTGTTACAATTGGTATTAGAGCCGACCCTTGTGGTTATATGGGCATGCACGGGTCAAGTGCATGGGCATGTGGTGCATGGCGTGTGTGGCCCGTCGTGGCACACAACATGGCACATGTGCCGGACTGAACGTGCATACGTGTGCCAAAAGGGAACGTTCCTAATGGGACGACGAGGACGTCGGTTCCTTTGAGTGGGGGTGTATGTGAGATCCTGGCTTAATAGGAATGGTAGACTACTCATATCAACAAGGAATTCCTTTTTCTCGGGAGCCCACTCGAAAAGAACTCCAAAGATAAGCATGCTTGGCTTGGAGCGATTCTAGGATGGGTGACCGACCGGGAAGTTGGTCCCGGGTGGGCATGAGTGAGAACAAAGTGCGCAGGAAAGACTAGTGTTGGTTTGTGGGGCCAGTCTAGATCCCGCCAGGTGTAACGGGGTGTTACAATGAACTTTATCTAGGATGGGTGACTGACCGAGAAGTTGGTCCCGGGTGGGCATGAGTGAGGACAAAGTGCGCAGGAAAGACTAGTGTTGGTCTGTGGGGCCAGTCTAGATCCCGCTAGGTGTAACGGGGTGTTACAATGAACTTTATCTATGAACTTGTATTAATTTGGTCACTTTGATGTTATGTAATGATAGATGAGTCGGCAATGGATTTACGATGACCGATGCTCTCCCTAGTTCATTAATGGCGTGCATAGTTTTCTGCATGCACCTAAGGCAAACAAGTGGAATGGTTTTATGTGTAGTCCATGTGTTGTCTGTAAGAATGATAAGAATTACTCTAGATCAAAAGACATTCACGTCCACCTGTTTACGTACGGTTTCATGTCTGTCTATAACTATTGGACCAAGCATGGAGAAAGAGGGGTTCTAATGGAAGAGAATGAAGAAGAAGAGGATGATGACAACTATCATGGGTTCCCTGAATATGATGGTACTACATGGGGGAAGAGAACAAAGAAGAAGAAGCTGAAGAAGAGGCATCAGATGAGCCCGCTGATGATCTTGGTCAGGCCATTGCTGATGCTAAGAGAAACTGCAAAAATGAAAAAGATAAGTTGAAGTTGCAGCGCATGTTAGAGGATCAAAAAAAATTGTTGTACCCAAATTGCAAAGATGACAAGAAAAAGCTGGGTACCTGAAGAGGCTTGAGACTGCATCGGTATTTCCCCAAAGAGGAAAGGATGATGCAGCACATCGATGACAAGTATTTCCCTCAGTTATGAAACCAAGGTATCAATCTCTAGAGGAAGATCATTCACCCACGCAAACAACACCTGCAGACAAATAACAAATACTTGCAACACGACACGAAAGAGAGGTTGTCAAGCTCTCTACGGTAATAAGATAGATTGGGTAATGATAGTTTTGGCAAATAGATCTCGCAAGAACACAAAAGTAAACAAAAAGTGCAGCAAGGTATTTTTGGGTTTCTGGATTAATAGATCTGGAAAAAATGCCAAAAGAGTAGATCGGAAAGCAATATGTTTGAAAAGTAGACCCTGGGCCCGTAGGTTTCACTAGTGGCTTCTCTCATGAGTATAGCACACGGTGGGTGAACAAATTACTGTTGGGCAATTGATCAACAAATAATCATGATGATATCCAGGCAATGATCACTATATAGTCATCATGTCCAAGACAAGTATACCGAAACGATTATGCATCTACTTCTATTACTCCACACATCGATCGCTACCCAACATGCATCTAGTGTATTAAATTCATGGAGAAATGGAGTACTACAATAAGAACGATGGCATGATGTAGACAAGATCTATTCATGTAGGAATGGACCCCATCTTGTTATCCTTAATGGCAACGATACATGCATGTCTTGCTGCCCCTTCTGTCACTGGGAAAGAACACCGCAAGATCAAACCCATCACAAAGCACCTCTTCCCATGGCGAGAAAAATTAATCTAGTTGGCCTAACTAAACCAAATATTTGAATAAGAAATACGAGGCTATAAGTAATCATGCAAAAAAGATATCAAAGAAGACTCAAATCATATTCATGGATAGAAACTGATCATGAACTCAAAATTCATCGGATCCCAACAAACAAACCACAAAAGTCATTACATCAAATAGATCTCCAAAAGACCATTCTATTGATAATCATAGAGAGAGAGGAAGCAATCTAGCTACTTCCCACGGATCCATAGGTCTATGGTGGACTACTCACGCATCATCGGAGAGGCACCTATGAGGAGGCTGAACCCCTTTTTGATGGTGTTAGATTGGATCTCGAGGTTCTGGAACTTGCGGCGGTTGGAATTGTGTTTCGTCGACTCCTCTAGGGTTTTCCAAGTATTTGGGAATTTATAGGGTGAATAGTCGGTTACGGGGGGTCCTGAGGTGGGCACCCTCTACCAGGCTGCGCAAGGGGGCCTCTAGCGCGCCATGGTGGAGGGTGGCCACCCTGGGCCCCCTCTCCTGGTGTTCTTTGGCCCATCCTGGCTCTTCTAGTCCATAAAAATTCTCCAAAAATTCCCGTAGCGTTTGGGCTCTGTTTGGTACGGATTTTCTTCAAAGTAAAAAACTAGGAAAAACAACAACTGACACTTTGGCACTATGTCAATAGGTTAGTCCCAAAAAATGATATAAAATTGCTATAAAATGATTGTAAAAACATCCAAGATTGATAATATAACAGCATGGAACAAGCAAAAATTATAGATATGTTGGAGACGTATCAGTACCACACTGGAATTGCTGCAATGGAAGACAAAGAATGGTGTATGCGACAAGGGATTTGAAAAGTTGCTGAAAATAATGAAGAATGAAGAATAAGCTTCCAAAGGACAACAAATTGCCCGATATGACCTACGAAGCAAAGAAGTTTGTCTGCCCTCTAGGATTAGAGGTGTAGAAGATACATGCATGCCCTAATGACTGCATCCTCTACCGCGGTGAGGAGTACAAGAATTTGAATGCATGCCCGGTATGCGATGCATTGCGCTATAAGATCAGGGCGATGACCCTAGTGATGATGTTGACGGAGAGAACCCCAGGAAGAGGATTCCTGCCAAGGTGATGTGGTATGCTCCTATAATACCACGGTTGAAACGTTTGTTCCAAAACAAAGAAAATGCCAAGTTGTTGCGATGGCACAAAGAAGACCGTAAGAAAGACGGGAAGTTGAGAGTACCTGCTGATGGGTCGCAGTGGAGAAAAATCGAGAGAAAGTGGTCGGACTTTGCAGATGGTGCAAGGAACTTATGGTTTGCTATAAGTGCAGATGGCATCAATCCTTTTGGGGAGCAGAGCAGCAATCATAGCACCTGGCCTGTGACTCTATGTATCTATAACCTTCCTCCTTGGTTGTTCATATAGCGGAAGTTCATCATGATGCCAATGCTCATCCAGGGCCCTAAGCAACCCGGAAACAACATTGATGTGTACCTAAGGCCATTCGTTGATGAACTTTTATAGTTGTGGTATTTAAAAGGTGAACGTGTGTGGGATGAGCACGAACATGAGGAATTTGACCTATGAGTGTTGCTATTTGTAACCATCAATGATTGGCCTGCTCTTAGTAACCTTTCAGGACAGACAAACAAGGGATGCAATGCATGCACACACTGTTTAGATGAGAGTAAAGGTATATATTTGGATACATGTAAGAATGTTGTGTACCTGGGACATCGTTGGTTTGTTCAGATCAAGCATGCCATAAGAAAGAAAGGCAAGCATTTCAAAGGTGAGGCGGATAACCGGAAGAAGCCTGGCCACCGTACTGGTGATGATATACTTGATATGGTCAAGGATTTAAAAGTAATCTTTGGAAAGGGTCTTGGCGGTCAATATGTTCCGAATGATGCTGACGGGCACGCACCATGTTGAAGAGGAAATATATATTTTGGGAGCTAGAGTATTAGAAAGCCCTAGAGGTTCGCTCTGCAATCGACGTGATGCACGTGACGAAAAATCTTTGCGTGAACCTACTAGGCTTCCTGGGAATGTATGGGAAGAGAAAAGATACACCAAAGGCATGGGAGGACCATCAACCTATGCACGAAAAAGACGCCATGCATCTAAAGTAGTATGAAGGTCCTGGTAGCTATGCTCTTACCAAAGAAGAGAAAGAAATATTTTTTGAATGCCTTCTCAGTATGAAGGTCCCGTCTGGCTTCTCGTCGAATATAAAGGGAATAACAAATATGGCAAAGAAAAAATTCCAAAACCTAAAGTCTCATGACTGCCACGTGATAATGACACAATTACTTCCGGTTGCGTTGAGGGGGCTTCTATCGGAAAATGTTCGATTAGCCATTGTGAAGCTATGTGCATTCCTCAATGCAATTTCTCAGAAGGTAATCAATCCAGAAATCTACCAAGGTTATAGAATGATTTGATGCAATGTCTTGTCAATTTTGAGTTGGTGTTTCCACCATCCTTCTTCAATATCATGACGCACGTCCTAGTTCACCTAGTCGAAGAGATTGCCATTCTGGGTCCTGTATTTCTACACAATATGTTCCCCTTTGGGAGGTTCATGGGAGTCTTAAAGAAATATGTTCATAATCGTATTAGACCAAAAGGAAGCATCTCCAAGGTCCATGAAACAGAGGATGCTATTGAGTTTTGTATTGAATTTATTCCTGACCTTAAGCCGATTGGTGTTCCTGAATCGCGGCATGAGGGGAGACTGAGTGGAAAAGGCACGCTAGAAAAGGCATCAGTAATATGTAGGGACGAGCATCCTTGGGACCAAGCACACTACACATTTCTCCAAAATTCCACCTTGGTGTCCCCGTATATCAATGAACACAAGAATATTCTACGCTCCAAACACCCGGAGCAGTCTGATGACTGGATTACACGTGAACACATAGGGACTTTTGGCGGTTGGTTGCAAAGACATCTCATGAATGACGACATTGTTGGAGATGAGTTGTACTTGTTGTACAAGTGACCATCTTCAACTATATTGACTTTTAAAGGGTACGAGGTTAATGGAAATACATTTTACACGATCGCCCAAGATAAAAACAGCACCAACCAAAACAATGGTCTCCGCTTTGATGCAACAAACAACAATAGGGAAAATGTCATATATTATGGTTAAATAGAGGAGATATGGAAACTTGACTATGGACGTGATTTACAGATCCCTTTGCTTCGGTGCAAATGGGCCAATCTGACAGTGGTTAAGGTAGACCCGAAGTACGATATGACAATAGTGGATCTCAACAATCTTGGGTACACAAAGGAACCATTCGTCCTATCCAATGATGTGACGCATGTTTTCTATGTGAAGGACACGTCTACCAAACCGAGAAAAGAGAAAGATAAAAGGAAGGGAATACATCATACGGTGAGCCAAAACGCCACATAGTTCTTTCAAGAAAAAGAAACATCGTGGGAGTGGAGGACAAGACAGACATGTCAGAAGATTATGAAAAGTTTCATGAAATTCCTCCCTTCACAGTGAAGACTGGCCCAAGCGTCATGTTAAATGATGAAGATTGTACATGGTTACTGCGTAAAGGGACACACGCGAAGAAAAAGAGATAGGCTAGTTTGTACACGAAGTGCATGCAGTTTTTGTCGTAAACATCTAAACTTTATAGCACATACTATGTGTGTGAAATGATAATACCATTCCAAGTTTCAACCTTTTCATAGTTTATTTGTATTGCTTTTCAATTTCAGGCTCATTCAGCGCAAAAGAATCATTAAATGCATGAAAAATAGCAAATGAAGTTAGAAGTGGTTGAAAATTGAGGATGTGACTTTGAATGGTGCATATTGAATGGTCAAAAAGTATGGAGTTGAAATAAGTTTAAAAAATGAAATGCCTTTACAACATATGAGTTTTCGTTCGAAACCCTCATACTTCGAAGGAGATAGTCCATTTTGTACACAAAGTGCATCTAGTTTTTGCCGTGACCCTCTCAACTTTTTAGCACAATCTATGTGTGTGAAATTATGATTGCCAAATTTCAATTTTTTTCAGAGTTCATTTGTACTGCTTTTGAATTTTAGGGTCATTCAGCTCAAAAAATCATTAAATGCATGAAAAATAGCAAATGATGTGGCATTGAATGGTGCTTACTGAATGCAAAAAAAGTATGGAGTTGAAATAAGTTTAAAAAATGAGATGTCTTTGTAATAGATAAGTTTTCGTCCAAAACTCTCATACTCCGAAGGAGATGGCCCAGTTTGTACACGAAGTGCATCTAATTTTTGCCATAACTCTCTCAAGTTTTTAGCACATGCTATTTGTGTGAAATGCTGATACCAGTCCAAGTCTCAATCTTTTTAGAGTTTATTTGTACTGCTTTTAAATTCCAGGGTCATTCCATGCAAAAAAATCATTAAATGCATGAAAAATAGCAAATGAAGTTAGAAATGGTTGAAATTTTAGGATGTGGCTTTGAATGGTGCATGTTGAATACACGAAAATTCTAGAGTTGAAATAAGTTTAAAAATGAAATGCCTTTGTAGCACACGAGTTTTAGTCCGAACTAGTGATTCACACAACTTTCAAAAGAATTCAAATTTAAAACATTTAAATTTGAAAATTACTAGCAGTAAGAGAAATTTTACATTTTTTTGACCTAAAGCAAAAAAGATTCTTTCAAAAACTCTAAATATTCTAACAGTTGTTCCAAATCTAAAAATAGAAATTGTCATGTTTAGAAAACAAAACAAATAAGAGAAAATCCACCTTTGGTCCCGGTTGGTATCACGAACCGGGACTAAAGGTCCCTTCCCGCGTGAAATTTCGGTCGCCGAAAAGGTGGACCATTTAGTCCCGGTTGATGCCACCAACCGGGACTAGAGATCCTTTAGTCTCGGGTCGTGGCTCCAACCGGGACTAAATGTATCTGCTATATAATTTCATCCACCGCCTGGGACATTCATATTGAACCGCCCGACGCCTCTCCAACGGAATCGTGCCGCCCCTACTGCTCGAAACCGCTGGCGAGCCTCCCGTGTGCTCTCGTCGACCTACCCTGCTGCCTCGCTATGGGATCTTGCTCCTCGTCCCTTGCTCGCCCCCTCCATTCTTGTCCTCAAGCCGCCACCCCTCGAGCTCCATGCTCCGGCCACCTCCATGGCCGGTGAGACCCGTGCTCACGAGCACCTCCGCCTGGTTCCCCTCTCGGCGCCTCTCTGTTCGCCCCCTCGCCGTGCCCGCGGATGCTCGAGCGCGGCAGCGCCATGGCCGCCCCGAGCGTGGCATCTATTAATTTTTTACTCTGTGCATGTTAATTTTTAGGAAATTTGGTTAATCATACTCTACGCATGTTAAATCTTAGGAAATTTGGTTAATCTTACTCTACGCATGTTAATTTTTTAGAAAATTTGGTTAATCGCACTCTACGCATGTTAATTTAGATGGTTAGATGGATGGATGCATGCATGCATTTAGATGAATGGATGCATTTAGATGGTTAGATGGCTGCATGCATTGACGCATTTAGATGAATGAATGCACTTGGATGAATGAATGGATGCATTTAGATGAATGGATGAATTGATGCATTTAAATGAATGGAAGAATTGATGCATTTAGATGAATGGATGAATTGTTGATGGATGGATGACATTGATGCATTTAGATGAATGGATGCACTTAATATGTCCATTGTTAAGCAAATTTCATGCCAAATTTACAGGGATTCCATGTCTCCTAGAAATACTCATGAACAAGAGTTGGAGTGGCAGAGGATGTTGGTGGTGCAGGGAAAAAGGATTGACGATGCAATGTTCAGATGGAGAGATTGTATGCGGGAGCTGAAAGAGGCAGAAAATATGTTCCGGAAGACTCAGTGTAGTCACTGGGAGCACAAAGTCAATATGTGCAAGAGTAATGCCAAAACACAACTAAAAGTTACGGCAAATGTCATCTTCGAGGAAGCCAACGGTGCAGAGCATGCTCGGATGCCGCCTCATAGTAGTCCTCACTTGGTTATGGAATGAGCGCTACAACAAGTGACATCTTCGTGCCCGGCTCAGAAAGCCCGATGGGGAAGTGTTGTTGGGATACTTCCGCCGAGAATGCCCGCACCATCATCAGATTCTGCACCACCAGATTATGCTCATTAATAGTATTATAGTAAGACTAAGCTACAGTTTAAGGTTTAATAGTTTTATTATTATTGGTCTCGATCTAGCAGTTTGGTCTGGATTTGTAAGGTTTTTGAAATCTAGTTACGTGTTTGAACTCAAGTTGTCACAATAATGATATATATAAACCCATCCACTTCTAATGCCTGCATGTAATGATCTGCAAACTGTAGTAAAAAATGTATATACCAAAGTGTATATATATATGTGTGTGTATACATGGCAGTGTAGGAGATATGCCCTAGAGGCAGTAATATCAGTTACTTTTGTATCTCCAAGTTTGTAATGAATGTTTATGATCCATGCTATAACTGCAATGATTCTCGAGTCTGCAAATAAAACGAGGCTTGAAGGGAAACTCATGTGCACGTGTGGTATAATAAATGGTAAATTGTATTCCTAGTCTTGCCTCTAAGACTGGCTCAAGTATTGCATGATGATCCTATTTTCCTGATCATGGGCATGGCCATGCCGGCAGTTTTGAGGGCACGATGTTGGTAGAACACTTGTGTTGAATCGATCCGAATTGATGTTATGCTATGAGATACATTCGTCATAAGTTTATGGTTAATAACACAGAGAAGTTAATGTTTGCATAATTCCTTAGACCATGCGAGTATCGAGTTTCTTCATGCTTGCTTCATGAACTTTGGGGTTTGTTAAACGTCATCCGTAAATGGGTGACTATTACGGCGGCTTACGGGTTCATGGAAAAGTATGTCAAGTAACTTGATAGCTCAAGATTGGGATTTGCTCCTTCGGTGATGGAGAGATATCTCTGGGCCCTCTCGGTGTTACGGTATCCATCGTCGTCTGGCCAGACACTTTGTGATTTGATCACGGGGATGCCAAAACATGGGAACGAGAAAAGAGAACAATACCGGCAACGAGGTAATTGGCATTGTGGACAAGTGTTGATCCACGAGGATGCCGATGTTTCTCACCTCGGGTAATTGTAACATATCGCGAAGCAACAGGAATAGCTCACGGCAACTGGAGGTTCACTCGAATATTTATTCGTGTGGGTATAGGGATCGATATGGGTGTCCACGGCTCCGATGCTGATCATTGATCGGAAGGTGTTCCGGGTCATGTGTATACTTCACCGAACCTATAGGGTCACACGCTTAAGGGTCATCTATCTGCTGAATACTAGACAGGGAGTCTGAGAGAAAATCACCGAAAAAGTTTCGGAGACAACGGAAGAGTTCCGGAGAGAGAACATTGGAATAGTTCCGGTAAAACCGAAAAGTTGTTTCGGAGTATACCATTAAGTCAAAATGGTTTTGGCACACGTCTGGAAATTCTTGGAGGGTGCCAGAATGATTCTGGGGACTTCTGGGATTTTTCGGAGGAAAAAACCTGAAGTGTTCCGGAGCCACCGGAACCGCTATGGTAGCTTTTCGCTGAAGAAAAACATTGTTCCGGAATTGTTTCGGAACGCGTCCAAAATTGTTTTAGTGGGTACTGGAATTATTCTAGGCACACAGAAATAATTTGGGATTTAACGGACGCAGAAAAATGTCTTCGTGAATAGTGAAAACACTATTTTGAATAGTAGAAACACTATATATATAAATAGTGGAAACACTATATATGTATAGTGGAAACACTATTGTAAATAGTGGAAACACTATTGTGAATAGTGGAAATACTATTAGGGGATGATGCAGGCATGGTGATGCAGGCATGGTGATGCAGGCATGGTGATGCAGGCATGGTGATGCAGGCAACACTATTTGGAGGCTTTCCCTTTATGCCCTTGTGGTGTGCTCACCTCATGGGCATTTTGGGTATTTCAAGTGCCACCCTACCCCTTGGGTTTTCCTATAAATAGAGGTGGAGATGCACTCTCCACACTCATCCTTTGCTCTCATACACATGCTTTGCTTTGCAAGCTCTCTCTCTCCCTCCCACGAAAAGAGTTTTTCGTAGAGCGGAAAGGCTGTCTGGGTTCCGACAGGAACTAGTTCTGGACGGCGAAGCCCTGCCGGATAGATGACACCGTATGTGTGCAACCCCGTAGAGAGTTCGTAGTTTCGATCTTTTGCCCGAGGGGCTGTTCGAGTGTCCTCCCGAAGGGCTGTCCGAGTCTCGGGTCGAGTTTCGAGAGTCCTCCCGAAGGGCCGTCCGAGTCTCCGTTCGAGTTTCGAGGGTCCTCCCGAAGGGCTGTCCGCGACATCGTCCGGGGGACTGTCTGACCGCCTCCCGAAGGGCTGTCCGACGAGGGAGTACATCCTCGCGGTTGGGAGGTTGTAAATCCTAGCTGCGGGGATCTGCACCAACGTCTCCACCGACTCTTCTTCCGCTGCGCTACGAGTCGGTACGGATCAGATCAAACCTTGTATGCATTCTCCATAGTGGTCCTGGGCGTGCTCGCTATACCGAAAATTTTGTTTTCTGTCGCGTTCCCCTACAGGCAGTACGAGAAATTATATGATATATGTATGATCATATGAGAAATTATATTATACGTATATGCATAACGTGTACGGTATGTACTAGCGTAAAATATGTTTGAAATGAAAATAAATTAAATGACAAACACAAAATGAAAAAGAAAAATAAACCAGAAGCCCCTCCTTCTCAATAAAAAAATCATTAGTCCCGGTTGGTGGCCAACCAAAACTAAAGGTCTCCCAGCATAAGCGCGCGCACGTGGAGGGACTCTAATCCCGGGTCGTGGCCAACCGAGATTAAAGAAAGGACCTTTAGTCCCTATTTATTAGTACCGGTTGTTGAACCGGGGCTAAAAGCCCTTCCCAACCGGGATTAAAGATCGTTTCCGCATAGTGTCCATGGACCATGGCTTGGGCACTTCTCCATAAACGTGTGAGCTCGACAGTTGAAACTCGAACACTATGCCAACCATTTTGGTTGATTTTGTGCTGCGTAAAACTACACGTATGCATAAGAGTTACCTGAACCTACCTGAAAAAACACCAACTTTGTTGGTTCGATGGTGTTCTTGGAGGCTCCAACGACTGGAGATGCTTTAAACTATAAGAAATTCCCTCCAGTTGCCCTGTTGCTGGTCGCCGCCCTAAAGCTCGACCATATCTATCTATCTCTACCAATGTTCAGGATATCGCTTATCGTTATCGTCTCGATCAGCTGGGGGTTAGAGATTAATAAGAAATCGACCGATTAATTAATTTTATCGATCGACCATTAATCCGCCATTTTTTATCAGTCCACTATTAATCCGCCATATTTTGCAAATCTCACGTTCCTAACGCTGAAATATACTATATGTAACAACAAAAATAGATTGGCAGAAGTGTTATCATGATTCCTAGCCTTCAAATCCTCGTATAATGACAAACAAAATAGGAAAATAGTACATATCGTATAACAAAGTCCAAAAAACACGAATAACCATAATTTTTGCAAGCATAGTGCTAGAAATATGCCTGATTTGTCAGAAGATTTCCGATAAATCACAAGTAGAGAGATAAATCGGCCCAAAAATAAATGGTGAAGATAAGGCATAATCTTATCGGTTACCCTACGAGTAGCGATAAATCGTTGAATCGGAAGATATTTTAAACAATGGTCTCTACTACTTTTGTACTCCCTCAGTTTTTAAATATAAGACCTTTTAAAGATTGCACTATAGACTACATACAAAACAAAATGAATGAATTTACATTCTAAAAGATGTCTATATGCATCCGTATGTAGTTCATAGTGCAATCTCTAAAATGTTTTATATTTAGAAAGGGAGGGAATACCTGTGACAGGGCACAAGAGTTGGAAAGGTTTCATTGACAGTACGTAACAGACTTGAGAAGGAAAACATTAATTGTTGGTTAATCCTGTCGCATATATCATCGACCTCCATTCGAAAATAACTGGTGTCAAAGAAAAAGAAAAGCAGAATAGTACCAGGAAGGCAGTTGCAGTTCAATGTTCATTAACCAGGACCACATAAAAGTTCAACCGAACATAATAGATGCGGATTAACAAATTACGCAGTCAAGTTCCTAAAGGCCCATTGCACGGTTCACCGGCATGCGCTACATAATTTTTGCACGCCAAAAGGACACCCCGACAAACCATTTCTGCATCTCAGCCACCTACTGTAGAACGGAAGAACCCACAAACAGCAAGTCATGTCTCTCCAGTGCACCTCTTGACAATACCTGTGGAGCAATAATCAATGTCATTGGTCAACAAGTCTTGTGATATTTCCTTATATCGCACAAAGTTGTACTAGAGTAGAAACACTTATTTTGTGACGGAGGGAGTATGATTCAAACACTGAACATTCGTTCACCTTCGTGAAAACTGGACCGAAGGCTCCAAAGTTTAGTTTGAAAAGGATCTACTCCCTCTGTTCCAAAATATGTGACTCAACTTTGTACTAAGTTTAACACAAAGTTAGTACAAAGTTGAGTCACTTATTTTAGGACAGAGGGGAGTACTTTTTATCGGAAAGCCTTCAGGTTCTACTCTTGACATATTTCTATGGCAACATCAGAAGCTAAGATGAGCAATAGTTCAAATACATTCATAAGAGGAAAATGCATAAAACAGATGCACTTAGTTTGAACCTACTAGGTATACTTTTTTGGAACTTTTAGAAATATATGAGCTAGATAGTCAGTAGCAAATCGAAAACAAATTTCTTGCAGAAGAAGCCTCAAGCAAGAAAGTCAATAGCAAACCAAATATACGAGCTAGATAGTCAAGGGATCCCTCCAGTCAGGTACCGTTGCATCCTGGAGTTTCGCCTTCTTAAGTGCGGTTTGAGACCCTCGAAAAACTGCTCTTTCCTGTATCATGATTATCTCCAATGATGACTGCCATGTATAGGAGATTACATTTTGATACATATGTTTAACTAAAGAGTCGACAATGGCAGGTTCCATATCCATTTGGAGATAAAAGGGTTGATAAATTTCTAAAGGTCCAAGTATAGTATCATTTGGCTTGGTATGAAGGATGCCAGATTCCTAACAATCATCACACAGGTTGTAAAGATACTCAATTTCGTCGAGGGTTTACCAAATTCTCAAGGGAAAACGCAGGTATCCTGGTAGTGTTGGATGGACTGAACAAATATGCCCGCTTCATCCCCATGTCCCATCCTTTGACCGTCCTTTGCTGTTCAACTGTTCATCGACCTTGTTTTTAATGTTCGTCGCCATCATTTCAGAGAGAGACATGATTTGTACCGGCAAGTTACATCAACAACATTTTGAAACTCTCCAAGTGGACGTCGAATTCAGCAATGCTCACCACCCAGAAACATTTGCAAAGTGAGCATCTAAATCAATGCTTCAGAATATTGGTATAATACTTTCTACCACTCGTCTCTCAAGTGTACTCCCTTTGAGGCATCCTTTAGCAGGCAGAAACCAGCTTATCTGAAGTAAAACAGAATTTGCTGCAAGATCAAAACAGATGGAATATTTTTCTGGCAGAACTGGCACATATCAAAATTCAACCTTACTCACCAGCAAGCCCCCTATCCACGGTAGGAGATGCTGGAGGTTCTCCCTGCCACCATCACCTGCTCTTTTGGCAGTTCTGAAGGTGAGCTTCAACCAGCCAGGAGGAAGACATAGGGCTGAGCAGTTCAAGATGCTGAACCTTCGCTTAATGGAGGACACCTATTTCGTATATGATGACAGCGAATAAAATGACACCTGCAGTGTGACAACAGCTTGCAACCTAGAAACAGATCATCTAATGGTATAGGTACAGCAACTAGAGTAACCGTCAATGTGCAGATCCCAGTGCAGAGGCAACTGATGTCACAGCAACAATATCTAGTTCTTTTAGGTGGGGAAGAAGAATGGTCTTAACATGTTAAGGGGCGAGACTCATGCAGAAGTCTGTGAATCTCAAAGCAAAGGTTGTTATCAAGATGCGCATAGGTAACTGAGATTTGCCTATCCATGTAGGCATCTTTCTTCAGATCAGCGGCTAACATTTTTACCACCGGAATGGTGAGAAAATAACTCTACTTACTTCAGACGATCGCCAACTCAACGAATCCTTCATCCAACGCATCTCGAAGAAATTAAAAAGAAAGGAAAATCGCATGAGGCAGGCAGGTGCAACTCAACATTCAGCATTCAGTAGCCAGGACCAGATAAAAGTTCAACACAAAATAAAAGACACGGATTAGCAAATTACGCAGTTAAATTCCTACAAGCCCACTGCACAGTTCACCGGTGTGTGCTTCATAGCACGAAGAGGGAGCACATCAAAAGGACACCCAACAAGTCAATTCATCCCAGCCACACGGAACGGAAGAACGCCGAACAAGCCATCTCTGCCTCTCTAGATACCTGCGGAAGAATAATCACAAACTAAACATTAGCTTCACCATTGTGGAAACTGAAACGAAAGATCCAAAGTCGAATCATCTCCGCATTGGACAAAACCAATGGAACAGTTAATTTCAAGTGACACACCTTCAACTTATAGTTTTTATTGAAAGCCTTGAGCTTCTAGTGTTGACATATCACAAGACTTTGGCTACAGCACAAGCTTAAAGACCAGCTATTTAAATACCTCAATTAGAGGGAAATGCATAAAACATATGCATCTAGTTTGAACCTCTACAAACATATGTATTTCTTTGATTAAATTGTGTCTTCCGAATATCAAATCAAGTTGAAACAATGAAAAATGCAAAAAAAACAAAAAAATTGAGGGATGCCGCTAAGCACCACGGTTTTGGCAGACGCAGGGGCACTATTCGCGGACATGTCCAGACATGTCAGCGGACAGATGTTTGTTATGATTTAGTGATAGCAGATTTCTAACAATCACCACAAAGCTTGTAAAGATCCTCTTCAATGATTGGCCACCATCTCTTGACGAACACAGGACAAGGGTAAATGTCCAATTTGGTGACTATTATCAACCTCATATATAGAGAAGTGTGTGGAGAGGTAGCCAAGATCCTCAACCTTTTATCCAAGCTCGGAAATATCAAATAACATGTGGGGTCGGCCGAGACAGTCACTCAATTACCGATGATAGCAGCTACTTCATCATCATTGGTTGAAGAGCCCTCGCGGTTGGCAAGAGATGGATTGTGGTTTCTTCTGTAGGCTTTATTGACCAACTCATGAAAGAAAAGTTCCGATCTTCATATCTGACAGTGCATCTATTTTTTCCAGCAGAGCTTAATGTGATTTTTAATGATTCCTCCAACGTTCCTTTTTACAGCAGATATAGGCCTTTGCTCTTCAAGTCCATTGACAAGGTCGGCGACTAAGTTCCAATGTGCAATGAATAGAGAGATGTGTGAAAGATATCTACTCCGGATTACAAAGGCTCTTCTAATGTTTTTGAAATTAGAAGAGATGTGCCTCTGTCATCCCAGTTTTTGCAAAGGGGGCTCCAATTTTGTTGGAATGCCTCTATGAAGCTTGGGTGGTCAAGCCAAAAGTTCTGAAGGTGTACGGTCTTTACTTTAGGGACTTGACAGTGGTATTATCTAAGGTGGTCAACCCAAAAGTTTTGAATGGACAGAAGATAAGGGTAAAAAACAATACCAGAGGTGCATCTTGAAAGAGGTTTAACAGTGGTATTAGGAAAGACGGTATGCAATTTGAGGAAAACAACTCAGATTTGATACATCATGGTGAGTAGATAAAGAAACCCCATCTACTATCAAATAAAGAGAATATTCTGAAAAAAACTAGGTACTCAATAGTGTCATAAAAATGAAGAGTATGCACAATCAGACTATTAGCTGATCAGAAGGGAGAAGTTACCTACAAAAATTGTCATAGCTAGTATTGGTTGGAATCCAAACATACCCTTCATATATTTAGCCACTAAAAATGAAATACACTTGATGTACTAAATGTGAAATGTCTAGCTTACCACTTGCAGCACAAGACTTCTAAAAGCGTTTAAATTGAACATTTATTTCTGAAATATTAAACCAAGTTGTTATTGTGGATTTAACATTAGTAAGACCCATGATAACAATGCTGAATGAATGAATGCTTCAGAAAGTGCCAGTTGATCTACCTATTTGATGTTTCATGAGATTCAACCTAGTTTTTTTTTTCATTTAGGTGTCTTCAATTTCTAACCGACGTGTATCTCATCTTGAGAAGCATCAGCACTGCAGCTATGCACTAATACTAACATTATACAGTTAATTCTTGAATATGCCAATAGACAGCCAACGATAAATTTGGTTCAGTTATTAACTTATTATACAAAAGAAGTACTGATTTTTTTGTCATTTATTTAGGATGTCAACAAAGTAGATAAATAGTTACCAAACTTTGACTTGAAACATATAATTCCATAATAAGAATACGAGAATTGCAAAAATGACATCATTCCTAAATTTCATTTTGCCTTTTGACAAAGGAGGCGCACCACCGGCTTCAACTAACGGAACAAGACTGTGATACAGCAGAATCACGTCACTACAAAAGAAGAAGTGGCTAGCTACCACTAAAAGACGTTTTTCCAAATCATAACCATCACATACAATCCGACCACACAAGCATCCATAAAGACTAAAGAGGGCGCTAAAATGTTGTATGGTGAGAAGATCATCACGTAGCAAAAGAAACAACTTATATGGCATCACTTTTTGTTAGCTTAACATGAAAGGATGTGAACGGCATCCAATCAACCAATTAAAAAATAATATAATGGTTTGCTAAACCAACAATGTAAATGCATGTTATTACCTGCAGCATAGACACTTTCGAATGGAAAATAGGGAGTCAAGATGCTGCTCTTGGGAACTTCCTTTAACTGCAGTGACTCAAGCTGGATCTTGAAGTCACCTATAGTTGTCCGTAGGAACACCACATTATTGTACTCAGCAAAACCTAGTATCATTATCTTTGAATTCATGGAAAGCAGCTTATCCAGTTCAAAAGTTCTTCCCAACACCCATGAAGCAACGCCATCAGAATTAGTCTCCCTCTTCCATAACTGAGCGCTGAATTTCGAAAGAAAGAGAATACCAAGGCCACCACCATCTGCCCGCATAACCTGTAATTGACCAATATTGGCAATATCCACAGG
Source organism: Hordeum marinum (assembly GCA_022496015.1). Classification (NCBI taxonomy): domain Eukaryota; kingdom Viridiplantae; phylum Streptophyta; class Magnoliopsida; order Poales; family Poaceae; genus Hordeum; species Hordeum marinum. The sequence continues at coordinate 37,569,641 of CM039677.1, forward strand.
CACCGGTATCACAGCTAGGATCTGCCTCTCCAAATCAAACTTAAGGATCACATCCAATGCGCAAGCTCCTGCCGGTATGTTCCTAAGCAACCAGTAAAGGGAATGCCCAACTAGAACACTGATAGTAAAGTACATGTGAATCTTGTTAGGAAGTTCACCCACAGAAGCTTTGGATGGCAGCGGTGTTGAGATTATATCACCCCATCCGCCGGTCTCCGATGAGTAGACGCAGGAGATTGCCCATGCGCGCTGTCGTTCGTCGACCTCTGTGCCCACCAAGACCACCTGGAAGTGTTGGGTGTCTCCCGCGACGCGAAACACCGCGCCGCTGATCCGGGTCACCTCCGCGTCGAACGAGGGGGGCACGGGCAGGCGGTGCTTGTCGCCGTTGAGGGGGTCCCGCACCAGGATCTGCTTCTGCGATTTGAGGAAGATGAGCACGAGGCCATGGCGGCATCCCAGGGGTATGAACCAGCCGCGGCCGTCGTCGACGTCGATGCACGGGGGGATGCGGCCACCCGGGACACGATTGGGGGGATCCATTGTGGGATGGAAGTCCGAGAAGTCGAAGAAGCCGAGGAGGGGAGGGTTGCGGCGGTGGTGGAGGCGGAAGCGGGCGGAGAAGCCGGGGTCGGAGATTAGACCGAGCCAGCGCTTGGAGACGAGGGATGCGCGGGGGAGGGAGGAGGGGAGGAGGATCTCGGAGAGCAGGTTGTCGTCCTCCAGCGGCGGCGCCGCCGCCGGCGAGCGTGGGCGGCCGCGGCGGCGGCGGCTACTCATCTCGCCCTCGTCACAGCTCATGGGGGAAAGGGGTGGAGTCAAAGCAGCAGCCCACGATGTGGAGTGACACTGGTAAGAGAGACGCTGCCAGTAAGTTTGAAGCCCAAAACTATTTTTTCTCTCTTTTCGGGAGAGAAAGCCCACGAGAGCTAAAATAAATGAAAGCCCACGACACACAACCAGCGTACACAGTTTTTTTTTCCTCAAAAAAAGACACAGTTTTTTTTCTCTTTACACCTTTTACCGTTTTTCTGAAGTTAAGAGGTGTTGTACAAAGTAACAACAGCCTAAATGCACTTTCTTACTAGTGTCAAAAACGCTTTTATACTATGAGACAAAATGAGTACGACAGATCGACAAGCTAGACCCAGGGCACTATATACTTTTTCGCCAAGAAACTCTTGTATTGCTCAAAACTCAATGATTACATCCTTGATGACAAAGAGTATTAGCCATATTGAAGTATGGTTCTTTTTTTTAAGATCTAGAAAATTGCTCGCTTTGATTGACAATTAGCAGGAATCAACCGAAGATAAGATGATGGTGTAAAAGAGTTATTTCGCAAAAAAAAGATAACATGACGGTGAGATCATAAGATTAAGGATGAAAAAGATAAGGGACTCAAAAGGAAATAAAGAAAACTACAACCTTATTGGATGCCAGAGAAAATAATCTCTCATGTTGGGTCCTCAAAAGGGAGCTCAATGCATTTTGCTCCAGCTAGGCGTCATTCCCCGGTCCTTGTCTATTTGCGGCGACAACCTCGTGTGGGAAGCGATTTTTTCCTTGAAAGTGCACTTGTTCCTTTCCTGTCAAATAGTCCCTAGAAGCAGTACAATTTTGGACTCTAGCATAAGTAGCAAGATAAAGTCCAAGACACAAAAGAAGAAAACTAAAAGGAGCCACCACTAGTGTCATCGTCGTCACCCACCGTGTCACGGTCCAGCGACTCAAACTTCATGATAGAGTGACATGCTCGAAACTCTTCATTCCAATGCAACGAGCTTCGCAAGAAAGGTGTGTAAAGCTTGCTATAATCTGATCCATTGGAACCTAGCTGCCTCAATGATGCCAAAAGATCCCCAAATCCATCGCGATACAAAGAATACAAAGTGTGGTAAGCCACTAACCAAGTCACGGAGCGGACTACAAGCCTTGATGGGACCCAAATGTTACATGCCACCATTGTTTTTTCCACACAAGCCATCGCACAACAACATGTATCATCCGTAATCCTAAAAAAAAAGCATGTATCATCCGCTAACCTACTGCCAACCATGACGTCGTGCACATCCAACCCATTGATCATGCACAAAGGGATGCATGCCTTTCATAACTATCAAGGTACATCCCTAAAAATACTATCAAGGTACTGCAATGGGACACAACGTCATTATCTGATCCGAAAAGCTGGATCCAAGGCTTTCACCCAAATACCAAATACTTACAAGAAGATAATGATGCTCGTATGCGAGCACATGTGTTAAGAGAAAATCTGATCACCTTTGAACCAGTTTGAGATGTAGATAGTACTTACCTTTTTCCCATAAGTGATCCTGGGCATTGAACCCACGTGAGGAATTGCTAATTCCAAGGTGATTCTTGCGTGCTTCTGTTGTCGCTTAAAGTCATAGTTTCCGGGACCAAAATCAAACAATTTTAAGGAGAAAAACACTAAATGGAAAATAGATAAGGGCTTAAAGTCCTAACTTGCATTTGTATACTTGCACATGGGATTTCATCAAAATATTCAACACGGTCATGGTAGACGATACTACTATGTGTTGTCGACGTGTATATGTGGGATGCATCCTAATAGCCCCATTACCGGTAACAACTTGCATCGTGATTCTATTGTCCAATCAAGGCCTTTATCGTCGCGCGGGGTTGCCTTAATTATGAAGAATTTCTTTGGACTAACACACTGAGCGTTTAATGATTAGACCCCACGTCTCCCCAGGGAATTGCTTTCAGCTATTGTGCTTGTCCTTACTGTCACTCGCTTTTGAATAGTCTTCTGCTAATCCATGCACTTTACCTCCTCCATGATCAATCGTTGGGATCTCGGGTACCTGCAAGGGCATTCTTAATAATTTCGAAGTGATTCTCTTGGAATATCCGGGATTTTTGGTTTAAACAATAGTGGAAATGAGTGTGAAAATAGACTCATCAAAATCCTGCAAAATCAGGCAATGCAACAACCACCTATTCAGAGCCACACTCCAAATTTTGAAGACCACACTGACAAAGGTCAACAGACCCTACATTGGTGTCTGCTTTTACCCTCCTGACTCGTATCCCTCCCTTGCGGATCCTCACCGACACCATGAAGGAGAAAACCCTACTCCAACACTATATTCACAGCCGCTGGACATGAGAACAAAATTCAAAACACAAGAACCAAGAAAACAAAACACTCTACACCATGAAATTGCCGTCAAAAAAGGTTGAAACGTGGAATGACAATCCAATGAATCAAGACATGGTGATCCATGGGCTAAAAACACCACTAGCTTCCTGACATTGGTCTACAAACATGGCACGAGCCCATGACTGCAATAGAATTGATAGACGATTGCTTTGTGCGGCACAAACAAAAGTAACTTTTCTTTTTGTCTATTGAACCATTATTGTGGCTCCCGAAAAGGATTCGTTCTCGGAAAACGGACTTGGCATACTAGATGATACCCCGCGCGTTGCTGAGGAACATCATAGGCACATGATGTAAACCTATAAAGCTAAATCATATATGTGATCATATAATAATAGACATAGTGATGGAGTAGTTGTGGACAACACTACCACAGTTGGTTATAAAATTTATGACATATACTAATGGATAGAAAATTGTTTATGATACTGAGATGGCACAGTATGCATGTTTATTTATCTAAGACAATATGTAACGCTCGAGATGCGATCATATCCTTATTTTGACACGAGGGCCTCTATAGGAACAGAAGCGCATCTCGTCGTTTTGCAAGAATGGATATCATTACAAGTACATGTACAGAAGAGATGAGTATTAGAATTGGCTTACACTCGTCACAAGATACAACAAGATTACATCCATACAATCAGTGGCGGTTCCACCATTGGGGCGAGCTGGGCGGCTGCCCCGGATCTTCGGTGACGGAACAGGATATCTCCCGTGCCTAGCGATCATCTCGTAGTGCAATAAAGCTCCATCGTCATCCGTCGCCCCAGCAAACCTCAATATCTGGGTCCGCCACTGCATACAATAACATATCCAGGCATCATACATAAGAACAGGGTCCGACTACGGACGAAATCAAACGATAAATTAACATCCATCCTTGTTAGCCCAGACTGTCGCCTGGAACCCATCCTAGGTCGATGAAGAAGAAGAAGAAGAACTTCAAATCGAACAAGCATCATGCTCACGTCAAAGCATCGCATTACCTGTACCTGCAACTGTTGTTGTAGTAATACGTGAGCCACAAGGACCCAACAATCTCATTTCCAAGGGTATCAAGACTAGCAAAGCTTAATGGGTGAGATATGGTTAAGTGGTGAGGCTGCAGCAAGCAACTAAGAATTTATTTGAATGGCTAACTTACGAAGACAAAAAGTAAATTGGATTTTTTACGCATAACGGACATGAACTAGAATGATTACTAAGTGATCCTGAACACCTACTTACGTCAAACATAACCCACCGCGTTCTCTTTCGGATAAGGACTTACTAGAAGAGACAGTCATGGTTACGCACACAGTTAATATATTTTATTTGAATTTATTTCAAGTTTGCTATGACCGGGTGTTAAACAAAGTTTCCAAGTTGTCACGTAACCGCGGGCACGGCTTTCCGAAAGATTTAAACCTGCAGGGATGCTCCAACTCATCCATCACAAAATAACCACTCTCAGCGAGAATAACCTCGACCATGAATCTCTTGATTTCTTAGGCAATTCCATTGGAAAACTGCAACCTCGAGATAGCCCGAAGTATTCTCGAAATTCATCGCACAAGACGTTCGAGAAAGGTAAAACAAATCCAGCAAGGCCGCCCGGCGTGTCGGCGATCCCGATAGGAGCCGCATATCTCGTTCTCAAGACACAACGGATTGTCCAAACTTTCGGTAGGCCAATCATGGAGTTGCCCTTGACGGCTATCGCCGATTGACAGGTTGGACCAACACTCATGAGGAGCACTGGCCCAGGGGGTTGATTAAAGATCCGCGGGCTCCGGCGGGTCGCTATGCATTTTTATTAGTTATCAGAAAAATGTAGTACCAATATTGGGCCTTGACAGGTAAGTTTTATCCCAAAACGAAAATCAAGGGGGTCCCCATAACAACCTGGAGCATGTTAGGAGCGCTCAATATGGAACATAACACCGGTACACAAGTAACTAGGGCGGCAAATATGAAACAAAACACCGAGCAAAAGGCCAAGCCTTCCACCTTTTACCAAGTATATAAGTGCATTAAATTAAATAGCAATAATATTGTGATAACAAAAGAATGTTCATGTTGACACATGGAAGCAATTGCACCTGCAGCTAGAAACATTATAAGAAGGGCTGAGCAAGCGGTAATATAGCCAAACAAAGATTTGCTGGGATGTGGAGGGGTTAGAGGCTTATCATGGCATATTTAGGAGGCTTGTCAAACAAGTGCTAGGAAGCAAGACATAGCGATAGAAACGAGACAACTAGCATGACAATGATAGTAGTGGTATTCAGGAAAATGTTCATCTTGCCTGAGACCCTGCTTGGAAAAAGGACGAATCCATGAAGAAGGCGATCCGCGAAGTAGACGAACGAATTCTCGCACTCCAAACGCTTTCGGAACTCTATCGAGAAGAAGCAATCCGAAACAAACAATCAACACACGATAACACCATATAATGTGCATGACATGATGCACATCAAATATGATGCATGGTAATGCATGTTATGCATGACATGGCAACACACAACAATCAACTTCTACACATTAAGTGAAGCTCAATATGCAACAAATTGCATATTAACGAAACTCCACATTTAAATTACTTAGTTCACTCCCGTTTAGGTACATATCAATCTTAAATGTTATTAAACATGGCAAGAGATGAAGTATAAACTACCACATCATCTAGGCATTTTGAATGAGGCCGAAAACAATATATAGCATCTCTAAAACGACCCCATATGCATATTTTAAGTTTGGTACAGATCTGCCTATCACATATTTCATATTTGTTGAACATGAAAATAAAGTGTGTCATGAGATTCTACATGTTTTTCTAGTCAAGTTACGTATGTGGATCATTTTTATCAGAGCTACGGTTAATTAGTTATGAAATAAACCATTTTTAGCATGGCAATAATGCAAATTAATGCAAACAACAAGTTTAAATATTTTGATCATGGATGAAAGTTGGTTATTATCAATTTACACAAAATTCTAGTCATTTTACATATTTAAATCATTTCAATCCAATGCACGGTTAATTAGTTATTAGCTTTTAAAATCATGCATTTTCTATAATTAAAAAATGTCGTGATAATATGACAAAATCACAGACGGGAAAAAAATAAACTATGGGCTGAATTTGGGACAAGCGTTGGACGCAATTTAACAAAGATACGCCTAGCGTGCTGGATAGGTGGTGCTCACCACTGGGCTTGATGGGCGGGCTTGGGCGCTGGCGAACACGGTGCGGCTGGGCCGAGGGTGAGCGGCGGCACAAGCGAACGCTGCGAGGGGGGCTCGACTGGTCCTCGTCCTCTTCCTCACAGGGACGAACGGCGGTGGCAACAAGCATCTACTCCGGCAAAGCAGCGACGCGCGAGGTAGGACCCGATGGGAAAACGACGGGGATGGCCGGATCCGGTTGGTCTACACCGGATCCAAGCGACAGGGACGTAGATCGGGCATGGGCGGAGGCCGTCGCTGCTCCCTTCCATAGCGGCTCCTGCGGGATGAACATGGGGGAGAGAGAGAGATTAGAGGATAGAAGAAAGAGGGAAGAGACGAGAGGAAGGAGAGGGATGCGGGTTCACGGTGCCGTCCAGCGGTGGTCGACGACGACGGCGGCTCGCTGGAGCTCCAGTGGCCGGATCTGGTTGTGGTGCGCGGGGTCGGGCGAGGCCATTGGACAGGGGCAGCTCTGGATCGGGAGCTCCTCTCCCGATCTGGAGCGAGGGCGGCGGCGCAGATCTGGGTCCGGGCGGACCTCCCGTGGGCTCGGTGGCCCGCGGTGGCTGTTGGGGAGGCCGGGATGACATGGCGCGGTGTGAGTGGCTGGAGGCGCAGCTGGGGGTGGCGTTGGGTGGTTGGTTGCCCGCAAAGTGGCGACGGCTGGTGCAGGGCGCGGAAATTGAGGAGGAGGGAGGCTAGAGGTTAGGAGAGACTAGGGTTTTCCTAAAATGGATATGGGGTCCATTTATAGCAGTTTTAGCTAGGGTTTGGGAGTTTGGGGGTATCTCGACCCTCCGATCGTAAGCGGACGGTCCGGTCGGAGGTGTAGGTGTTAGGTGGGCTAGTGGGTTGTGGAGAGGGGTTGTGGCTGAGGAGAGAGGGAGATGTGAGCCCATGACACGAGTTTTAGAAACACCAAAAACATCCGGTAATAAACCGATGACGGCGTCGCTACGGTCGATCGTTCGGATATCAAACGACCTCCGATTGCGATGAAATTTGGCAGGCGCTCTACCTACAATATAATAAGACCGCACGCCAACTTTTGACCTAATCCGAGAATATTTTATGCGTACTTTTAAAAACAATATTTTACCGATGCCGCGGGCGCGTGCATGTGTGGTTGGACTCGAAATGGTCGATGACACGAACGGAGAGAACCGACAATTACAAACGGACGCAAGTTTTTGCAAACGAGTGACGATGCTATGCAGATGGTGCGAATGATGCAATGATAAATGTGACGACCAAATGAATCACACGATGACAACGGAATAAAAGGGGCATCTTCTGAAGCGTCGGTCCCGGACTGTTACACAATAGGTGGGCGATTTAGAATATGAGGTGTAATCCTTGTGTCGTCGCAGTGCTCGTACCGAGCTTTTCCTTGTTATGACTGATAAATAATAAAAGCTTAAGAAGGTATGCATGATTATTGAAATAAAGTACTGGATATTCTGATGCCTGATACATACCTCTCTTGTTGTTCGTCAGAGTGCATTTCTGCATAGTAAACTCTGGAAAAAATATAACAAATACAATTGAGCAGATGCAGCCAGAAAAAAAATCAGTAGATGCAACTTTATGGTGATGAATAATATCCCGAAGAAGTTGTTATCATAGCTATGCTTCACGGGCTGGCAACAAAAACATACATGGATTTAATATGATGTTTGATGGTTCTCTGACCTAGAAAAAGGCGAGACTGATCAAGCAGAAGAGCATCAACTTTTTATTTGGGTGTCAACAGTGAACACCATTGATGACATTGGGATAAATATAGTGTCGGAACCTGAGTTGAAACTTGAGAACACAAAAAATGTTTGTGTTGCAAAGACAATGGTAAGTATTAGAACAAATTGTTAGTACATATACATACACAACATCAATTCTTTAAAAAATCAATTGGTATAAATATATTCCTGATGTAAGGTAAAAAATTATAAATACAATTAGATTGAAAATTACATGAACATAGGAAGACATATAACTTGCAAATCATCAGAAAGAATGGCCGTTTTTGCAGCAAAAACATAAAAACTTTATAAGAAAAAGACTGGTTTCCAATAGATGCTTGTTCAGCATGTATTAGACTCATATTGTTACCCTATCCAAATCTAGCTATGAGGGCCAAAACGTACCATGCTATGAGTTTATGATGCAATACATGGATCATTTGATAGGAGACATAGTGTCATGTGTGACCTATAAAAGAGGTAGATAAGATGGTCAATGGTCAAATAATTAAATATCTTGCTGCCATAGATAAAAATTATTCTGCACAAATAAATAGACTTTCAACCTGCTTGGATTTTGATCAAATGCCTAATCAACATAGATTTTGGAAAGGAAGTATAGGGGATTCAATCTCAAAGATGGCGGCAGCCATGACATGTTGTGCTATTTGCTGCATCAAGAAAAAAAAGGATATTTGAATCTCTAATGGAAATACATATCAAAACTTCTCCTGGAGTGGGCTCACATCAACGATTGAAGAAGATCCCGAATGCAGCCGACATACAAAATCTTGGCTCGGGCAATCCATGCACGAGGAGTTAATTCGAGAACACAACCATAGTTCGTTTGCAAGGGTGGCACTGCCTACAGGAAAAATGTCACCATCGCTTCCCCAAAAGGCCACCATTCCTGCAGTACAATGGTGTCTCTGAATCAGCCGGGGCGGACGGGAGGAGGTTGATCGAAATCCCCTGCAAGTGGTGTAACACCCCCTGTTTGGGCTGTCACTGTGTGGTTTGTAACTTCTGTGTGGGCTACAAGATGGGCCAAGGAGTATCCTTGTGTGGGCCTGGTAGGAGGAGTATATGTATCACGTTTGTAACCCTCAAAGGACTCATATTGCAGATGAATTAACTTTGAAGATTTCTCACCTCCTGTTCTCTTGTTCCTCAGCCTCTTCTCTGATTCCTCACCCTATTTCTCCTCAAATTATCCCAAACTACCAAGTTACTTAGGTGATTTGTCCGATCTTGATCCATTCCACGGTTGGGTCGTGACAATTTGGTATCAGAGCCCCAAAATTTTCTCAAAAATTTGTTCCCATTGTGTATTCCTCAATTCTCTCAGTCAGATTCGTAACATCCACTGTCCTGAATGTGAATTGCTTCCGTGAATCGCACAAAATCCCTGAGCTAGGTTGGATCGGCTGGGAGTGGAGCAACAGTGACATCGAAACCCTCAACACAGGAACAAGAAAACGGTCGCCACCCGCTTCCTGCCTACCAGGTGTTCGACGAAATGTCGAGCAAGCAAGAGGTATTCACCGGCGACGTTCTGCGCGTCACTGTGCACCATGTGTACTATCCGATCAGTAAGGAAACGTTACAGCAGGTGTTTATAGTGTATGGCGTGGTGAAGATCTCCGTATTCCAGAGAATCCACCATGTGGAGGCGGTGGTTCAACTTCGATCAAGAAGCGGTGCAGCGCGGGCTCTTGCCATGCATGGCCAATGCATCTACGAGCATGCCTGCCTCCTCGACATCCAGGACGTGTCGCCGGAGTACAACCTGCACTTGTGCTCGTTACTCGAACAGAAGCAGACCGCAACCGTGGCCGAGTACACGGCGGCATTCTGGGAGTGCGTACAACGTGTACTGGATATCAACCCCAACCTAAGCATCAAGTGCTTCGTCCACCAGTACATTCAGGGGCTGCACAAGGATATTCAAGCAGTCGTACAGTCGCAATCGCCGTCTAGCATCACCAGAGCGTCGTGCCTTGCTCGGATAAGGGAGGAAGAGATCATGAAGGATTAGATGCTATGCGCAGAAGAGTGTGGTGATGGCTACGACCATGGAGTACAGGACTGCAGCGTCGATGCGAGAAAACTTGCTGCTCCGACACTGATCATGTGCTCGACAGAGTACCTGAATCGCGACAACACCGTCCATGTTTCTGCACCTGTCGTGCTTGCCTCCCCTGTTGTGGGCGACGAGGACCTCGACCTCGACATTGACATTGTCCATGTCGCTGCACCTGTCGTGCTTGCCTCCCCTGCCGTGCGCGACGAGGACCTCGACCTAGACACCGTCCATGTAGCTGCACCAACGCCCGTCATCTGCTTGACGGGTGATCTGGCCAATGGTAGAGATGACTACGACCCCATGTCAGTGTCCATGGTCCTCTGGAGTACACTAGACCCACCACAGAGAGTGATTCCAGTTGTTTATTCAAAAGCGCTGTTGATGTTGCCTACGTGTTGACGGTTGTGCTCATCTCGAATCTGATAATGGGTCGGAAGGCACAAGGATAGGTGCTCCGACCAGCGCCGTGGCCTTCGTTCTTCAGCACGCATACCAATACAGCTGGGGGCAGCATCGCTGAGCCGCCATCGAGTGTTGCCACTGTGTCGCCCAGGGATGTGGCTCCATGTTCGAGATTGCCACTGCTCCCTGTCAAGGTGAATCTGGGGTCTGGAGAAATATTGCGGGAGTCAACTGCAGGTCTTCCGCTGATGTTCTCTCAGGTTATCTATGGGTTGAAAGTGATTGTCTCGTTAGTGAGACCGAATCCATTTAAAGAAAGTCTCCAGAATTTTATTGATCATGCAAGGAAGGCACAATTACTAGACCTCCTGTGTGAGTGTTTGCTAGCTTCAGGTTCAGACATAGACTCAGGTTCCACAAAAATGCTACTAGCATCACGTGAGGCATGCATGGCTATTTGGTATATGACTCATGAAGTTGACATTTTGTCCATTGGTGGGTGCATAACATTTTTCGCTTCCTTTACTTAACTCATGGCGACAAGATCACTTAGAGCAGCCTGATCTATTCCAGATGCTTAAGAAATGGTGCACACATAATCAATATGTGCAGCTGGCCAGTATAATTTTTGAAGCTTACAACCAGTTTCGTGCTACCAGTGAGGTTTTCACTTCAATGCTTATTTGGGAAGCTGCACGTTTGTCCACGGACTTCCTATTCGACGAGTACACTGAACTGATGACCATTCAATGGCATTTTTATCTTGTGCAACCGGCTCATCTTTATTGCCTTCTAGCTCCAGCTGAACCTTCTGATCGTGGCGAAGGATGTGAAGCTATGCTCACTTGTGCTCATTTCACCTTGAGAGGAGTTAAATTCCTGAAATTATTGCCAAGTTGTTCTACAACTATTCTTCTTATGGTCTATTTTATGGAGGATAGTGCCCAATGGAAGTGTAAATGGAGATCACCCTCTATGTTTGAAGAATTCCTAGCGGAAGTTAAAGTTTGGCAACATGGTAATGGTTGTTGTTTATTAAGAAAAGCAAATTGTGCAGCAAGCGATCAAGCTACTGGATTGTGCCTTGTGGAATTGCAATCTTGGCTACCACATCCATGTATACAGTGGGCTTTATCTGCAAGTGGTAAAAATTCTTGGGTCAATTCTTGGCTAGTTTTGCTACTGTTAAGAGATATATGTTCACTTCTAGCCTTGTCTGAGTACCATGTGAGAGGAACTCTAGTGCTAAACAAGCTCATGGGCCTCACAACTGCATATGGTGCCCTTAACTCTGCATACCTGGTTCTTCTTGTTCGCTATGTGACACTTCAAGTTGAGGCCCTCCTGGATGTTTCTCAACCGTGTGAACCCTTTGTTAACAAAAGAAGAGTAACATCACTGTATACTGAAGTAAGAGAATTGTTTATAGTACTACTTCAGCCCATTATTCCCTTTCACTTGCCATTGCAGATATGGGTTCCGGTGTTTCTAGTTACCAATTTGTCTCTATGGAGTTCTCTGATAGGAGATTCAAGTTCCATCCTTGCAATTCAAAACATGGAACAAGGGGTGCTTCCTATGGTCACAAGTTCAAACTATTATCTTTGTCATGGACTTGAGCTTTCAACTGCAACACAGTGGGATCTTGGAATTCGACACTTTATTCTTCTACCTTACTGGTTCTTTGGAAAATTGGGTCTGTGCGCCGGTACAGTGGTGCACCTGGGAAATACAGTCTTTGCTGTAACTGGATTTGAACACCTACAAGAGGAGGACAAGGGAAGTTCCATTTTGATTCAAGGGACTGAAGTGATTGACAGTTTTGGTGCTCTAACTTGCACATACGAGAGGGCATATTTTTCTGAAGGCAATGGGACCCTGGTAATTCGCAGTTTATCCCAGGAACTTGGGTATTATTTATTGGCAACGTCATGCATACAAGAATTCTTAACTTATCTGTGGTTTATTGTTGGCTGGACCGTGATATGCAACTTGGTTATTTGGAACACATGGTTGTGATACTACCAATTAATGGCTTTATTCTGGTTTCCAAAGTGGCCTCGCTCTAAAATGCAGCAAGCTAGCTAAGAACTACATGATGCTCCCTGTAGAAAATATTGCTCAAGCCATGTTCGAATTAAATTTTGGGATGACAACACCCTGAGTTTTCTCAAGATCGTTCAGCTAGCCACTTGCCCCTTCAGTTTCTTGTATTTCTTTGCACCAGCAGAGTTAAGATATATGCTTCTGGGGCCCACTGCTCACCTTTTTTGTGGCGGACACCTCAAATCACAATATATACGCATGTGCAGATGTTCATAGGAGGGCTCAATTTTGAGATGAATCATCAACCTCAAGGCAACATAGAAACTGCAGTCATGCCGTGACACCATTCTTCTAGCCAGCTGCTTGTTTGTATCATTCGCATTGGGGAGCTTGCTTGCCTGCTTGCTATCAAGGAAGGGACCCCTAGTTGGTTCAGATTTATCTTGCTGGTGACCAAGATGCCCCACTCTTCAACTGCAGCTCAATTTGAAACTGAATTATTGCCATCTTCCTATGAGTTGATCGGGTGCAGGCACATGCTACTACCATATGACCCAGGAGAACTAACTCTTCGCTTAAATGAGATGGGAGGTATTCAGGATTCAAGCTTGATCATCATCGGCTTGAATTTCAAGTGAGGGAGAGTGTAACACCCCCTGTTTGGGCTGTCACTGTGTGGTTTGTAACTTCTATGTGGGCTACAAAATGGGCCAAGGGGTATCCTTGTGTGGGCCTGGTAGGAGGAGTATATGTATCACGTTTGTAACCCTCAAATGACTCATATTGCAGATGAATTAACTCTGAAGATTTCTCACCTCCCGTTCTCTTGTTCCTCAGCCTCTTCTCTGATTCCTCACCCTATTTCTCCTCAAATTATCCCAAACTATGAAGTTACTTAGGTGATTTTTTCGATCTCGATCCATTCCACGATTGGGTCGTGACAAGTGGTGGTTGTCACTGGAGGCCCTACCCGGCGTCACCATCACCTGAAGCCTTCGAGGCCGAAAAGAAAGTTGTCCATTGGCTGGACACCTGGTCGGCGCCGCGTCAACTCCGTGTGTGAGTCACCGGGTTGCCAGTGAAGGTCTCTCTATATGTTCGTGAGCTGAAGCTAGTAACATCGGCTTAGCAACCACACTATTAAGCCGCGTGATTTGTGGCAGGCAAAACGTTGGAAAGGAGAGGAAGACCAACGGGGCTGTAGAGCTATATAACATGGGCGGGGTCACTATTCCGGCCGGTGGCTCAAATACCTCGTCAATTAATCTTAGTAGTTGTCAACCCGTGCAACTACACGGACTAGTCTTTACCTAATATTAAAAGAAGGATTATTTCTTCATTTGTTTTGGTCCATCAGGTTTTTTTGTACGTCATCTTTTTTTCCGTCCGTCGTTCTTGTCTTTTGAGTTCTTTTTTATCGCAAAATAAAAAAATTAAAATAATAAAGAGCCGCAGGCGGACTCGAACCCTTCCCACTTGGTTAAAAGGTCACATGCTCAAACCAACCCACCCATGTACCTGCTGTTGTTGCTGAAAGTAAAATAAAATTTCCCGTATATTGGTTATACTGATATACTGATGTTTGAGCCTCAAAGAAAAACAGAAAAAGATGACGTTGGTGATGGTCCGAACTCAGGACCAGCACCCTACCACCCAAGGGATAAAACCAGCTGAGCTACATTATTAATGTGTAAACATATTGGGTTCGTTACGTAATTAAATATCCCATGTCGCTTCTATATATCTAATGGTACCAATTAGTCTCACCTTGCTGCTTTAGATCAAATCGTACCGATTTAAATACATCCACAAGTAATCTGAAGAAACTACAAGAGAATGACTCAATACAAAAGAAAATGCATGCATGCTTGTTGGTTGGAGAGGAGATGCATGAATCCTTGGGTAGAAGGAATTAAACTCGCCTTTTCCTTACAATCAAAACGTCATGCATGTACAATGTTATACGACAAGGCTACCAAATGCCCTCCTCCACGCTCCTATTGTATATACAGCTTTTCTTTTTCTCGCAATACATTCAAAAGAAATTATACTATTAGCCATGCATTCCCTACTATTTTTTATGGGGTTAGGCATTCCCTACTCTTTAGACAAGAATTATTTATACGCAAGCACAAACTCTCGTTCCTTCTATATATGCATCATGCAAGCACCCACATATATAAGTGCTTCTATATGCATAACAAGATTATTTTCGTTTGTATAAGTATATTATGCATGCACATTGGATAACTCATAATGCAACACAGCAACTGATTATTTCCAAGAAGATTTCCCATGAGAAAATTGCCCAAACATGCAAACCACAAACCTACATGATATGGGTGACAAAATTAACTAACCTTTGAATATGTTTTCTTTTCTCAAAAATAAATTAGGTGCAAACATTCAAAACATGTGTACTCTACATGAAAAAAAATACGCACTTGAGGGTCCTTTTTGTTTTTGCCACCAACATAGTCAATTTTGTGCACAATGACCAAGGAAGATCTTGTAAAAAACAGACTGTTTTAGAATATTAAATGAACTCACAATGACAGAAAATGAATAAGGGATCACCTAAAATAATTATTAGCCTCAGATTTCATCAATTTAAAATTGTAGAAGTTGGATAGGGTTTCAAACTACAGAAATTCTGGTACATATGTTATTAAATGCAATTTTAATAATAAAACTTACTCTTGTTTTTTACAACTATATGCTAGAAAAAATACATTAGCAGTAGAATTTGGAATTGATTTTCAAGGAGGATTGACACATAAATATACATATTATGTAACCTATCATCAGTGCACTAAACATGGTGTGCCTTTGTAACTAATTTTGCTACTATTAACTATTAGTCATTTAGATTGTAGGCTCCACAACATGCAAGTGAAGTTGAGCAATTAAGCTTTAGTAATATTTCATATTACCGATTTATGATATCCTACTTCCTACGTTTGTTAGATTAGTGGATATGTACCTATTGTAACGCATGGGCCCTTTTGCTAGTATCACAAAAAGACGAACTCCATTCATGTTTAATTTTCAAAGAATTATATTTCTTTGGCATTTCTTATGTACTATATATAGTATATTTTAATTTCTTTGATATTTAGTACTGGACAACTAAATAAAAGTAGTTTGAAATTTTTACTTCTACAACTTCGTTACAGGAAAGAACAGAAAGAAAATGTGATTTGGCCAGGTTTCTAACACCGAAAGGTAATCTCTTTCTGATGCCCAGTGACAGAAAAAAAATTCTTCATCATCTGAATATTAATAAATGAGTTTTTATGGAAGATTTGTTATTACAGCCAGACAATAGCTGCAATAGCCATATATACCAAAAATGGTCCCATTGATTTGTTGCACAAATAAAAAATAGGTGCATTGTCTAAAGAACCTCCACATGGTTTGAATTACGTATTGAATAAGACAAATCGTATGATTGGATGATTAAAAATTGCATAGAGGTAGAAGAAGGATATAGGCTAGAGAATATAAGTTATAAGGTGTGCCTACGTGCACACCCAATAAATATTGTTTCTTTATGCTTGGAACCATTCTTGTATAAGGAGACAGAAGAAAACTACACATGTACATATTAATTTATTTCAGCAATTTCCTTCAGTAAAATAGAATACAGTAGTCCTTCACTTGAGATTGTATGCTTTAATTTGAGCCATTCATCTAGATCAACTTTCGTAATATATTTTATGAGGGCCATACCAAGGAACACCTCATAAGCTTACTGTTGATGAATATATCTTGTTGTTCCACATCTCTACTTCTGCACATTGCTTGTTGTGCTATGTTAACTCGATGCACCACCTTGTACTTCCAATATACATGAAACAGTCAGAACACAAAAGTTATCATGCTTTAGAGAGCTGATATTATAATGTCCTTATTGGGGCAGTACACGAATCTCCAACATCAAACTGAAATGAACATAATGGTATTCTGATGAATCCACATGTTTCTACTTAAGTTAATCATTAAGTTAAATGGCATAGGATGTGGGCATATGATCAATACATAATCCAAGAATAAAACACCGCTCGCATTTGCAGAGAACACAAAGCAACCAAGGTGAAAACTTGGCATGTAATCTGATTAGGGGAGAAGACTGTTTGATGATACAATTTTAATGCAAGAACAAAGATGAAACAACAACTAACCATACAACTATAGTTTAGCACATATAATATAGTCGATGGGTAAGATAGGTAATTAATTAGAAATAAATGAATTTAAAGACGTTTCAGACTTCCTGTAATTATATGCAAGATATGGTTAGTGCATATTGGCTAGCATATCAGAAAAGGACGGACTGACTATACGACAAAATACCATCATGCATTTACATAATACGTGCAACTTATGACAAACAAAATAAAAAACACGTAAACGTCTTACAACTACACAGGGAGAAAATAAACATCCAATAAGTAATTTGGTCCATGTCCTTTGATCTCTTTGATGCTCGTTGTTGAGAGGGTAGCATGTTTAATGGTGCTAGAGTTGAGTCCTCGTCTATGCGAGTGTTGTAACCCACATACTCGCTGATGTATTTGTCTAGCACCACCACAGTCCATCATCTTTTCATATGGAGATCACCTACATGTATGTTGAGAAAATAAAAACAAATATTTCTCCATTACCAAATAAACAACACTCCTTGGATAGCAACGGAGCTTGATAGAAAAAGGAAACCAAAAGAAGAGAAAGATTAGGGTCGTCTCTATTGGGAAAACAGCTCCTGCACCATTATCAGATAGATCTTTCTACTTGGTTAGCAACAGAGCATGATGGAACAGGGAAATAATAATAATGAAAATATTAAGGTCTGTACCTACTGCTCGCATGAAACCCTAACGGGGAACTCAAATTTCTACCTAGATGATTCCTAGAAGTATGGTAAGCATGCAACTCATGTGAAGACATGATGATCAAACTCACCCAAGATGCGTCAAAACTACAAATTTGCTTCCCTCGACCATTAGGAAAATATTTCCATGTCAGGAATAAGTAATTTGTAACAACAGAAGTGACAAAGTCAAAAAAGTTAGCAGAAGTTTATTTGAACGGATCAAGAGCCAGACGTCCTTGCAGCCCTGAATCGATTATGTACCACTGGGCCTACGGTGGAGGCAATTCTATGGCATGACAACGGCGGTGGCGGAGAGCATTATCAACAGATAACAACATCACTGAGTTGTTCCCTCACTAATGAAAGATGCCAAACAGCTTGAAAAATAATCTACACTGGAATTAATTAATAAGAAATCTGCCAGCAAGCTGCATATATACATACAACTAGCATTGCTATATATAATGAGACACGGAGACAGGAACGATGTACGTGCATCATGTTCCGGATTGTGGCGGTTTTAATCAGAGTCGCAGGTTTGTGCATGCGGGACATCAACCATCAGATGCGTCCATACACCCAGGCCCCTGTTCTTGGTTGAAGAAAGATGTTACAATCATCAGCTATTCATCCATGCATCGACCAAGGTGCTTTTTCACACTATAATCGGACATCTACTGGAAATACATATAAAAAGAGCAAAAAAAATGAACATCACATCAGATTAATTACCTTGACACAAAGGTTCTTAAAAGAATACTTAGAACCAATGTTCATGAAATCGGTAACTGGTAGCTGCTCGGTCATCTTGGAAGTAGGGATTAATCGATGAATCGACCTATTAACTGAATTAATTGGCCAACCATTAGTCAGTAGATTGAATAGAAACTTGTCAGCTTATATCTAATTTTTTTATGTATTATACCATACTTTCATGGACCTAGCTATGTAATATACCAAAATATTCTAGTGTAGCCATATAAAAAATTGGACAATGGTAAAATTAATAATCGTTATACATCCAAATCTACAAAACCTCAAGACTTAAAATTATCAATTTAACATTTAAACTTGTCCATATACTTGCTAACATACATCACACAATATTACTACAAATAACAATCGAAACCATAGTTCCATCTAATAATCTACAAAATAGTAATTTATAATCTACTAATATATAAATGTTGGTTTCTCCAATAAGACAGGTAAAAACGATGGTAGTACCTTGGCTACAGGTGACTCCATGGAGGAAGAGATTGGGAAGCATCCCATGGGAGAGGATGGGGAGTAGACAGGGGGGTGAGTCCAGGCAGGTGACCAGAGTGGTGGAGCAGTTGAGGTGTAGTGTGGTGGCTGGCACCGGTGAGGACCTGGCTAGCCACCAGCCAGGTTATGAGGGGATGAAAGGAGCATGGGGAGCGAGAGAAGGGCTAAAACCCAACATTTTTAGTAGCAAGAGGGGGTGGGAGGGGTTATGTGTGAAAATTTTGGAATTCGTTTGCCCACCAGTTAATGGGCTAGTAGCGATTAATCGGTCTGGCAACTGATTAATCGGTATGACGACAAATTAATCGGTATGACGACAGATTAATCAGTCTAACTGGCCAATTAATCGGCCTGGCAAGTTAACGCGATGAATAGGTGCTAATCGATTCGGTCATCCTACGAGTAGCAATTAACTGGCAAGTTAACTGGTTAATCGGATGAATTCTTAAACAGTGCTTAGAACTTGGTGGATACATGATGAGAGCATGTATCAGGAAGCAATCGCTGGAAGTGGAAAAAAGGAGGAGGCGACGGCCGGCCAAGTAGCAGGAAGAAAAGGAATAGGAGGGCGTGAGAGATCAAGACTCCCACCACGTGAGTGCATCTTTGTTAAATCCCAGCCATAAGAAATTGGAGGGCGTGAGGAATCAGGAGTCCCACGTGAGTGCGTCATGCTTAAATTTGAGCCATCATAATCCTGTAACTTGTTTCAACGTGATGGTTGGCTAATGTTTTTTTTTTCTATAACGTGGTTTGTATATACGTAGGTTCCTTTAGAATTGGTCTTTGGTACGTGCATGTTTGTTTGTTTTTTCAACAGATTTCACGAATCAATTTACACCATAATAATTTGGTTCCACCAGATTAACGGCTCATAAAATCTGATTAACGTGGAAATTTGTAGAAAGTGCCTAATTAGTATAGCTATAGACTATAGACTATAGACTAAATGAGCGTGGAGAAGAAAACCCAACAAAGAGATGAAATGACATGAGTGAAAACTGCCGAGGTGGCTAGATGATGATGTGGATGGGTTGCATGTTGAGAGAATTGATAATAGTGGGAATCAACTTCTTAAGAATGTAAGATATATTCACGATCATTGAGCTGAGCAAACACCTAGGCTTGGTTGATTTTTGTGGTGTGTAATACACGCATGGCACCGTGAGCTCGTGCAGAGTTATCTGAACCTGACTGAAAAACAAAACTGACGGCTGCTCCACTCGAAACAGGCTCTCTTCCTTTTATATATAAAGCAACAACACGAATTATAAATGGCCGAATCATACAATATGGTGAGGTAGTTCTCTGAGACAACAGATCCATAGAAACAGGCAAACATAAACACATGATTATGTTGGCGAGACACAAGCACAGGACTAACGGATTACAACGCCACGACACGTCCTAAGACACCTAGCCTCCACAACAACACCTCAAGAGGAGAATGCGACACCGTCGCTGCCGAGTCCAAGGCGAACAAGGGTTTTCGCCCGGAGACTATGATACGGAGAGAAGAACCACGACGACATCTTCAGAAGATAATAGCACCCACAAGTGTCATCGTCGTCGGTGTCGAAGCATGGATCTTTCGCTCGACAGCTCACCCGTGCCATCATGGGGCACCCAGACCGCAAATGGCGAGAACCGGCCTCCAGATCCGGACTTGGGCAACAATGAGTATGCCCGGACCACCCTTCACTACACCCCCCGCCGCCCAAGCGACTGAGAAACGAAGCCACCACAACCGTCATATGGCCTGCCAGAAAGCCACCATTGGGACCACCATCCGAGGCCATCGCCCCGACATCCATGTCCCTAGCACCGCCAGCCATCACCATCACAACACGCAGACCATGGTGGGTAGAACCGAAGACAGACCTTCTATTCCTAGCCCGACATCAGCCAGCTGACCTGGGTGATTGCCTCCACAGTAGGAGGCATCCACGCCCGCGTCCTTAGCCAGTCCCTATGGACCGGGGGGGGGGGGACACGGCCTAGTAGCTGCCGACGGCCAGCGTCGAGCAAGCCCCAACACTAGTCCCCGACCTTGGTCGAGCCGAGCTCAGACGCCGCCACACCCGAGGCCGCCGACATCGCTCTGATCAATGGCCCTGCAGCAACACGGGCGTCAACTCAGACCGACGACACAACGGAACAGCAAAATAGGATGGCACAAACGCGATGGCTAGCATCAAAGCGGACTAGGTCGGGCCCCTACGCGCGCGCCGTCGACCGCCATCCACCACCATTGGCCAGATCCATGCTGCCCGCCAGAAGAAGCCCCCATCGAGCCACACCGGCCGCCGCAGATCCGGATCGGCCGCTGCCAAACAAGGCAGCATCCCCGCCCCATCGCCGCCTGAGGAGCCCCGAGCCGCACCACCGCGTCGGTCGTGCGCTGCCCCGACGGATCAAAGCCAACACCACGAACCCATCACCCTCGAGCCCTAGGCCCTGCGCCATCCCCCACTCCCGCTCCAGATCTGACTGGAAGGAAGCCAACGAGCCACCACCAAAGCTGGTCGCGACCACGCCATGAACGACCGCGAGACGCCAGCCCCCGCTTGCGCCGCCCGCCAGGTCACCAGATCGGGCCAGCCGGCGACGCACACAGCCGGCCCGCGACCACCACACGCAGCTGCCACGCATCAAGCCCGCACCCATGTCGCTGCCGCTCGCGTCCCACGCACGTCACCGCCACCGGTGCCAGCCACCGCACCGTCGGTCCCATGGGAGCGCAGCGCCCTACCCGGCCAGGTCGTCCCACACCAGCCCTAGATCCGAGGTGGGGAGGAGGAGTTGCCCGTCGTCGCCGACGCCACCAGAGCTTTTCCCGATGGCGCGTGCTGGCGGCGGCGGGGGAGGGAGATGGAAGGAGCGGTGAAGAAGGCCGACGGCTAGGGTTCCCTCTCGCATCGCCCATCGCCTGCATGGGCGATACGAGAGGAGGGGGGGGGGATACATCGACTGACGACAACTAACTAACTGAAACTTGAGACTAGCTAGCTAGCTCAACTAACTGAACCTAGATACCCCTACAAAAACTGAACCAAGATATGCGGCAGGATTAACGAACATTTTTACCCCTGTGAAGTCTGATGCCATGTGAGGTGCACAGAACAAAAAGCAGAGACGATGTTGGCTCTGATCCAACATACTATAGTGTGCGCTAAGCAGTTAAAAGTTCAACAAAATATAGTAGATGCGGATTAGCAAATTACCGGAGTTAAACTCCTACTATAGTGTGCGCTCAGCAGTTCAACAAAATATAGTGTGTGCTAAGTAGTATGAATAGGGTCAATTTCCAAGTGGAGCATGCCAAAAGAATACCCCAACAAGACATGTCTGCATCTCAGCCACGTACTGTAGAACGGAGCAATAATCAATTAATTGGTCGAAAAGCACTGCCCTATTTCTTATATCTCACAAGATTTGCATGATTCAAACACTAAACAGTCACCACACCCCAAAAAAAAGGAAAAGAAAAAGAGTATTTGTTAGAGTACCTAATGTGCCTGGGCTGGCGGTATAGCCCGTTAGTCTTAGAGGTATTTAGAGATAAGGGTCGCTGACTTGGAAGTCAAGTAAACCTTTCTACATAAAGAGAGGAGATGTATCAATCTAATCAAGCAAGAATTAAGAAGGAAATCCCTTCCCTCTTGCCACGGGCCGTGGGCAAAAGGCCCCCGGCCGGCCCTCTCATGCCCTCCCGCTAGCAGCGCCATAACACTTGGTATCAGCTTTCCCGAGTTCGATCATGTCCAACCCTCCATCGAGTTCTTCCCACCTGCTGCCGCCGCACACCGCCGCCGCCGTCGTTCTCTCCCCGGCGGAGATGACCGTGGCCCTCCACGAGCTCGCCACCGCGGTCCAGGGGATCTGCCTCTACTTGGCCGCCTCCTACGGGCCGCCGTCGGCCGCGCCACCACTGCCGTGGCAGCCGCCGCATCTGGCGGCCTCCGCCACGGTCGCCGGGCCGCTGCAGCCGCAGCTCGGGCTGTCGTGGCAGCCGCCGCTCCTGGCGGCCTCCGCTACACCCATCGGCCCGCTGCAGCCGCAGCTGCAGCTGTAGCCGCCCACCGCCACCACCCCGCCCTGGTCGCCGTGGCCGTCCCAGGCCCTTGCGCCCCCCGCCGTGGCCATGGCAACGCTGCAGCGGCCACTGCATCAGTCGCTGCAGTAGCCGGCGCCGCCGCCACTCAGCTCCGGGCCGCCTACGAGCGCGCGACCTACGCTGCCGCCACTCAGCTCCGGGTCAGCTACGAGCGTGCGACCTGCGCCGCCGCCACTCAGCTCCGGGTCAGCTACGAGCGCGCGACCTGCGCCGCCGCCACTCAGCTCCGGGTCAGCTATGAGCGTGCCCTTCGTCCCGCTGCAGCAGTCGCCACACCAACAACAGGCACCCGCCACCATTGGGTCGCCCTTGCTGCCGTGGCAGCCGCCGCTTTTGGCAGCCTCCGTCGCGGTCGTCGTGCCATTGTAGCAGCAGCCCCGGCTGCCGTGGCAGCCGTCGCTCCTGGCGGCCTCCGCTGCGCCCTTCGGCCCGCTGCAGCCGCCCCTCGCCACCACCCTGCCCAGGTTGTCGTGGCCGTCCCAGCCCCTCACGGGCCCCGTTGTGGCCATGGTCCCGCTGCAGTAGACAACGCCGCAACCACTCGGTCCTGGGCTAGCTACGACCGCGCCAGCGAGAGTTCCGATCCAACAAGTCCGGTTCCCGCCCTCGCCGTCACCACTTCCATCTTGGATCGCTACTCGCCATGTGTCGGCTGCGGTGAGGTTGTAGGCTGCTGCGCGCGGCCTCCTAGCGCATCGGCGTGTGCGGGTGATGCGTGGTCTGCAGCTATCGCTCCTCCAAGTTGCCCTTTGCTGCACAAAGGACCTCGATCTCGTCCGCTGCATCGGGGATCTTGGGCATGCGGTTTCCCGCACGGGCAACGGGCATGCTTCTTTCCCCGCGGGCAGCGACCTCAAAGTTTGCGACATCGGCGGTTGGGGGGGCACCCCCCCTCGACGGGAGCGCCCCACGTAACACCACTGCATTCCGCCGCCGGCCGCCGCGAGGGCGCCTCTGCTGGTCGCTCTTGCGACCACTTCCAGGCGGCCATACACATGCACTCCTTTTGTCTAGTTGGTCTCCATGGGATCCAGGTGGTTGTACACGTGCATGTCCGACGTGCAGATGGTGTCCATTTTTTGTTAAGGGGTCCAAAATAAAGCGTCCTAGTCCATTTCAGGTTGAGAGTAATAAAACAAGCCGAGATGTAAAAGGATTGTTTTTAGGTGTTACGTTTGTGTTGCTTCGAATCATGGTTATAAGTTGGTTAGGCTGCAATTTGAGGACAAGCTGCATGTCCAGGTGGGGTGTAGTGTTAGAGTACCTAATGGGCCTGGGCTGGTATAGCCCGTTAATCTTAGGGGTAATTAGAGATAAGGATCGCTGGCTTGGGAGTCAAGTAAACCTCTTTATATAAAGAGAGGAGATGTATCAATCTAATCAAGTAAGAATTAAGGAGGAAATCCCTTCCCTCTTGCCACCGGCCGTGGGCAAAAGGCCCCCGGCCGGCCCTCTCGCACCCTCCCGCTAGCAGCGCCATCCAGGCAGGCAGTTGCAGTTCAACATTCAACATTCATTAGCAAAGACCAGATAAAATATCAACATGACTTACTAGATGCGGATTAGCAATTACACGGTTAAATTCCTACAGGTTAAACAAGCTTGTGCTGTTACTTGTATCTCACAAATTCATACGATTCAAACACTAAACATTAGCTTCATCATCATTGAAACTGGGCCTAAAGCTCCAAAGTTAAATCATCTAAGCTATTGGACAAAACTAATGGAACAGTTAATTTCAAGTGGCACACCTTGAACCTCTATTATTTTTATCGAAAGCTTCTACTGTTGATATATTCTAAGTAAGTCTTTGTCCACATCAGAAGCTACAAGACCAGTTTTTCACATACCTCCTTTAGAGGTAAATGCATAAAACAAGCGCATTCAGTTTGAACCTAATAGGTATACTTTTCAGAAATGTATGAAATAGATAGTCAGTATTAAATCAAAACTGGTTAAATCCATGCAGAAGAAAAGCCTCAAGAAAGATAGTCAGTAGCAAATCGAAATATATGAGGTAGATAGTCAAGGGAAATAAAAGAAACATAAAATATCAATGATACGCAAAAGAAAGGGAAATATTTCATCCTGCTACTCCTTAAAGACAAACTTACTCCATTGAGACATCACAATAGCATATCCATGCTACCAATCATTTTATTCTTATATATGGTGCAAAAGTTCAGCTCCATCATCATCATGTGCACCACCAATGCCCGTGCCTACAGGGGCATTCCAACCATTATGCATCTCAACACCTCTGCACTGCAGCTATGCATTAATAAAACCATTAGTATCAGATTAAATAGGCACAAAGGGGGCATCGATGAGATATTTGGATTCACATATGTAATTCGAGGAAAACATCTCAGGTTTGATACATCATAACAAGTAGATCAACAAAACTACATCTACGATCAAATAAATGCACATATGTGATTTGAGAAAAACAACTCAGGTTTGATACATCATGGGTGGTAGATAAACAAAACCCCGGCTACTACCAAATAAAGATAATATTCTAAAAAGTATGTATATACATACATACTCACTGCGATGAAAATGAAGAAGACGCATACTCAGGCTATTAGCCGACCTGAAGGGAGAGGTTTCCTAAAACTATGCTTAAGCTCGTGCAATGACATATCAGATAAAATAAAATATACCCATACTAATAAATTGTCGCAATAAAAGAGATCATGATTATTGATATATTTAAATATACATTAACCAGTAGAGATGAAAGAGAGTCAATTTATTATTTTCCGAACTTGCCACTGGTAGAACAAGTGTTTTTAAAATATCAAACCAAGTCGTTAATGTGGATTCAAGATTAGCAAGATCGATGAATACAATATTGAATGAATGAGGGCTTCAGAATGTGACAACTGATCTACCTATTTGACATTTCATTTGGTACAAGCTACACTGTTTTCATGCAGTTGTCTTCAATTTCTAACTGTTATGCATCTCATCTTGAGAAGCATCTGCTTTTGAGCTATGCACTAACACTAACACTAACACTATGCAATTCTTGAACATTGCCAGTAGGCAGCCAACAAAAAAAATTAGTTTGATTATTAGACAAAGAACTGTTTATCTTTTTGTCATTGTTTTATTGTAGGATGACTACAGAGTAAACAGATAATGAATTTCACACCTCTAGCTTAAACCATTTAATTCCATAATAAGAGTAGAACAATAGGAAAAAACAGCATTGCTAAAAATAATTGGCAAAAGAGGCGCACACCAATTTCAACAAAGGGAACTCAAAATTACAATATAATGGAATCATCTCTCCAGAAAAGAAGAATTGGCTAACTAACAGTAAAATATGTTTTTCCAAATCATATCCATCACATAGAACGCCACCACACAACCATCCAAAAGGAAGATGCTAGAACAACACCGCTAAAGATCATCCCGCAGCAAAAGATGCAATTTATATGGAACTACTTGGGGCTTCTTTGAATCAAATGATTCTCAAAGAAAGTTTGGAGGATTCTAGTCCTTAGGTACTTTTCCTATGTGGGCTATTTGATTCATAGAATTGCAAACCATACTAAATCTTTCTGGGGATTCATTTGCACTAGATTTCATAGGAAATCCATCCACTTCAACCTCTTTGAAAGAATCCTATGTTTTCCTATGAACAGTCAAAACACCCTCACAATCCGGTGGTATATTACAGACGGCAGCCCAGTCTATTTGTATTTCTACGCCTTTAATAGTGGCACGTTGGAAATTCTGCGTATCAAAGAGGCGCTTAAAATTGTTATCTCGGCACAAAAGGATGTGAACGACATTCAATCAAGCAATTATAAATAATAGCTTGGTTGTGTTATACCCACAGTGTAAAGACGAATGCTATTACCTGCAGCACAGACACTTTCGTACGGATGATAGCGAGTCAGGAATCTGGATGTGCAAACTTCCTTGAACTACAGTGACTCAAGATGGATCGTGAAGAGGCCTGTAGGTGTCCGTAGGAGCGCCACATTATTGCACTCGGCAAACCTCGTATAATTAGGGACCCTGTCTTGTTCACCTCTGGATTCAAGGAAAGTAGCTCATCCAGTTTAATAGTGATAGAACTGTGGAATCGTGTAGACTAGGAACAAACGGTGATTTGCCTGTCATCTGTGATGATCTATGGGACCGAGAGAGTGGGATCAGAGAGAGAGAGATGGAGAAGGGACCTACCTTCTCCTTGACCTGAGGAGCTCCCACCGTTGTCCATGGTGGGATGGTGACAGCGGCGATTATAGAGAGGTGTGGAGGTGGCGGCGGTGTGCATGAGAGTGTGGTGGTGGTGCTTCCCGTCGGCACACGCTAGTAACCCTAGATCGGTAGGAAATGTTGGGTGTGGGGCATCGCACGATAAACCTCGTGAGTTGTGTGGCCGGCTCCACACCCCTTTATATCTGATGTGACAACAGGGGCCCACCAACCATAATGGGTTGGGCGCACTCGATCAGGTCGCGGATCTAAGGGCCCGGTGGGCCGTTGGGCCCACTCGGTGGAGATCAACCTAACAAATAGTTCTTCCCAAGACCCATGAAGCAACACCATTAGAATCAGTCTCCATTTTCCAGAACTGGGCACTGAATTTCGACAGAAAAATAATACCAAGTCCACCACCCTCTGCCCGCATAACATGAGATTGGCTGATACTATTACCGACAATATCCTTTGGCACCGGTATCACGGCTAGGATCCGCCTCTCCAAATCAAACTCAAGGACACCGTCCAATCTGTCACTTGGTGTCAATCTGTCGAGAAAAAGGCACTGGCGGTCAAAGAACTTGTCTTGCGGGTGCACTTAAGTCACACTACCTGCAAACCGAAAAAACCCGTCACGGAACTTGCGTTGCGGGCTCGTCTAGGTCACAACTGCCACTTGGACCGGCCCGCCGGCCGGTTTTCTCTCTTCAGGGGTCACGCGAGGCGCACGTGGGGAGCTGTTTTTTTTACACAAAAGACCCCGACGACTTTGGTAATCACTTGGTAACGTTAATCCCACAGTTTCCTGTCGTTGCTTTGCTTTCCCTATGGGGGAGGCGACTGGCGGTGGCAGTGTGGGTGCATCCAGCTCGTCGGCGGCAACTGTACCAGCGGAGGCGACGGAGAAGAAGCCGCAGTTGAGGACATAAGAGGGGAGCCGGCCGATGTACGGTGAGTTCTCTGTCTCCTCCCCCTCTCCTCTCCTCCCCTCCCCTCCCCTCCCCTCCACTCCCTCCCCTAATAACTAGGGTTAGCATGTGCCGCCAGATTAGGTTGGATGAGAAAGTATCAGTGTTTCTGCAACATAGTTTATGATTCCTCTCTACAACATAGTTTTTAATTCCAAACTTTAAATTTGCAATGTAGGTTCGGATTCAGTAAAATTCAGTATAAAGATGCATCATGGTGGGTTCTTTATGGGAAAAGGAATTAATTTGGCATATTTGGATGAGAAAGTATCGGTGTTTGATAACTTTGATAGGAACACTTTCTGCAATGATATGATTGACTATATGATGTGTGCGTTGAAATATCCACCTCGTGAGTTGGATCTTGTTTTCTGGTGCCCACCTGGTAAAACACTTTCAGAAATGGTGCCTATTGATTTTGAAGTGGACTGTAGGAAGATGGCAGCAGCTTCTATTAATTCAGAGGTGCTTGTTTTGTTCGTGAAGCATGTGAAAAAACAGAGATGAAAAAACTAGAGGAGGAGGAAGATGACATTGCTTATAGGGTTGGGCTTGAATTGCCTCCAGTAATACTTATCCCTATAAGCAAGGATAAAATGAGGCATGTGAAATCAGAGGGCAACAAAGCTAGTGTAGAGAGTGCTAAAAATTATGTCCAGGATGCAGAAAGTGCAGACAAGTCATCAGATTCAGAAGAGGATTGGGAATGTGATTCAGAGACTGATCCAACATGGTATGATAGTGATTATGCAGTGGATGAATATGATGATTTGTATGATAAAAATCTAGATGATGTTGTGCAGGATGCTTTGGTTGAGAAGGGGAAGAAAGTAGGAGCTGAGTACAGACATGTTCCAGGCACAGATGATGTCACTGAAGAGGAACTACAACTACCAGAAGAAGATGATTGTGAGAAGATACACAAGAGTGACTCTGATGATGAGGAGTACAAGAAGAAGAAAAAGAAGCAGAAACCCATATACAGGTTCAAAACATTTAACCCACTAGTTGACATGGATAATCCTCAATTCAAACTAGGTATGGTTTTTCATTCATTGGAGTTGTTGAGAAAGGTAGTAGCACATTATGTAGTTAAGAACAGGGTTCAGATCAAGAAAAAAAGAAATAACAAACAGAGGTTTGAGGCAGTATGTGTAGAGGGTTGCCCTTGGAAACTTGTGGCTGTGGCAGATAACAGGACCCAATCTTTTCTTGTGAAAACATTTTTTGGAGAGCATAATTGTTAGAAATTATGGGATGCGAAAGAGCTTACAACCCCTTTTCTGGCCAAGAAATACGTGGAGATGTTCAGGGACAATGACAAGATGTCTTTGTCTACATTTGCAAGGAAAGTGAGGAAGAAATACAACATGGAAGTAAGCGGGCATAAACTTGGGAGAGCTAGGAAAGCAACATTAGTTGTGGTGCATGGGGATGAGGTGAAGCAATACACACTTCTTTGGAAGTATGCACTGGAATTGAGAACAAGCAACCCAGGATCTTCTTTCTATCTAAACCTAGAAAATGGACTGTTTAGCACATGTCACTTCAGTCTTGCAGCATGCAAGATAGGGTGGTTAAAGGATTGCAGGCCCATTATATGTCTTGATGGTACTTTTGTAAAGACAAAATATGGTGGACAACTATTGACTGCAGTAGGTATAGATGGGAATGATTCCATATATCCAATTGCAATGGCAGTGGTGGAGACAGAGTGCCATGCATCATGGGTCTGGTTCTTGTCTACATTAAAGCAAGATCTAAATATTATGAACACAAGCTCATTCACTATTATGAGTGATAAGCAGAAGGGCCTCATCAAAGTGTGCAGGAGCATTTTCATGACTCTGAGCATAGGTTCTGTGTCAGACACTTGTACCAAAACCTCCATGCAGTCCGCAAGGGAGAAACTATCAGACAACAACTCTGGATTTGTGCAAAATCCACCACACCTACTGTATTTGAGCAGAATATGGAAAAGCTGAGGCAAGACAATCCAGAGGCATATGCATGGTTGGAGGAAAAGCCTCCAAACCGGTGGTCCAGAGCATTTTTTAATGAATTTCCAAAATGTGACATTCTTCTGAACAATACTTGCGAAGTCTTCAACAGGTATAGCAAATTTGTGTGTGAATATTGCTCTCATGAACTGCAACTTAGTTCTTGTAACTGAATTATGTGTGAATGTTGTAGGTACATACTAGAAGCCAGAGAGCTACCAGTGATGTCTATGTATGAGAGAATAAGATCTCAGTTAATGCATAGGCACATGTCCAAACAAAAAGAAGCTCTTCAAAATGGAAAGGGAATATTACTCCCAAAGTTAGGGACAAACTAAGGAAGAATGTTGAATTACCAGCCAACTGCCACCCAGAAGAATCAGACATGGGTGTGTTTGGAGTGTTGTCAAATGAGAAAACCTACATTGTTGAGCTGAACATGCATACATGTACTTGCAGAAGGTGGCAGCTGACTGGAATCCCATGTAGCCATGCATGTGCTTGCTGCAGACATGAAAGAATTAGGCAAAAGACAATGGTTTCTTCCTGTTACTCACTGGAGACATATTTGGAAGCTTATGGAGTTTAGATATATCCAACTAGAGACAAAGATGAGTGGGCTCCAGTTAATGCAACACCTGTACCGCCACCACTCTATGAGAAAAAAGCTGGGAGGAGGAGGAAGAACAGAAGGAAGCAGCCTGAGGAGAATGAAGATGGCACTAAACTGAGCACGCATGGAGCAATTATGCATTGTGGGTATTGTAAGCTAGCTGGACATAACAGAAGTGGATGCTCACAACTAAAAGCAGCTATATTAAGAGAAACTGAAGAGGACCAAGAAAATGTGGAAGAGCAGCAACAAAATGTGGAAGAGGAACATGAAAATGTGGAAGAGGAGCAAGAAACAGAGAAACCTACAACACAAACTAGAAGGGGCAGGAAGAGAAAGCCTACTGATAAGATGATGCAACAGATGGAAGAAATGATGGAGAAGGCAAAGAAAAAGAAGACCAAGAGTGTTCTTGATGAATTTGTAGATGTGAACTTCCCAATGATCCTACCAGTAAGTACATATTGTTGATTTTTTGATGTTTCAAAATATATTGATGCTCACAACATTGTTGTTTGTTTGTTTACTAGAACACCAAAAATAAACCTATGAGGCACCAAATGGACCCAACACAACTGCAAGAAAGCATGGTGCACATATTGTCACATGAGGTTAATTCTTTTAGTGCCAACTGTTGCTATTAATTCGTACTCCACTAACTGTTGCTGTTAATTCTTACTCCACTAATTGTTGCTGTTAATTCTTATAGGGACCAACAAATGGAGAGTTCCTATTAACAGGTCTCACCCAATACCAGAAGAAAATGCATTTGTAGCTGAGAACAGAGCCAACATTTCTGCTGGAACTGGTGGTGCACATCTAGCAACAGCATCAACAGCTAGAGGAGTAAGAGGAGCTGCACAAGCTGGAAGAGGCAGTGGCAGAGGCAGAGGTAGAAGAGGTGCTTCAACAAGAGGAAGAGGAGTTGGAGGAACAAGAGGAAAAAGGTCAGGTAGAACTACGACTATAACAAGGGGGCTGGAAAGATCAAAGAAATCAATAAAGACAAGGGGGTTGCAGTGGCTACTATTTGGTGAAGGAAGAAGCACACAACAATATCAGGAAGACCAAACAGAATTCCAGTCCACACAAGGAGCTCCAGGAGGTGAAGATTGATCATGAGTAGTTATCTATTGTTATGATATGTACTAAGTTGTCATGATGTGGAACTAAGTTGTCATGATGTGGAACTCCCAGAGTACTCATCTTAAGTTTGCTCATCTTTAGAATGATGTTGTTGAGATCTTCATTGAGTACTCATCTTTATTACAATAACATCACTAACAAGGTCTGCCCATAAACACTAACAAGGTATGCCCACAAACACATAAGATAGCTATTACAGTGTTAGCTCTTACAATAACATCACAACAAACTACTAATAATATGACAACTAGGCACTCCAGCTCCAGCATTTCGTCGCTCTGCTCTTAAGCTTTGCCATTTGGCCCAGGGCCAGGGCCATCTATCTTGCCTCGCCAGGTTGTAAATGTGTGCTTGCAGGTTAGATCAACGTCTTTGTCGGGGGGGGGGGGGGGATTCATCAGCCAATCCTTCGGTTAACAATGGCCCACGGTCACTGACTTCCTTCACATGCATGGTCACCGAAAAATCAACGCGTCCACGATCAGTTGGAGAGATCGGACGCGGCGGTGAATGGAAAATCTCGTCATCGGAGTTTGGCATCCAAGGTTGCAGAGGAGGTGTCGGTACAGAGACAGTAAACACCTTAGGCACTGCGGTAGGATCGCGTAGCCATGCCGTGCATGGAAGCACCCACTTGTCTGTAGCTAGGAGCATGTCGATGAGCTCGTCGTCGACACCGGCGAGCACCAGGTTCACGGTGTCCGGATCCCACGCCTCTTCTGATAGCCCCTCCAAACTAAGCGTCGTCTTGTACGCCAGCTTCGACGGCGAGCCACGCGACCACCTCGACCACCTCTAAAAACCAATTCTGGTGCCGCTGCAAGCCAGCTATTCTGATGCATGCACCACACGAGTGCAATCCTGCAGTGAGTCGAACCGCACAAAAAATGAAATGGTGGGCCGGTCACCTCCACTTTCATCGCTGACGGCAGGACACCACAATGAAACTCCAGCGCCGC
The DNA here is from genome assembly GCA_022496015.1 of Hordeum marinum. Lineage (NCBI taxonomy): Eukaryota > Viridiplantae > Streptophyta > Magnoliopsida > Poales > Poaceae > Hordeum > Hordeum marinum. The sequence goes on from CM039677.1 coordinate 37,602,513, forward strand.
GGCGAGTGCCTCCGACGTCACCTTGCTCCATGGCTTACCAATGATGATGGCATACAATGCGCGCCCGAGGAACGACCGCTCGAGCGCCGCCATGCCAGCAGTGCGAGCGATGAGAACGCGGCCGTGCTCTGGCCGCATCTCCGGCTGACCGCGCTGCCACACCTCTTGGGGGAAGATCCGTGAGTCTGGGATGTGAGACGCGGACGAACTGCCTGGAGCGGCAGCGGCGCCTCCCACTCCAACAACGCCGGGGACTTGCACACTCCCCTCATTGACGCTGCCGCTCGCCACACTGCCCGCCACAGCGACGGCGACACGGCTACTCCTGACGGGAGAGCTAGTGGTGCTCCAAAGGGAGGGAACGCCACCACAGCTCGAGGTCTCATTGCCACGCACGTCGCCTCCCATCTCGCCGGTGACAAATCCTATCGATTTGGGAACTAGGGATTTCTGATGTGGAAGAAAAGAGAGGAACAAAGAGAGTTATTTTATCCAATGTATTTTTTATAATACTGCCCTCATAGCTAATCACCAGGGTCTTTTGTGCAAATAAACAGCCCCCCACACTCCCCACGTGTGCCTGGCGTGACCCACGAAAAGAGAAAACTGGAAGGCGGGCCGGTCCAAGTGACAGTTGTGACCTAGACGCGTCCGCAACGCAAGTTTTGTGACGGATTTTTCCAGTTTACAAATAGTATGACTTAAGTGCACCCGCAAGACATCTTCTGAGACCGCCGGCGCCTTTTACCCCAATCTGTCGGTAAACAGCCAGTAAAGGTGATGCCCAACTAGCACACTGATGCTAAAGCGCATCATAATCTTGGAGGGAATTTGGCCAACAGATGCATTGTATGGAAGCGGCGTCGAGACGCAATCGTCCCATACGCCGGTCTTCAACGAGTAAACGCGGGCGATCGCCTGCGTATGTAGTTGTTCGTCCGTCTCTGCGCCTACCAACACCACCCGAAAGTGTTGGGCGTCGTCGGGCTTCGACGGCGGGCAAGACTAGTCACGCTGCATATCGAAGGCCAATCCAGCCCAGTAGACATAAGCAGAAAAGCAGGATACGCAATTTTTTTTACTCAGACACCCCATAGAATATGTACTCCCTCCGTCCAAATATATATAGCTCTAAGGCCCCACAAAAGAAAATAGCTCTAATAAGATAGTATTATATTGTTTTTGACCATTGCTTAGATTATTAATGTACAAATGCATACAGAATATATACTCAGTAGCGTCACAAAAAATGAAGAATATTATTAGTTGACCTGAAGGGAGAAGTTACCTAAAATTGTGCTTCAGCTCGCCCCAAGCCATAGTGCATAAAATAGAATATAGCCATGCTAATAAACTCCATCAATAAAAGGGGATATTGACTATTCATATGTTTAACCTGTAAAGATGAAATAAACTCAATTTATTGTTTTTCTACCATGCCAAATTGTTATTGTGGATTTTAAGATTAGCAATACCAATGATAAAAATATTGAATGAATGAAAGCTTCAGAATGTGCCAACTGATCTACCTATTTGGCATTTCATTTGGTTCAAGCTAGTTTTTTTTTTTCATATAGATGTCTCCAGTTGCAAGCAGTTATGTATCTCATCTTGAGAAATACTGGTAACTACTTGCAACTGGAGGCATCTATAACTGCTGGTATGCACTAATAACAATAAAATTCAGTTTGATTAGTATACCAAGAACTACTGATCTTTTTGATATTCTAGGATTACAAGAGAGTAAACGTATAATGAATTTCACACCTCTGACTCAAACCATATCATTCCATAACAAGAGTATGAGAATAACAAAAGAAAATAGCATTGCTAGATTTTTTTTTAACAAAGAATGCACACAACCAATTTCAACTAAGGGAACTCAAAATTCCGATAGAGTAGAACCACCTCTCCAAAAAAAGCGGAACTACATAGCTACTAGTAAAAGATGTTTTTCCAAATCATAACCATCGCATAGAAGATCACTACATAAAACTCGAAACATCGTCGCATCTGACACGGAACATCGTCGTATCGCGCATCTGACATGGTAGTGAAATACTGGTTTCCTCTTACGACGTCCTTAGCCCATCTGACACGGAACATCGTCGCATCGCGCATTCCAGCGTAGTCAAGCTCCAAGATCTCTTTGACCCTTTCCGTTGGCGTCGATCACGCATTCAATCGTCGCCCCTGAGTTCTAGTAATCACTGTCCATGTCTTTGGCCTCCGTGTAAAACGTGTACCCGTTGATATCGTATGCTTGATAGGACGCTAATTTGGGCACGGGGCCATGTGCTAAGGCGTGTATGAGCAATTCGTATGAACTGCCCTCTTCCGAGGGATTAGCAAGAATATGCTCTTTGAACCAACGCAAGAAAGTGGCATTGTGCTCTATAGTAACTTCGTCATCCGTCTTGCGCATCCCCTGATCACGGTACTTCTTTGCGATGGTTTCTTTGTGTAGTGTCACATAATCATCTACCTCATCTAGGTGTTGTAGCACTACTAAGTTAGCCATGTCAAAGTCGTCTCGTCGATTCGAGTAGTCCATGTGCAATTCCCTCCGGCCGTTGTTGTGACCTTCTCCTCCAAGCTTACCATGGTGCTTCTTGACGGGCAAACCAACAACAGGGTCTCCACTGCCTATATAATTCTCGCAAAAGGAGATGCACTCTTGGGTCAGATAACCCTGGACGATGCTCCCATCGGGACGGGACATGTTACGAATGAGTCCTTTGATGACCCCATTCATCCTCTCGAACGACATCATGTTGTGAAGGAATGTTGGTCCGAGGTCGATGATGTCATCCACGAGGTGGACACACAGATGCACCATGACGTCAAAGAACGCGGGCGGGAAGTACATCTCAAGCTCACATAGGATGACAACGATCTCTTCATGTAGCCTTCGGAGCTGCTTCACACTGATGGACTTTCGAGAGATGACGTAGAAGAAGTTGCAGAGACCAGTAAGCGTGTCACGGACGTGCTTATCCATTACCCCTCTAATGGCAACCAGGAGTATCTCCGTCATTATCACTGGACAGTCATGAGACTTCATCCCGCTGAACCTTTTCTTCTTGGTGTCTAGAAACCTGCTTATCTTTCCACAGTAACCGGAACTGACTTTGATTCCCGTAAGGCAGTTGATTGATTGATCGATCCGCAATATCCATGGCACATCTGTCCTAAGGTGTACCCGTAACCGAGATAGTCGTGCACCGTCGTCATCAGCTCGGCTCTCATATATAAATAATCTCCTTTGCTGGCGTCCCATGTCTTAACTGGTGATTTCCATAATGTGTCTAGCTCCTATTTCAGAAGCCCCATATACAGGTTAATATTATTTCCTGGTTGTTTCGGCCCTTGAATCAACATGCTCATGTGTATGTACTTTGTCTTCATGCACAACCATGGGGGGAGGTTGTACATCCATACAAAGAAGGGCCATGTGCTGTGGTTGGTGTTCTGCTTTCCAAACGGATTGATGCCATCGGTACTCGCACCAATCACGATGTTCCTTGCATCTTCTCCGAAAAATGGATATTCGGCGTTGAATGCTCTCCACTGGCTACCATCTGCGAGGTGTCTCAGCTTCGGATCATCTCCATCGCCGGGCTTTTTCCTCTCCGCGTGGCAGTGCATGAGCTTTGATTCCTTAGGATCTGCAAAATACCGTTGTAGACGGGGAGTGATCGGAAAGTACCATACAACTTTCTGAGGAGTTTTCTTTCCTGCCTTCTTGTATCGAGAAGCATTGCACATTGGATAGCTGGTTATTTCCGTGTGCTCCCCCCCGATAAATGATGCAATCGTTGATGCATGCATGGTATCTAATGTGCGGCAGATCAAGAGGGCAAATGATTTTCTTGGCCTCCTCGACACTAGTAGGACACAGGTTCCCCGTGGGAAGACCTTTACTATGTAGATACTTCAAATGCTCATCGAGGCTTTTATCTGTCCATTTGTTTTGGATTTCATCTTTAGAAGTTCGAGCGTGAAACTCAAGTGGGTCACCTCGGGATCAAAACCGTCATACAATGGAGTCTTCGAGTCTACTTCAAGTTGCGCCAGCTTGGCCTCCTATCTAGAAGCAGCTCTGTCAGTAGTCGTACTCTTGCGAAGGAAGTCTTGAACATGAGGGTCCTGCATGACTGAACTTAGTAGCGTCGAAGACTGCGGCGTGCCCGTCTATTCTCCGTCATGTCTGGACTCTTCTTTGTCGTGTCCGGAATCTTCTTCTCCGCCATTTCCGGACTCTTCCTGGCCGCCATGTCCAGCGCCATCCTCTTCGTGTCGATCGGTCCTCTCTTCGTCTAGCCCCATCATCTCATTATTCCCTACCATGTGGACGTCATCATCATCATCTTCACGGATCCACCGAGTATAGCCGTCCATGAAACCATACATCATTACGTGCGCCTTCAAAGTGCCATGATCAAAATGGTCCAAAATGACTCCTTCTTTGCATCTTGTACACGGACATCTAATCCCATTCCGATTATTTGCATACATATCCAGCACCGCTCATTGCAAGTATCGCTCCACCTTCCTTTCACTCACCCTCATGACTGCACGGTATAACAAGCAAAAGTCATATAGAAATTTGGCATGACCTTGCCTAAAAATAGGACATATCGAGTTTGCACGGTAATTAGATCATTAGGCCTTCACAACAATATAGGGATCGAGAGTGGATGGCTAAATAGCTAGCTAGATATAGTTGTTGGGAGGAGAGATGACTCTAGCTAACTAATGGAGAGGAGAGAGAGATGGAGGAGAATTATTGTGGAGGGGGCATTAATGGGGAGAGAAGAGAGGTAGAAGGAAGATAAAAGAAGGGCAATAATGGTGGAGAGGGGATAGGGGAAAGGGGAGGAAGAAGGGGAGAGGGGGAATTAATGGGGAGAGAAGAGAGGTAGAAGGAAGAGATAAGAAGGGCCATAATGGTGGAGAGGGGAGAGGGCAAAGGTGGAGGAAGAAGGGGAGAGAGGGGGCATTAATGGGGAGAGAAGAGAGGTAGAAGGAAGAGAGAAGAAGGGCAATAATGGTGGAGAGGGGAGAGGTCAAAGGAGGGGAGAGGGCAAAGGGGGAGGAAGAAGGGAGAGGGAGGGGGTGAAAAAGGTGGCTACAACGCTTATTAGTAGCACTGGATTACACCGAGCGCTACTGCTATGAGGATTAGTAGTAGCGCTTTCTAAAGTGAATGTAGTTGTCTCTAATGGAAAACCCCAAAATTATAGTAGCAAAATAATAAGAGACATCATAACATGCACCATATCCAATAGAGCATGACTATGACGTTCGGACATACCATCACACTATGGTGTTCCAGGTGGTGTGTGTTGTGAAACAACTTTCACATTGTCTAAAGTTGTATGCCAAACTCGTAACTCAGATATTCACCTCCACGATCATATCGCAGATAGTTTTATCTTCTTGTCATGATGATCTTAAACTTCACTCTGAATTTGCTTGAACTTTTCAAACGATTCAGACTTGTGTTTCATTAAGTAAATATACACTATATCTACTTAAATCATCAATGAAGGTAAGAAAATAACGATATCCACTGCATGCTACAAGACTCACTGGATTGCATACATCAACATGTATCATTTCCAATGAATCACTTGCCCGCTCCATCCAACGGGTTTTTTTAGTCATCTTGCCCAAGAGGCATGGTTCGCATGTCTCAACCGATTCGAAATCGAATGAGTCCAAAGATCCATCAGCATGGAGTTTCTTCATGCTCTTTATTCCAATATGACATTTAGCGCAGTGCCACAAGTATGTGGTACTATCATTATTAACTTTGTATCTTTTGACATCAATGTTATGAACATGTGTATTATACGATCAAGATTTCAACAAACCATTCTCACTGGATGCATGACCATTGAAGGTATTATTCAGGTAAACATAATAACCATTATTCTCTAACTTAAATGAATAACCGTATTGCAATAAACATGATCTAATCATGTTCATGCTCAATGCAAAACACCAAATAACATTTATTTAGGTTCGTCACTAATCCTGAAAGTAGAAAGAGCGTGCAATGTTGATCTCATCAACCTTGGAAACATTTCCAACACACATCGTCACCTCACCCTTAGCTTAGTGCTCCGTTTATTCCGTAGCTTTTATTTCGAGTTACTAACATTTAGCAACCGAACCGGTATCCAATACCCAGGTGCTACTTGGAGTACTATCAAGGTACACATAAATAACACATATATCAAATATACTTCTGTCGACGTTGCCAGCCTTCTTATCTACCAAGTATTTAGGGGTGTTCTGCTTCAGCGACCTCTCTCCTCATAATTGAAGCACTTAGTCTCGGGTTTGGGTTTCAACTTTGGGTTGCTTCACTGGAGTAGCAACTGACTTGCCATCCATGAAGTTTCCCTCCTTGCCCTTGCCCTTCTCGAAACTAGTGGTTATACTAACCATCAACACATGATGCTCCTTCTTGATTTCTACCTTCGCGGTGTCAAACATCGCGAACAGCTCAGGGATCATTAATTATATCCCTGGCATTTTATAGTTCATCACCAAGTTCTAGTAGCTTAGTGAAAGTGACTTGGAGAACTATATCGATCACTATCTCATCTGGAAGATGAACTCCCACTCGATTCAAGCGATTGTAGCATCCAGACAATCTAAGCACATGCTCAACGATTGAGCTATTCTCGTTCATCTTGCAGGCAAAGAATCTTGTTGGAGATCTCATATCTCGCAACACGGGCACGAGCCTGAGATCCTAATTTCAGCTGTTAGAACATCTCATATGTTCGGTGACGTTCAAAACGTTTCAAAGCCTCAATTCTAAGCCGTAATGCATGACGCACTAAACTATTAAGTAGTCATCAGCACGTACCTGTCAGATGTTCACAACATCTACAGACGACGCTAGAGGGGTTGGCGCACCGAGCGGTGCAATAAGGACATAAGCCTTCTGTGCAGAAACGAGGACAATCCTCAGATCATGGATCCAATCCGCAATAATGCCACCATCATCTTTCAACTCTATTTCTCTAGGAACATATAAAAATTCGAGGGAGCTACAGTGCAAGCAAGTAATCTACAACATAATTTGCAAAGACACTACTGACTATGTTCATGATAATGAGTTCAATTAATCATATTACTTAAGAACTTCCACTCAAATTGACATCCCTCCGGTCATCCGAGTGATACATGATCCAAATTCACCAACTCAAGTCCGATCATCACGTGAGTTGAGGTGGTTACAATGGTGAACATCATCATGTTGATCATATCTACTATATGACTCATGTTCGACCTTTCGGTCTCTTGTGTTCCGAGGCCATGTCTGTACATGCTAGGCTCGTCAAGTTTAACCCGAGTGTTCTGCGCGTGCAACACTGGCTTGCACCCGTTGTATGTGAACGTAGAGTCTATCACACCCGATCATCACGTGGTGTCTCAACATGACGAACTTTCGCAACGGTGCACACTCGGGGAGAACACAATTTATCTTGAAATTTAAGTGAGGGATCACCTTATAATGCTACCGTCGTACTAAGCAAAACAAGGTGCATAAAAGGATTAACATCACATGCAATTCATAAGTGACATGATATGGCCATGAACTTGTGCTTTAGATCTCCATCTTGAAAGAACCGGCATGATCTCCATAATCACCGGCACGACACCATGATCTCCATCATCTTGATCTCCATCAACGTGTCGCCATCGGGGTTTGTCACGCCCTGCCTGCTTCTAGTACTATTGCTATCGTTTAGCGAGAAAGTAAAGCATTACATAGCGCTTAATGATTAACACGCAGGTCATACAATAATTAAAGACAACCCTATGGCTCCTGCCGGTTGCCGTACTCATCGACATGCAAGTCGTGAAATTCTATACATCACATGAGCATCTCATACATCACATATATCACATCATGTAATTGGCCATATCACATCACGACATACCTTGCAAAAACAAGTTAGACGTCCTCTAATTGTTGTTGCATGTTTTACGTGGTTGTTACGGGTTTCTAGCAAGAACGATTCTCTCCTACGCACAAACCACAACGGTGATACATAATTTTCTTTTCAACCTTCTCAAGGACCGCCTTTGTCGAATCCGATCCAACTAAAGTGAGAGAAACTGCCACCCGCAAGTCATCTAGGCAACCAGTTGCATCGAGGGAACCAGTCTCTCGTAAGCATACGAGTAATGTTGGTCCGGGCCGCTTCATCTCACAATACCGCTGAACCAAAATCTGACCAAGGAAGGAAGCAATCTAAGCATCAACGCCCACAAACTATTTGTGTTCTACTCGAGATCTCATCTACACACAGACCTAGCTCTGATACCATTGTTGGGAAACGTTTCATGGGAAACAAAAAATTTCCTACGCACACGCAAGATCTATCCATGGTGATGAGCATCTATGAGAGGGAGAGTGGATCTACATACCCTTGTAGATCGCTAAGCGGGAAGCGCTAAGAAACGCGGTTGGTGTAGTCGAACGTCTTCGCGATCCAAATCGCCGAGCGTCCCGCGATCTCATCACGATCCGTCCCGTGAACTCATCACGATCCGTCTCGCGAACTCATCACGATCCGTTTCGTGATCTTTATCACGATCCGTCTCGCGAACTCATCACGATCCGTTTCGTGATCTTGATCATGTCCTCCCGATCTAGCGCCGAACGGACGGCACCTCCGCATTCAGCACACGTGCAGCTTGATGACGATCTCCACCATCTTGATCCAGCAAGAGGAAGTGGAGATGAAGAAGAGTTCACCGGCAGCATGATGGTGCTCAGGCGATGGTGGTGGAGCAATTCCGGCAGGGCTTCGCCTAAGCACTGCAGAAAACCGATCTAGAGGAGAAACTATGCACTAGAGGAACGGGTAGCACGTGGCTGAAAATTCTGTGCCAAAACCCTAAAATCCTCTAGTATATATAGGAGGAGAGGAGGAGGAGTCTTGGCTGCCAAAAAACCAGCCCTTGGGTCGACCAAAGTGGGGAGGCGAGGAGGACTCCTCCTCCAATCCTAGTAGGACTAGGATTCCTCCTTTTTTTGGCCTTTTTCCACCTTTTTCCCTTTGGGATTTTTCTCCCAGCCGCATGGTCCTTGTGTGGACTTACACCAGCCCACAAAATGCTGGTATTTACTCTCCCATGGCCCATGAAGCCTCTTGGGTCGAAATACCCCTCCCGGTGGTCTCCCGGTACACTACTGGCACTCCCGGTACATTACCGATTAGCCCGAAACTTTTCCGGCGACCAAAATGGGACTTCCTATATATCAATCTTTACCTCCGGACCATTCCGGAACTCCTCGTGACATCCCGGATCTCATCCGGGACTCCAAACAAACTTCGGTCACCACCATACATAACTCTATACTACCAAAACGTCAGCGAACCTTAAGTGTGCAGACCCTGCGGGTTCGAGAACTATGTAGACATGACCGAGACACCTCTACGGTCAATAACCAATAGCGAGACCTAGATGCCCATATTGGTTCCTACATATTCTACGAAGATTTTTATCAGTCGAACCTCTATGTCAAGGATTCAGTTAATCCCGTATGATGTTCCCTTTGTTCTTCGGTATGTTTACTTGCCCGAGATTCGGTCATCGGTATCTCCATACCTAGTTCAACCTCGTTACTGGCAAGTCTCTTTAATCGTTCCGTAATACAAGATCCCATGACTAACACTTAGTCACATTGCTTGCAAGGCTTGTTGTGATGTTGTATTACCGAGTGGGCCCTGAGATACCTCTCCGTCACACGGAGTAACAAATTCCAGTCTTGATCCATGCCAACCCAACAGACACCCTCGAAGATACCTGTAGAGCACCTTTATAGTCACCCAGTTATGTTGCGACGTTTGATACACACAAGGCACTCCTCCGATGTCCGTGAGTTGCATGATCACATGGTCATAGGAACATATACTTGACATGCATAAAACAGTAACAATAAACTGACACGATCATATGCTACGTTTGTAGTTTGGGTCTTGTCCATCACATCATTCTCCTAATGATGTGATCCTGTTAGCAAATGACATCTCATGTCCATGGCTAGGAAACCTTAACCATCTTTGATCAACGAGCTAGTCATTAGAGGCATACTAGGGACATGGTTTTGTCTATGTATCCACACATGCATCTAAGTCTCCGATCAATACAATTATAGCATGGATAATAAACGATTATCATGAACAAGGAAATATGATAATAACTAATTTATTATTGCCTCTAGGGCATATTTCCAACACCCTCAGCGCACACGTTACTGCTAGGAGGCTTAGCAGTAGCGCTTTCTTGAGGATAGCGCTGCTACTATAAATACTGTCGGTGGGATCGTCGGGGCCCCTTTAGCAGCAGCGCTTTTCCGGTTTCCAGCACTACTGCTAAGTCCTTACTTGTAGCGCTGCGAAAATAAAACGCTACTGGTACTGAGCAGCAGGGTTTGTATTTTTCTAGCGCTACTAGCAGGCTCCTGCCTATAAGGTTTCTCCTAGTAGTGCATGTGTGACTGGCTAGTCACTAGTAGTGGGCCTGCCTGGCCCACTGGTCAGGTTTGACCGGTCTTCTCTCCCTCCCTCTTCTTGGGATAGAGATGGACGCGTCCCCGGCGATCAACGCCGGCGAACAAGGGCGCCCCTCGAGATCCTGAGCACAGGAATGGGCTGCTTGGGTCACTGCGATCACATGCATGTGCACCGCGACTACTGGGGTCACCGGAGCTGCCGACGATGAGCTTCGCGGTGGACGCCGCCGTTGGCCAAGTTGGATCCATCACCTCTAGACTGTCGCAAGCTAATTTCTCGGTTGGAATAGGTCATAGGGGAGGGATCGAGCTTGCTGCAGAGGATGAACCGCGAGGGCTAAAGCTCTAGAAAGTTCGGATTTAACCAAATCGGACGGCGGGTGCTCTGGCCAGAGATGGGGAAGAAGGTGACTTTCGGCTGAATTGGAGCAAGGGGGGCTCCCTTAGGCTTGCCTGGGGATGCCGATGAGCTAACAAAGGCTCTGGGCTATTCATAGGCGTGGAGAGGCCGGTTCCCGGCGATGCCGCGGATAAGCTCGATGGGTGCTCACTACTGTCGCCGGAGGCGACGTGGCGGCGCTTGGCTAGCTTCAGGCCTAGCAGACGAGCTTTCCACTGTCGAAGGGGGCGAGATGGCTGACTCGGGAAAGTAACAGGTAGCCTGGACGGTGCCGTCCCCGAGTGGATTGCGGCGGCGGCCATTAATGGCAAGTAAGGACGGCGGCGAGGCCGTTGGTGGATGGTGGGGTTTGGTGACGTCGGTTCATGGTCGGCGCACCGCGGATGAACTCGGGGGAGAGGTTACTAAAGGTAGGAAACATTCCGTGGACAATAGGGCAACATAAATTTGGGTTGCAGTACAAAACTTCAAATTGGTGAAGAACATAAAATAGGATGATATGCTCAAAAATTCCAAAACACAAAGTTGTCTCTTTGCATAAAAGTGATGTAGGAACCTAACATTTCATCTACAAATTTTTGTAGAATTTTTATATGAAGTTATCAAATGGTTGTAGTGCAAATGAGTCTCTAAAAATTATGAGACACCATTTTAAAAGAAATAAAGCTTAGAAGAATAATTATAAAAATATTTCCACTCGTCATACAAAAAGAAAAAGAAATGTTCTTGAGAAGGCATTCAAGTCCAACAATATTTTTGAAATGTTTCTACTTGGAGGGAAAATTCCACATTTTAAAAGAAAGGAGCGGTTCTGAAATCACTCGATGATCGAGAAAAATAATAATTTAAATTATGTGGCAAAATTTTAATTAATAAAACCTGATTAATTTTTTGGGGTGTTACAACACTACCCCCTTAAGAAAAATCTCGTCCTCGAGATTTGCTAAGGACGGTTTCAAAAATATTACTCCTACTACCATGCAATAATAACTCAAAAATTAAATATCCTGCTCACGCGATACGTCAGGGTTACAGTGAGTGGGCAGATAATTGGTGCAACTATAGTGGGGTACTTGCGCTGCATGGAAAAATCTACGGTTGGGGAAACCGAGAGATTTCTACTTATGGCTACGGTAAATTTAGAATTATTAAAATTTTAAATTTTCATATTACGCTGGTCGTACCCGAGTGCACAGTGCTCTCTCTGGCTGACAGGTGGACCCAAGGCCTGATAGGTGGTCCCAAGGCCCACTGTCAGCCTCTTCTTCTACCTTTGGCTCTCATCTCTTCCTCTCTCTCGCGCGCTTTCTCTCCCGCACTTCCTTTCTTGTGGTGTGTAGCGCGTAGGGTGTCTAGGGTCGTACTGCGGTAGTGCGTGGCATACTAGTTGCCGGCGCAGCATGCACTCAGCTCGCGGACTAGTGCGCTGTCAGTACTGCTCGCGGATTCGCCTCCGAACACCGGCGATCGAGCGACGAGCGGCGCTGGTGGACTTCGCTCACCGTACACCGATCTCGAGCTATAAAATGGCCGCGGTGCTTCTCTCTTCTTCTTCGCACCTGGCCTCGTTTCTTCTTCTTTGTCCTCCTCCTCCATTTCTATTTGCAGGAGCTCGAGGCGAGGCTCTAATGGCGGAGGTGATGCTGGATTGGTACACGATCCTAATGTGTGGAGAGTTGGCGTCATTGCTTGGATTATCCGTGCTCCTATGCGTGATGATCCACAATGATCGTCGTGATGCTGCTGCTCGAGTGGTGGCTCTCCCCGGCAGCGGTGATCACAAGGATTAGGTGCCGGTGTCAGGTGCTGACTACTGTGTTAGTGCGTTAGAATAATTACCAACACATTTCTCTTTTAGAAAAATTGTGGTGTGTTAGTGTGGTGATCAGTTAGGTGCTAAATGTGTGTGTGTCTGCACTTAGGGCATGTAGTAGAGTGGTGTGGTTGTGAGACGGATGCCATGGCGGCACGTTAATTAAGGTTATGTTGGGAGAAATCTTTCTGGCCGTGGCTCTTAAGAAAAAACTCACCCTTGAGATTTGCTAGGGGCGGAAGGAAAATAACCTCGGAACAAAACATTCATATGCAAAATGCAATCATGATAATATATTCATGACATACACCCTAAGAACACTACAAAGATTACATCATGCAAACAAGCACTACACACGACACAAATGCACTCATGATCGTCTATGGTTCGAAAGTGAGATCTACAGGGTCTTGCGGAAAAGTTTTGGGCGCTGGAGCACCTTCTTCTTCTTTCGGGGAGAGTGGTGGAAGCAGGCGTAGAACGTGCCCTTCCAAGGTTGGCAAAGGTGGCCCGCCAATGGCTATCTGAGGGTTCAGGAAAGCAAGATAAGAGAGGTAATCCATTAGTTGCTGGGTCAGACGCTCTTGAGCCATCACATATTGAATGAGATTGGCCAGAGCTGGATCCCTTTCTATACGTTCACACTAGAACGTTGCATTTGCCCCTGATGCTGCACGGCTCGGAAAATAGCAGTATCTCCTTTCGCTGGCAATAGGTACCGCGAATCGGAGACGGGTAACTGCTTCATATGCAGTAGTTTCAATGGCCATGCCTGGGGTTGGCATGGATCTCCCGATGTAGACAACATATGGAGGGCCTTGGTCTAGGTCTGCTGGTGGGATGTGCACAACTGCCCAATATTTCGAGGAGTCAGAGGTGATCCTCAAATTGAACAACTCATACTGGGGTGGTTGGCTGGAACCAAAAGTGTTGCGGGTAAAATCCCACAAAACTTTAACAAAACTGCCAGGACTTGCATCTGGAGTTCTCAGGTGGAAATCGGGGTGAGACATGGAGTGCAGGTCGGGAAGGAGTGGTGTTCTAGTTGATGGGGGCTAGTGCTGGATATGGCTTCCTTTATAGACCGGGGAGCGGAGTCTTCCATCGCACGCTTGCGGCTGGGGCAACTCAGGTGTCAGCCACAGGCACACGGCCTATGGACCGGTTGCTAGGTTGGGCACCGACTGTCAAAAGATGTCGTCTACCACTGTGCAGGCTAATCGGATGAGATAGGCTTGGTTACGGACAAGGAAAGACTTGGACAATGCGGAAACATAAGGATAATGACTAGGCTAAAATAGGATTAGCCACTGGTCAGTCTGGCTCTGATACCAAGGCTGTCTAGGACGTATTTCGGACACAAAATCCCAGAAATTAACCCCTTGTGTCATCACCAGCCCCAGGATTTCTGTTTGCTGGTGGACACTTCCTCGATACAGAATTCCAAGCAATTACAAGAATTGGATACAAGACCGTAAAGGTCTAATGATACAATAATGATTCTGGTGGTGGATGACGGAAGCGATTCGTGAATTCTCCAACGTCGATTGGGCTCCATTCCCACAGGAACGACTGACCTAGATAACTCCCATCCCGCGTGGCTACTATCCTAGGCTAAACATGGACGTCGTCATAATATTCTTCTGACTTGGCCAATGAAATAACCAGGGACAAGCCAGTGAGTATGTTTGAATGTACTCGCAAACATTATGAACAAATAATATACTGAATGCAACAGATAACATATGATCATGGTGAACTAAAACTATTTTCTTATGCTCATGCTGGACTATATTATATGCATGCTGTCAGGAATTAAATCATGGCATGATCACATATTAGCATCTGCATAAGTAACGTGTTAGCGACACACAAAGAAGGTTCATGGAAAATCGGACGAGACAGAACCATCCGAGAATCCAAAGAAAATATAAAAGAAATGCCGGTTGGATGTCAAGTGACACCACAGTAGGTCTTGAAGAGAAATGCCAAACGGGTGTCTAAAAGAATAATCGGACGAGACAGAACCATCCGAGAACTCAAGCGACGCCATGAGAGTTCTTGAAAAGAAATGCGAATCGGGTGTCCACAAGAGTAGTGGCGAGATAGAACTGCCTGAGAACTCGAGGGACGCCACGAGAGGTCTTGAAAATAAAACTGAATGCCCGGGGTAGTCTAGCCAGCCCCTGAGACACTCAGAAAATAAAATAAAAAAGTCAAGGTTAGTCCACAATGATAATCATCAATCATATTCATGATAACACTAGTAGCGGCAAAGATTATCCTGCAAAATAAACCACGCTCAATTTTAATTATTTTCTCCAAAGACCGACTATAAGACCGACACTTGACCAACCTAGACTGTAGTCCTTAAACGCGGACACGGCTATTCGAATAGATATAACTCTGCAGAGGGTATGCTCTTTACCCACAAGTAGAGGATTTCTTTAGTCAGCACCAAGACGCCGACTAATTCCCATTACGGTCCTTCGGTTGAAACACACTTGACCAGCACACATCAGCTTAACCATCGGGATGCCAGGAATCACCCATGGCATCTGTTTGATAAAACTCTTAGACGGGGGGACCAACATCCTGCATGGGATCACTATTCATACGCGCAGATTACAAGGGGTGCCCCTCTCTCGGTTACAACCAGAAACACCCATGCCCCCTAACCCAATGAGAGGATTTAGTCCATGCGTGGAAACCCTCACTAGTAGAAAACAGACCTTTCGTCCTGAGCTTTAGTCCCAGTCTGGTCACGAACCGGTACTAAAGATGGTATTAGTCCCGGTTCATGCCCTCTACAACGGCTAGGAGCAGGGAAACCTTTAGTACCGGCTCGTGAGGGACCTTTAGTACCGGTTCATCTCACGAGTCGGTACTAAAGGGGGCGTGGCAGGGTTTTGGTCATACATGGGCCCCACTTGCACCTTTAGTACCGGCTGGTGTCACCAGCCGGTAATAAAGACTTCCTACATATACATCCGTTCACAGCCGATCGTAAGAGCACGGTTTTCTCCCCTGTTCTTCTTCTTGCTCGAAGCTCATCCTCCATTTTGCCAAGGATTTGTCAAGATTTAAAGGCACCCCATCTATCCAAGTGTTCATAAAGGTTAGCAACTTTGCTCCTTGATCTCTTGCTAGATTAGCTTGTGGTATGCTCAAAGATATGTGATATGTGATTTGTGGGAGTTTATTTGATTTATATCCAATTTGAGCTCAAATTAACTTGTTAGGTTGCATATGTGTAGGTGTGGTTTATTTGGTGTGCCTTCCCATGTTCTTCTTCTTGCTCGAAGCTCATCCTCCATTTTGCCTAGGATTTGTCAAGATTTAAAGCCACCCCATCTATCCAAGTGTTCATAAAGGTTAGCAACTTTGCTCCTCCATCTCTTGCTAGATTAGCTTGTGGTATGCTCAAAGATATGTGATATGTGATTTGTGGGAGTTTATTTGATTTATATCCAATTTGAGCTCAAATTAACCTGTTAGGTTGCATATGTGTAGGTGTGGTGTATTTGGTGTGCCTTCCCACCATCCCCGTTCGTCCTAACCACCATCCATCGTCCACACCGTCTCGTCGTGGCACCGGTCACCTTGGGAGTTTGAGGACTTTGCAGCTGACGCAACGAACTTATGGTTTGGTATTGGTACAGATGGCATGAATCCTTTTGGCGAGCAGAGCTCCAGTCACAGCACCTGGCCCGTGACTCCTATGTATCTACAAACTTCCTCCTTGGTTGTGCATGAAGCGGAAGTTCATTATGATGTCAGTGCTCATTCAAGGCCCTAAGCAACCCAGCAACGACATTGGTGTCTACCTAAGGCCACTAGTTGATGAACTTCTACAGTTGTGGAAAAAACCAGGTGTGCGTGTGTGGGATGCGCACACACAGAAGGAAATTGACCTACGAGCGTTGCTGTTTGTAACCATCAATGATTGGCCTGCTCTTAGTAACCTTTCAGGACATACAAACAAGGGATACAATGCATGCACGCACTGTTTAGGTGATACTGAAAGTATATATTTGGATAAATGTAAGAAGAATGTGTACCTGGGACATCGTCGATTTCTACGGATCAAGCATATCTTAAGAAAGGCAGGCAACCATTTCAAAGGTGAGCCAGATAACCAGAAGAAGCCTGGCCTCCGTACTGGTGAATATATATTTGATATGGTCAAGGATTTACAGGTAATCTTTGGAAAGGGTCCTGGTAGACAATCTGTTCCGAATGACGCCAACGGACATGCACCCATGTTGAAGAAGAAATCTATATTTTGGGAACTTGAATATTGGAAAGCCCTAGAGGTCCGCAATGCAATCGACGTGATGCATGTGACCAAGAATCATTGTGTGAACCTGCTAGGCTTCTTGGGCGTGTATGGAAAGACAAAAGATACACCGGAGGCACGGGAGGACAAGCAATGAATTAATGAAAAAGAAGGCATGCCTCCAAAGCAGTATCAAGGTCCTGCATGCTATCCTCTTACGAAAGAAGAGAAGGAAATCTTTTTTGAATGCCTGTTCAGTATGAAGGTCCCGTCTGGCTTCTCGTCGAATATAAAGGGAATAATAAATATGGCAGAGAAAAAAATTCAAAATCTAAAGTCTCATGACAGCCACGTGATTATGACGCAATTACTTCCGGTTGCACTTAGGGGGCTTCTACCGGAAAATGTTCGATTAGCCATTGTGAAGCTATGCACATTCCTCAATGCAATTTCTCAGAAGGTAATCGATCTAGAAGTCCTACCAAGGTTACAGAATGACCTGGTCCAATGTCTTGTCAGTTTCGAGTTGGTGTTCCCTCCATCCTTCTTCAATATTATGACGCACATTCTAGTGCACCTAGTCGAAGAGATTAACATTCTGGATCTCGTATTTCTACACAATATGTTCCCCTTTGAGAGGTTCATGGGAGTCTTAAAGAAATGTGTTCATAACCGTGCTAGGCCAGAAGGAAGCATCGCCAAGGGATATGGAACAGAGGAGGTTATTGAGTTTTGTGTTGACTTTTTTCCTGACATTAAGCCAATTGGTCTTCCTGAATCGCGGCATGAGGGGAGACTAGATGGAAAAGGCACATTAGGAAAGAAAGAAGCAATAAATATGGATGGGCATTCTTTCACTCAAGCACACTACACGGTTCTACAAAATTCCACCTTGGTGACTCCATATATGGAGGAACACAAGGATATTGTACGGTCCAAGAACCCAGAGCAGTCTGACCCTTGGATTGAACGTAAACACATGGAGACTTTTGCCAGTTGGTTGCAAACAAAGCTCATCAATGACAACGATGTTCCAGATGAACTGTACTGGTTGGCCAAGACACCAAGTTTGACTGTAACGACTTTCAAAGGGTACGAGATAAATGGGAATAAATTTTACACGATCTCCCAAGATAAGAAGAGCACCAACCAAAACAGTGGTGTCCGCTATGATGCAACCAACTTTGAAGACACATATTATGGTTACATAGAGGAGATATGGGAACTTGACTATGGACCTGGTCTTAAGGTCCCTTTGTTTCGGTGCAAATGGGTCAAATATACTAGAGGCGGGGTATAGGTAGACCCGCAGTACGGAATGACACCAATGGATCTCAACAATCTTGGATACACACACGACTCATTCATCCTGGCCAATGATGTGGCTCGGGTTTTCTATGTGAAGAACATGTCTAGCAAAGCGAGGAGAAAAAAAGATAAGGAAGCGAATACATCATATGATGAGCCAAAGCGCCACATAGTTCTTTCAGGGAAAAGAAACATTGTGGGAGTGGAGGACAAGACAGACATGTCCGAAGATTATGAAAAGTTTCATGAAATCCCTCCCTTCAGAGTGAAGACTGACCCAAGCATCCTGTTAAATAATGAAGATTATCCATGGTTACGGCGCAATCATAAGAAAGGGACAAACACGCAGACAAAGTCTTACACCGCGAGATCCCACTCTGGGATGTGATCGACTTCACCGTCATCACTTTCTATATATTTATGTGAAGGACATGCATGCATTTCCTAGCTAGCACGGTATATCTTTGTAACAGTTTGTACACGAAGTGCATCCAGTTTTTGCCGTATGGAGTTAAAATAAGTTATTGAAAATGAAATCCCTTTGTAATAGATGAGTTTCCGTATGAAACCCTCATACTTCTTATGAGATTGTCCAATTTGTACACAAAGTGCATCCAGTTTTTGCCGTAACCCTCTCAACTCACTAGAAGCTGCTATGTGGGTGAAATTATGATGTCATGCCAAGTTACAATCTTTTCAGAGTTCATTTGTACTGCTTTTCAAATTCAGGGTCATTTAGCTCAAAATAAATCATTAAATGCCTGCAAAATATCAAATGAAGTCAGAAAGGGTTGAAAATTGATGATGTGCCTTTGAATGGTGCATATTGAACACACAAAAAGTATGGAGTTAAAATAAGTTATTAAAAATGAAATCCATTTGTAATAGATGAGTTTTCATCCGAAACCCTCATAATTCTTATGAGATTGTCCAATTTGTACACGAAGTGCATCCAGTTTTTGCCGTAACCCTCTCAACTCTCTAGAAGTTGCTATGTGGGTGAAATTATGATGTCATGCCAAGTTACAACATTTTCAGAGTTCATTTGTACTTGTTTTCAAATTCAGGGTCATTTAGCTCAAAATAAATCATTAAATGCCTCAAAAATATCAAATGAAGTCTGAAAGGGTTGAAAATTGATGATGTGCCTTTGAATGGTGCATATTGAACACACAAAAAGTATGGAGTTAAAGTAAGTTATTAAAAATGAAATCCCTTTGTAATAGATGAGTTTTTGTCCGAAACCCTCATACTTCTTATGAGATTGTCCAAATTATACACGAAGTACATCCAGTTTTTGCCGTAACCCTCTCAACTCTCTAGAAGTTGCTATGTGGGTGAAATTATGATGTCATGCCAAGTTACAACCTTTTCAGAGTTCATTTGTACTGCTTTTCAAATTCAGGGTCATTTAGCTCAAAATAAATCATTAAATGCCTGAAAAATATCAAATGAAGTTAGAAAGGGTTGAAAATTGATGATGTTCCTTTTAATGGTGCATATTGAACACACAAAAAGTATGGAGTTAAAATAAGTTATTAAAAATGAAATCCCTTCGTAATAGATGAGTTTTCAATCGAAACCCTCATACTTCTTATGAGATTGTCCACTTTGTACACGAAGTGCATCCAGTTTTTGCCGTAACCCTCTCAACTCTCTAGAAGTTGCTATGTGGGTGAAATTATGATGTCATACCAAGTTACAACCTTTACAGAGTTTATTTGTACTGCTTTTCAAACTCGAGATATGAATATTTCAAATGCCATTTAATCAAGTTATCTTATACAGTAGTTGAAGTTGTTTAGACATGCATGGAAATGCCATAAACAGATTCTTTATATTTTTTTGATATTTTTTCATATATTATTTATTTCCATTGGAGTCCTACGTTTTTTTCTATGATTTTCTAAAGTTTAAGTTTTTTTTTGAAAATAATAACTAATATTTAATTAAAAAACACTTTTAGTACCGGTGCTAGCCACGCATCGGTACTAAAGGTCCACCGCCCCCGTGCTCTTTTGGCAGGACCTTTAGTACCGGTGCGTGGCTAGCTCCGGTACTAAAGGGTCTTTAGTACCGGTACGAGCCACGTGCCGGTACTAAAGGTCCACCGCCCCCGCGCTCTGTTGGGAGGACCTTTAGTACCGGCACGTGGCTAGCACCGATACTAAAGAACCTTTAGTACCGGTGCGTGCCACACACCGGTACTAAAGGTCTCTCTGGTATAAAAGGAGGACTTTGTTGTCCCGGGCCGAGCAAATGCACCGAGAGAGCTCAACTTGCGCCGCCAGGCTGCCAAAATCGCCATTGCCATCGCCCTTGCCGCCATCGCCCTCGCCGCCGTCGCCCTTGCTGCCGTCGCCCTCGCCGCCGTCGCCCTTGCTGCCGTCGCCCTCGCTGCCGTCACTCTCGCCGTCGTCGCCCTCGCCACCGTCGCACCACCACCGTGCCATTGCCGTCGCCCTCACCAACGCCGCCATCGCACCACCGTCGCCCTCGCCCTCGCCACCGTCGCCCTCGCCGCCGTCGCCCTCACCACGGTCGCCCTCGCCTACCCGGACGCCGCCCCTCGCCGCCGTCGCCCTCACCACCGCCGTCGTCGCCCTCGCCGCAGTCGCCCTCGCCTACCCGGACGCCGTCCCTCGTAGCCGGTCCCGTCGCCGCCGGCCCGCTCACTCCGGCCACCACTTCGTGATCCCGTTGCCGCCGCCCCGAGCCCGTCGCCGATGCCACCTCCGGGTCAGGAGGCTAGGTGAGAGAGTGTCCACCAACATATATACACCACCGTATCAATGTGAGAGAGTGCGCACCAACACACCATGAGATATGTGAGAGTTATTTAAGGAAAGTCTCGACAGACCGATAGTCACACACGCATTAGGATCCAAAGCGTGTCGTAATTCTTGATTTTGCTAGATGCTAAGTGTTAATTTTGTTAAGTGTTAATTTTGCTAAGTTTTATTTATTTTGTTTTCGTAATAAAGTATTTCCTCTCGACGTCGATGATGCCGATCCCGCATCCTCATCGTCGAGTCGCCGGAGGAGGTCACTTGCTTGAGCCGAGGGGCCCTGTCAGGGACTGGGCTCCGCCGGGCTGGTACTGGGAGGTGCTGCCTTCCAGGCGGCGCAGCTTGGTGAGGATCCAGCCTGTCATCAACCCGGAGGTTCTGTCGTGGCGGCCGCATGGGCCACAGATGATCGAGAGGCTTGAGTCTCCCGCGGAGGTGGTACAGTACCATGTATTAGCTAGATCGATGGAGATTAGTCGATGTATTGAAAATTATCCAAGATTATGCAGATGAGATCTTTTCTAAGAACTATACTATATATGTATTCGATGATGCATTATTAATTAACTATCAGTTATTTTGCTTCTTGAATGCATGCTAATTTAAATACTAATTTGTTTTATCTATATTATTATGGACTAGTTATTAAGCTATGGACAATACCGGTAGAGCTCATGAAGAGGACATCTTCAACATGATACGCTCCTCCGAAAACCCAGCGGACCTTTGAGGTGTATCACATGATCATGATGATGGCTCACAATATCTGAACGATCATGGTGATGGATATGAGACCGAGGAAGAACAACTTATGTTCCAAAATCCGGAACAACCAACAATGTTCGGCGAGGTATATACACATCCATTGGCCTCTAGTGATCATTACATGTGTATTAATTGATTTGTATATATATATATATTAACAAATCATTCTTATTTTAATTATCAGCCCTCCGGATTGAGCCAATCTAGTAGAAGTGTACGAGGCGCTGCCAAAATATTGGACGGCAACGTAAAGCTCAATCTTGATGCTTTCAAACATAATGGCGAACCGACTCACCCTGAAGCCAATGCCAACACATTTGTGCGTCAATGCGAAGTGGTTGTTAGGGATGGAGTCCCGATCACAATGCATGAATGGATTCAGCCAAAGGAACCAAAACCAGGAGTGAATTATGTCGATACAAGAATTAAAGATGCCATTTGGCGAGAGCTCATGGAGCATTTCACCCTACTAGATTCTCTCTCGGAGCGTCAAAGGAACAAAGTCAAGGAGTTTGATCTCCATAAGATGGCCGGCGCGTTCCAGACTTGGAAGGAAAGATTATGGACCGAGTACAATGCTAGAGGCAAGAAGGCACCCGAATTGAAAGGAATATACGAGAAGGTAAGGGATCACTGGGACGCATTTATCGAGTACAAGACATCAATAGCTGCTATGGAGAAGTCGACAAAGAATAAGATAAATGTTGAGAAAAAAGTATCACCGTAAACTAGGGACAGGTGGATACAAGTCAGCCATTCCTAAGTGGGATGCATTAGAGAATAAGATGCTTGCTGAAGGGAT
Source organism: Hordeum marinum (assembly GCA_022496015.1). NCBI lineage: Eukaryota > Viridiplantae > Streptophyta > Magnoliopsida > Poales > Poaceae > Hordeum > Hordeum marinum. The sequence goes on from CM039677.1 coordinate 37,625,221, forward strand.
CACTCCAGTAACCTTCAACTGGCCCAAGAGGTGCAGAAATTGGTTTTTTGCACATGGGGGAAAGTTGGACCCAGCCACAGGGAAGATTATTGCACTGGCCAGTCTGAAGCATGCATCAGATGAGTTGATTCAAGTAATAAAAGATGCCCAAGAAGGACGGTTTCACCCCGATAGAGAGAACGACGAGCTTACACGCGCCCTCGGGAATGACGAACACGGAGGACGAACACAAGGCATGGGTGTTGTTCTGTGGTACGAGGGGTTTGCGGGATGGCAGGACAGTTATAAAAGCCATCCGAGAAAAAAGAAGGTGGAAGCAGACCGACTTTCGAAGTTGGAACAGAAGTACGAGTAGCAGCAGCTGCAGATACAGGTACTGACCCAGCAAAGGGAAACTCCACAGTAGGAGGAAGGGGAAGAACCCGTCCCATCTACAATGCCGAAAAGCAGCGTGGGTTCCACGGGGGCACCGCTGGGTCACACCCCCGTGGATGATATCACCGAGAAGACATCTTGTAAGCTAATCCAAAAAATGAAGAACATACCCGTGCAGGTCGCGACGGGCTATGCTTTACCAAATACACCTGATGTTCTCTGGCATTGCAATCCGGTTCCAGTTGGGTATGCTCGTGTCGCGGTGGATGCAATAGAGCCGGGATATGATGAACTATTGATTGACATCCCTAGAGGTGAGGGGGAGTCCACATTGGCACAAGCCGACCGTGGTCTCATTCTATGGAGTAAGGACTGCATCGTCTTTCCACACTCGGCGCTAAGGCCACCGGCTCCTCCGAGTATCGATGTCCAGCGCGAGGGATCCCAGCTAGAGGCATCGCAGCGCCAACAGTCCTCCCCACCTCGCCAGCAGTCCTTCCCACCTCGCCAGCAGTCCTCCCCACCTCGCCAGCAGTCACCTCGGCAGCAGTCACCTCGCCAGCAGTCCTCCCCACCTCGAGCTCCCCCACAGTCATCCCCAGCTCGAGAGGCCTCCCACCTCGCCAGCAGTCCTCCCCACATCGCCATGAGCAGTCCTCCCAACCTTGGGACGGAGCACGACGCGAGTCCATATCATCATCGATATCGATCTCCACCGCGTGAGCCGACTCCACCCCTGCAACGGTCCCGCCAGCAGGGCTCCCAAAAGAGGAAGGCCACCAGCAGTCCTCTTCGGAAGAAAGCAAAAAAGAAACCCGAGCCTCCGGCCAAAAGGAAGCTGCCTTATGACATGACACCGAAGGAAAATAAAATTGAATGTGATCTCCAAGTGAAAGCCTTTTTTGCAAAGAAGACCGTGCCGCCAAAGGAGGTAATACCCAAGGAAGTCCAAGAGCACTTTATGGAACACTTTATTGATCGACCCCCGACATATGTCGACCGTATGCCGACAGACTATGAGCGACAGATTCAGAAGGAAAATGAACAGAGAAGTCGGCCCAGCCCAAGGTAGAAGTCGGGAAGTACAGCATCAACTAGCGGGAAAACAGTTCCCCAGCTCGGAGAACAATCCAAGCAATCGATCTCTCCGCTCAAGGTGAGTACCAATCCAAGCAAGCAACTGATCCAACCAGTCGACTTGCAAGGCAACCCAATCGACCTCGAAGTACTAAAGGCTGCAGGTCTCACTCTTGACCAAATCCTTGGCACCGAGGAAATCCGCGGGTACGATGCAACTGAGTACGCAATGCAATATGCCGTCGGAAAACCACTTGTCACACCCGAGCAGTACAAGGAACTACCAACTGCGATGCGATGGTTGCATGATTGGTACATGCGTGAAGCAAATCGAGGGGAGACGGCGGTCATGGTCAAAGTAAGGAAAGAGCATTACGTCAATGCATGTGACATATGTCTTGAATTCTTAGAACTTTTCTAGTTATACCACATGGACTCTATCGACAAAACTCTCATCAGTTGCTATTGTCTGTAAGTGATTTATATCTTTAGTAATTTAAGTCTCTAGCTAAGACATCATTCATTGGCTTATCCTCACTATATATGTTCTTTTCTACGCTATTATGCAGATTGAAGATGTGGGAATTGAAACAAGAGGGAATCGATGACATTGGGTTCATCGACCCAAGTACCGTTAATGGTCATGTGGTAAAACAGTATGCCAAGGACACAGAAGATCTCTTGGAAAATTTTCTAGAGGCAATAATGAATACCAAAAAATCTACTATAATATTTCCTTACAACATGGGGTGAGTGTTTACTCTCTTGTATACTATAAATTCTATTTTTGCTTACTAGCTCGCTGTCAAGTGTAGTTGATGAGTTATATGTGCATGTCTGCTTAATTATATAAACTTCTGCGCAGAGACCACTCTATCCTCCTATATATTATCCTCGCGGATGGACTCGTTCAAGTGTACGACTCACTAGATACACCAGAACAATCATACGTGGACTTATATTTTATGATAGAACGGTAATTTCAATCTTTATCGACCTCGCTTTCTTTCATTATTTCCTGATATCAAAAGTAATTATAATAACTCTTTCATTCTTTTTCTTTGCTGAGTAGTGTTTGGAAAAAGATGATAGAAAAAAACCATCATGGTCGTCAATGGAAACCGAAGCTGAAGTGGAAAAAGATGCAGGTAATTAAGTAGTACTACTAGATCCTCGCATCTCTTTAATTCTAGTTTCAATACCATTATCACATGCTTGATTATTAATTATCTTATTGAATTCTATTCTTTTGCAAAGTGCGCGAAGCAGCCACATGGGACAAATTTATTGTGGATACTTCCTCTGCGAGAATATTCGCATCCAGACTGAAAGCCATATACGTCGCAGAAGAGCACGTGAAAGACAACTTCGGGTTTGGCAGATGATGTCGAAGCACTTTGTAGCACTTCAAGAGGAATTTGCGACATTTCTTCTTCAACATGTCATTCATGTAAACGGAGAGCACTATTCCTTACCGCCGCCTCAATGATGCCAGCAAATCAGTAGTAGAGAACTGAGATTTCATCCGGAGCACTAGCTAGCTAGTCCCGGCCGGGTTTTGGGCCTTAAGTTAATTAATTATAAGTTCCGAAATTATATGGATGTGTAATTCCATTTGTATATATATATATATACTGTGTGTATGAGATATTGTATATTATATTACATATATATATGCATGAACTTGTGTACTGTTTACAAGATGTAGCACCGTAAAATAAATTTTAAATGAATGGAAAACACAAAAAATAGAGAGAAAAATTAAAACCTAATTAAAAGCTAAAACAAAAAAAAACGAAAGACTAAGTACCGGTTGGTGATACCAACCGGTACTAAAGGTCTTCCACCACCAGTCCACGCAGGCAGCCACGTGGAGGGCCTTTAGTACCGGTCCGTGCTCCAACCGGAACTAAAGGTCTGGACCTTTAGTCCCGACCCAATAGTACCGGTTGGGGAACCGGTACTAAAGGTCCATCCGGCCCGTGACTATAGGCCTGTTCTGCACTAGTGCCTCATTGTGGCCCTCTATGTGGTGTGTGCAACGAAAGGGGTTGACAACTTCCTGAACCATACCCCACCTGAGGCAGGGACATGTGGCAGCACGAATCAAGTATGGGGGTTACCCGTGACAAGACTCAATCTACGATCGACTCAGAAGGTGTTACTTATTATCACCGGTATGTTCCACATATATCACGTGACACCACCGTGTCAAATATATCCCGTGCCCCGGCACGTCCAAGGCAGGAGCACACTCCTAGATTCTCACAACTTTTGCATGTAGAACTTGAGTGGAATGCATGCAATAGAAAATATATACATGACCATGTATTCATGCAATATTACTACCCACATGCAATTTCTATTAAAATTATCAAAACCAAGCTTCAAATATTCTAGCTAGCTATTATCAAACATCCACCATATCAAGTGTTAAAAAAATGCTTGCCTTCAATGTGTAGGTAGGTGATGAGCACTCCAAAACTTTTGAAAGTTCAATTCTCCCTCCAATTTCCTATTTTTTGAGAATATTCAAATCAACAAACAATTCAAAACAGTACTGGAAAGTTGTTTGGAAAAATTTCAAATAAATTTTAAAATAAACTAGATGAAATTTAAGAGAGGTGGGAAAAAGAATCAAGCCAATTGGATTTTTAGTTTAAAAGTTAGAGCAAGTCAACCTCTGTTTAAATCTGATTTCAATAAATAACATAAAGAATCAAGCCAATTTGGTGGTGCTTACACTTTCGTAATACAGAAGACGTACTTCAGGGAATACGCTTCCACTTATCCAGCGCATGCGTGACTGGCTAGTCACTGACAGTGGGCCCATGTAGCCCACTGGTCAGGTTTGACTGGTCTTCTCTCCCTCCCTCTTCCTGGGACAGAGATGGATGCGTCTCCGGCGATCAACGCCGGCGAACGAGGGCGCCTCTCGAGATCTTGAGCATATAATGGGCTGCTTGGGTCGCGGCGATCATAGGCATGTGCACCGCGACTGTTGGGGTCACCGGAGCTGCCGACGATGAGCTTCACAGCGGACGCCGCCGTTGGCCAAGTTGGGTCCATCACCTCTGGACTGTTGCAGGCTAATTTCTCGATTGGAAGAGGTAGGGGAGGGCTCGGGGTTGCTGCAGAGGATGAACCGTGAGGGCTAAAGCTCTGGAAAGTTAGGATTTAACTGAATCGAGGCGGCGGGTGCTCTGGCCAGAGATGGGGAAGAAGGCGGCTTTCGGTCGAATTGGAGCAAGGGGGGCTCCCATAGGCTTGCCTGGGGATGCTGACGAGCTAACGGAGGCTCTTGGGGCTATTTATAGGCGTAGAGAGGTCGGTTCCCGACGACGGCCGCAAATAAGCTCGATGGGTGCTCACTACTGTCACCTAAGGCGATGTGGCGGGTCTTGGCTGGCTTCAGGGCTAGCAGACGAGCTTGCCACTGTTGAAGGGGGAGAGCTCGCTGACTCAGGGAAGTGCCAGGTAGCCTGGACGGTGTCGTCCCTGAGGGGATTGCGGCGGTGGCCATTAATGGCAAGCGAGGACGGTGGCGAGGCCGTTGGTGGATGGCGGGGTTTGGTGAGGTCGGTACATGGTCGGCGCACCGTAGATGAGCTCAGGGGAGGGGTTACTAAAGGTAGGAAAAAATACATGGACAATAGGGCAACATAAATTAGGGTTGCAGTACAAAACTTCAAACTGGTCCAGAACATAAAATAGGATTATATGCTCAAAAATTCCAAAACACAAAGTTGTGTCTTTGCATAAAAGTGATGTAGGAACCTCATATGTCATTTACAAGTTTTTGTAGAATTTTTATATGAAGTTATCAAATGGTTGTAGTGCAAATGAGTCTCCTAAAATTATGAGAAACCATTTTAGAAGAAATAAAGCTTAGAACAATAATTATAAAAATATTTCCACTGATCATGAAAAATAAAAAAGAAATGTTTCTACTTGGAGGGAAAATTCCACATTTGAGAAGAAAGGAGTGGTTCTGAAATCAATCGATGATCCAGAAAAATAAAAATTTAAATTACCCCGCAAAATTTTAATTAATAAAACCTGATTAAATTTTTGGGGTGTTACATATACCATAGGTACCAGTGATACTACCGCTTGGTAGATAACAACGGAGCCACCAACAGAACAAAAGGATTGCTCCAAATACGGGGAAGGTGTCGTGGGTACATATAGGTTGTGCACGTGTTGAATCCACCGATACCTTCCAACACGGACCCTCTCTTAATAATACGGACCCCTCTTAATAGTATGAATACCCTCGAACTCAAATCAAAGAAAAGAAACGCCAGAGAAATCAAATCAAAGAAAAGAAACGCCAGAGAACTCGTCCTTGCTCTTTCCCTATCCGAGGGGAATCAAACTGTCTTGTGTCACATATAAGTATGAATTTTGAAATGCTCAATGCACATGATTAGCCTATAACTGCCATAACTTTAGCAGACAAACTCTGATTTCAACGAACTCAAACTTGATAGAAAGCTAACGACAAGAACTAACAAGCAAGAGTAACATGCCAATAATGTAGAAGTGTGAAGCCTCCATAAGTAGAGAACCAGCTAAAACTCCAACATCGAAAACATAATAAAAGATGTATATAAAATCCGTTTTCGATGCAATAGCCGAATTCGTCTTTTTTGTTTCCGATGTCCATTGTTCAATCTTCAACGTGCAGCAGCAGCCGTAAGTAGATGGCAACATTGCAGCATTGTCCACTCAAACTCTTCAGTGCAATGTCAAATTAGCATATAATTAACGAAGCACTCGTTACACAATTCTCAATTTATGGATCATCAATACACAGACTTTGGTTGCATGGTTGAAGCAAACGCACGGACGGGCACAAAACCAACGTGGAACAGCCGGGCTTTCAGGAGGACGCTATTTCTCAGTTGACAGTCGATAAGCGACACCTCTGGTACAACAACCAGAGACAGGCGGACACACCCACCACAGGAACACCCCAACAAACCATTTTTGTATCTCAAACACACGGAACAGAATAACCTAAGCCCCACAACAAGCCATCTCTCGACCTCTTGATAATACCTGCGGGGCAATAATCAATGTTACTGGTCAAACGAGGTTGCACCGTTCCTTATATTTCACAATATTTGTATGATTCAAACACTGAACATTAGCTTCAACATCGTGGAAACTGAGCCCAAAGGTCCAAAGTCGAATCATCTATGCTATTGGACAAACCCAATGGAACACTTCATTTCAAGTGGCACACCTTCAACTTCTGATTTCTTTTTTATCGAAGGTGCATTTAGTTTGAACCTAATAGGTTTAACTTTTTAGAAATATATATAAGCTAGATATAGTCAGTATTAAATCAAAACTAATTAAATTCAGGTAGAAGAAAAGCCTCAAGAAAGATAGTCAGTAGCAAACCGAAATATACGAGCTAGATAATAAAGGGATCCCTCCAGCCAGGTGCCATTGCATGCTGGTGTTTCGCGGCCATCATTGCCCATCATCCTATTAATTAATAATCACTACTTCCTTCAGCTCTCGATTGATCAAGGCTAAATTTGACTATGCAAGTGCTCCGCCCATAGCAAGTTTTATTGCCTTCACTCAAAAGGGAAGATTTATTTGGATGTAACTGCTCCTTATTCAATCATGATTCACTCCAATGCTGACTGCCATGTATAGCAGATTACATTTTAATATGTATTTTTAACTAATAAAGAGTCAAGAATATCAGATTTCATATTCATTTGGAGGTGATAGGGGTTGGTAAATTCCTAAAGCTCTAAGTGTAGTATCTTTTGGCTTGGTATGAAAGGATGGCAGATTCATAACAGTCATCAAAAGGCTGTAAAGATCATCTTTGATGATCGGACAGCATCTCTTGATGAACAGCCCGTTAAAGCTGTCAAGGTCAGGGGAATTTGCTTGACCACATTATCAACCTCCTATCCAGAGATGGGGGTCAAGAGGTAGCCAAATATCATCAACCTGTTGTACAAGTGGGGATTAGCTGCGGCAGATACTCTGTTACCGATTGTTCTCGAGATGATAGCAGCTTTGACTTCATCGTCATCGGTAAAGGAGCCTTGACGATCAGCAGTAGATTGAATGATATTTCTTCTGTAGGCTTTATTGGCCACCGCATGAAAAAAGTTGTTTTCATATCCGAAGCAAACTAAGCATTAGCGACGGTGAGAAGAGTAATGTCGGGCTCTCGCAACGGGGTGGGCGATCCAGGTGCTTCGCCGGAATCGCCTGCCGCGGGCAGTGCTGCCGACGGATCGGCGTCGTGGGTTGCCGAGAGTAGGTTCTACCTACTCTCCGATGACTCCACCGGCGATTCGAACGTCGAGGCCAAGGACGGAATGGCATCGCCGTTGTCTTTGAGGTACATCTGTCGCTCGCCGACTCCGGTGACCGGCAGAGACCTTCTCGACGACGGATCTCATGTCTCTCATCGCGTGGCAAAACGTCTGGTGGCTAGGCAACGACAGCGGGAGGTGGCGATCACTCCGTTGCCCTCGTCTTCTTCCGCATCCACAGCGTCAGGCAAGGTACGTGCATGTTGCGAAGGATCAATTCAAAAATCAGTCGCAAGGGCCAAACCACTATCACTTCCACCGATCGAACCAACATCTTTTGTTGATGATGGCGGTGGAGATTGGACGTTAGTTCGCCGGCATCGCCGTGCGCACGCGATCCGGACCGGAATGCTGGCTCCGGCGGATCTGAAAGTGATGGCAAATTCAAAACCGTATCACCGTCGATCCAAACCCAGAGGCCACAGGCTCATTGTGGGCCATTGGTTTCTTAACCGATAGTGGATGGTTTTGACAATCGGCAGGCCCACAGAGCGAAACACGTACACAATCGATTGGTACCACACGCAAACCCTGTCGCTGGACAGCGTTTCAGGTATCCCCTAGGGTTTCCCTGGCAAAAAACACAATCAGACTCAACCGATCTAGGGCGGCCAGCTCTTGATGCGATGAACAGAGGCGGCGGGCGGGCGTCTGGTGGTGGAAACGGCGGCCCCAACCGAGGTCGTATCGGCGGCAATGGAAGGGGAGGTGGACGCAACCAAGGCAATCGTTTCGGCCAGAACTACGCTCAGGGAGAGGGCAGCGGCTCTAATGGAAACCGAGATGAATTTGATGGGAACAGATTTGAACAGCCGATCTGCCGTGATTACAGTAATGTCAGAGATCACGGGTACAACACCAATTTCCAAAACCATCAAAACCTAAATCAGCGCCGGGGTGGCTACCAGAATCGGGGCAACAATGGTGGCCGCGGCGGGTATGGCTCCAGGAACGATGGGGTTTCACGGAGAGATGATGGTGGTGTTGATCAAAATCTGATTCAGAAGACTGTCGAGGCGGTAGTAGCTGCCGTTACAGCTGCATCTGGAGGGTCTCTCATCAAGCCGCCAATGGCAGCAGATCCGGCCGCTACAGCGGGAGCCCCTATTCTAGTTGACCGGGGGCCTATGGTCGTCGACCAACAGAAGCAAGTAGCGGGTGTGCCTATCGTGGTTGGTACTGACGAGAACAATCAGGGTAAGAAGAAGAAAATCGATGTTTGCTTTAGATGCAAGCAATCAAGACACTTTATTGATGATTGTACTGTTCCAACATGTGATATATGTGAGTCCATTCACCATGCTTTAGAAGTTTGTCATTTGTTGCAAGCTCCAAAACCCACTGTGATGATCTATGGCTATGCCAATGAGGCGCTCGTGTTTTTTGAACTTCCTCTATCGGGTTCATTCCGGCCTAAGGTGGAAAATGCCAAAATGGAAAAGGTCACGGTGGAAGGGGACGCCATGACAATCCCAGAGATTATTGAACAACTTAAATGGATTCTGCCGTCAGAGAATTTTCAATGGGAGGTTATACACTATCATGGCAGTGTTTTCATGGTCAGGTTCCCAAGCAAAACTGAAGTACAGTGTATGAAACACTTCAAAACATACCATGTGCCCCTGAGAGCTTCTGATCTTATTTTTGATGAGTGGGTAGTAATGGAGTAGCCTGAATATATGTTACCTAGAGGTTTGGGTGCGTGTAAAAGGGCTACTAGCTGATGTTAGAAAGGACTTCCTAGCTCTATGGGCGATGAGATCTCTTTTTGGGAAGACTCTAGAAGTGGACATGCCTTTTACTAGGAAGCATAAAATACTAAGGTCAAGAATAGGTTGTATGGATCACACTCTCATTCCAGACACAATGGATGTCATGATCAAGGGAGGTTTCTACAGACTTCAATTTGAAGTAGAAAATGTGATGCCTAACGCTCAGGGACACAGAACTTTGAGAGATGTCGATAATGGCAATGGTGGAGGAGGCAATGGACACGATGACAAGGGAGATAAGGGTAAGGATGCTGCCACTGATATGGACGTGGAGAAAACTATTGAACCAGGAACAGTTCAAAACCCCAATGTTCTGGCTGAGGGGAATGGGAGCGCCGGCCATGGTTCAACTCAACATCTCTCCATCATCTTTTGGCGATTTCCCTCCCTCTCCTATGAAAATATTTCAAGGCCTTAACATGGGCACTAAACAAACAAATGAAGAGGACAAACATGTTGCGGTCGTCATAATTGATTTTCGCGCGTGATCCAACTCAAACGAGCATTACCCCACCAATGAATGGCGAAAGGGAGTCTGCCCTGGGATTGGAGGCGATCCTCCGCGGTGGAACCTAGCCAGAGCCCCGCCAGGGAGAGCTAATCCTGATCTCCACTGTCCAACGCCAGGTTGCCGCGAGTGGGCGGAAGGAGGACGCGTTGCTGCGGTCTGATGTCGCGGACGACGCTGTTGTGAACATGACAAGGCGCCAGGTTGAGGATGCTGGTGAATCTGGCTTCGACGCGTCACCTCCGACACAGCTGCCTATGGCGAGATTGGATGTGATTACTGAGATCGGATGTTGTACGCAACGAGCGGGGGAGGAGGTGCATATGCCATAGTCATCGGAGGAGCTCACTGGAGCGTTTACTTCATCCCAAAATGACGTGGTGCCTCTCGACTACGAAATTTTGCAGGAAATAAAGAAGCCCTCGCTAGAGGAGGTTATTGCCTTTGGAGGGATCACTCAACCAGTAATGTCGTGCGATCAAGCTCACGCATCCGTTCTCAAACAAATGCTGATGACACTCAGATGGCAAGGGCGATGCAACAAGCTCAGCAACGCGTTGAGGCAACCCTCTCAGGTACTAAACAATCCCCCAAACTTTCTTTCATTAATTTTCCACATGCTGAAATTATTGGTAGAGCCTCTCTCGTATAGGAGTTCGTCTAGGGAAGGATTTTGATGAAGCGGTACAAACAATAGAAAACATTAAAGGAGTAAAGCAGATTCGAAACTTGCAGTTTCTGGAAAAGAATTTGAAAGATACTACGGTGAGGACCTAGTAGCCGATGAGACAGATGATCTTGAGTTAAATGAATTAATGAATAACCCATTACCTCCGATTAAAGAAAAAAAATTAGACTGAGAAAGGTCTATGATACTATGAATATCCGGAAAAGCAACCGGAAGAGAATCAAAAAAATCTATTAATAATGCAGAATCTAATGGGCATGACATGGAATAGTGGTGGTTTTGGTAACCCCTCTAAGCACATTTTTGTTAAAGAATCGATTCATGAGTACAGATTGGATTTTATTGCGTTGTTGGAGACAGGAAGATCTAATTTCGCGGTTGCTTTTTTAAATCAACTTGCGGTCGGTTTCAATTTTATGTGGTTTTTCCTACCACCTCATGGTCGATCGTGTGGTATTTTAGTTGGAATTAATTCAGACACTTTGGATGTGCTGAAAGTGACAACGGGAGACTACTCGGTGCATATGCACATGAAATGCAAGAGAGATGGTTTTGAATGGATTTTTGTGCCAGTCTATGGGGCTGCCCAAGATGCATAGAAGTCAGATTTTTTAATTGAGCTAGCCCACATGTGTGAGTTGCAGTCGTTTCCTATGTTGGTAGGAGGAGACTTCAGTATCATGAGAACTCAAAATGAAAAGAACAAAGAAAATTTTAATGCGCACTCGCCATTTATTTTCAATGCTATCATCCAAGAGTTAAACTTGAGAGAGATTGCTCTCTTAGGTAGACAATTCACTTGGGCAAATAGAACAGACAATCCAACCTTCGAGAAGCTGGATAGAATTCTAACAAGTGTGGATTGGGAGCAAAAATTCTCACTCATGACTGTACGAGCTCTCTCTAGGACCGAGGCTGGGTCCGAGTGATTCCGGTATCAAATCCCATAATGGAAATCAGCCACGATTCTCCTTTGAACTTTTTTGGCTTAGACAAGAAGGTTTCTATGAGATGGTAGCGGCTAAATGGGTTAAGGTAATGGAAGGTAGGAATCCTATGGAGAGATGACAAAATAAAATGCGGCATCTGCGTTGTTTCTTAAAAGGTTGGGCAAAAAACATGAGTGGAAAATATAAGAAAGAAAAAAAAGACTTGTATCAATCATTGATGAGTTAGATATTAAATTTGAGACCAATCCCTTAAGTGAAGCAGCGAGAGTTGTTTAAAAAAATGCTAATGAGCAAATTTCTAAGCTAAGAAGGAACGAAGAGACTAAATGGGCACAACAAGCAAAAGTTAAATACATCCATGAAGGGGGAAATAACACCAAATATTTTCATTTGATTGCTAATGGGAAGAGGAGAAAAAAGAAAATCTTCCAATTAGAGCAAGAAGAAGGAACTATAACCGGAGAGGAAAATCTACGGGTGTATATTACCGAATTTTATATGGCGTAGGCTGCCCAAAAAGTTTTTTTATAAAATGTGGAAAACAGTATACTCGCAGCTCCTTTTACTGAGAAGTAGGTGCAGGACGCTATTTCACAGATGGAACATAATAAGGCACCGGGTCCGGATGGCTTCCCTGCTGAATTCTACCAGAAGTTCTGGGGCATACTAAAGGGAGACCTGATGGAACTGTTTGGTCAATTACACAAGGGAGAGTTTCCCCTCTTCAAATTAAATTTCGGTATTATTACCCTCTTGCCTAAGAAGGAAAGGCAATTCAAATCCAACAATACAGACCAATTTGTTTGTTAAATGTTGGCTTTAAGATATTCACCAAGGTTGGAACTAATCACATAACGGGTATTGCCCCGAATGTCATTAGGCCAACCCAGTCGGCATTCATGCCTGGGCGAAATATTCTTGAAGGGGTAGCCATCCTCCATGAGACTATTCATGAACTTCAGTCTAAAAAAATGGACGGAGTTCTTTTTAAGATCCACTTTGAAAAGGCATATGACAAAGTCAAATGGTCCTTTCTCCAAAAAACTTTGCGTATGAAGGGGTTGGCACGTGAATGGTGCCGCTTTATAAGGGATTTTGTGCAAGATGGGAGTGTAGGGGTCAAAGTAAATGAGAATATTGGCTGCTATTTTCAAACTAGAAAGGTTTGAGACAGGGAGACCCCCTATCGCCGATACTTTTCAATATTGTAGTAGACATGCTTGCCATTCTTATTGAGCGTGCAAAACAGGATGGTCAAGTGGGTGGGCTCATTCCTCATTTGGTTGAGGGAGGCTTATCGATACAACAATATGCGGATAACACCATCTTATTTCTAGAACATGACATTCAGAAGGCAATTAACATGAAACTAATCCTTTGCATTTTTGAACAACTCTCGGGATTGAAAATTAACTTCCATAAAAGCGAGATCTTCTATTTTGGTAAGGCAAAGGAGGATGAACAACAATACAAACACATTTTTGGATGTGAGGCTGGTTCACTTCCTTTCTGATATCTTGGATACCCATTCATTATCGCAAACTTAGAAACTCATATTGGTACCCAGTTGAAACACACTTTGAAGGCAAATTAGGTTGTTGGAAGGGCAAAATGTTGTCACATGGTGAAAGATTGGTCCTTATAAACGCTATGTTAACTAGTTTGCCCATGTTTATGTTATCCTTTTTCAAAATACCAAAGGGTGTTTTATGAAGGCTAGATTATTATAGATCCCGCTTCTTTTGGCAAAGTGATGACGAAAAAAGAAAATACAGACTAACCAAGTGAAATATTTTGTGCCGTCCTAAAGATCAAGGTGGCCTTAGAATAGAAGTTTTGGAAATAAAAAAAAATGTTTGTTGAGTAAATGGTTATTCAAGCTTCTTAATGAGGAAGGTGTATGGCAAGAACTCCTTCAAAATCAATATCTAAGCCAAAAAACGTTATCTGAGGTTCAAGTCAAACCAACAGACTCTCCTTTCTGGAAGGGACTCATGAATGTGAAAGATGAGTTCTTTGCTAGGGGCCATTTTCAAGTGGGAGATGGTACTACTGTTAGGTCCTGGGAAGACATTTGGTTAGGTGACACTAGTCTGGCACAGCAGTATCCGGCCCTATATAACATTGTACAGCATAAGAATGTTTCTGTTGCAAGTGTGTTGTCTCAACAACCTCTGAATATTAGTTTCAGACGGTTACTAAATGGGAATAAATGGACGGCCTGGCTGAACCTTTGCAGGCGCATAATGACAATTTCTCTTGATAGTGAACGAGATAAGTTTGTTTGAAATCTTACTACCTCAGGTATTTTCTCCGTCAAATCCATGTATGAAGACCTAATGAATGGTCACACACCTTATTTGAGAAAGTATCTTTCGAAACTTAAAATCCCTTTGAAGATAAAGATTTTTATGTGGTTCTTAAGCAACAAAGTCCTTCTGACTAAAGACAATCTAGCTAATAGGAAGTGGAAAGGATGTACAAAATGTGTCTTCTGTGGGGAACAGGAGATGGTAGAGCATCTTTTCATTGAGTGCCCTTTCGCTAAGATTTTATGGCGCATCGTTTATTTCTCGTATATCTCCCTCCTCCAACGAATATTACTAATATGTTTGGCAATTGGTTGAATGGAGTTGAGAAAAGTTCCAAGGATCGAATTCACATAGGTGTTTCTGCCTTACTTTGGTCAATATAAAGCAGAAATAATATTGTGTTTAACAAACAAAAATCTTTTAATATCATGCAGGTTATCCATATGGTGATTCATTGGGTATAACTATGGGCACTCCTTTCTCCTCAGGCGCAGAGGGATGTTATGGATTCTGGATGCACCCATCTCCTGACGGTTCCTCAGGATATCTTGTCCCAGGCTGGATGGCGGCATATTAGTTGACTACAGCATGCTTAGTTTGCGATATGTCTACTTAGCCAATCTTTTTCGCTGGTTGATATTGGTCTCAACTTCGAGCGATCCTTGAATTGTAATAATTTATACTATGATACTCTCAGACTTCGCTAATAAAAGGCTGTGTGCATCGTCACGATGCAGAGGCCGGGGTTTTACTCCCCTTTTCGGAAAAAAACTGATAGTGCAGCTGTTTTTCAAGTAGACCTTAATGTGATTTTTAATTATTCCTCTGAAGTTGCCTTTTTACATTGGAAATAGGCCTTTGTTCTTTAAATCCTTTGACAAGGTTGACGACTCGGTTCCAATTTGCAATCAACAATGAGAGGTGGGAAAGATTTCTGCTCTGGATTTAAAAGGCTCTTCTAATGTTTTAGAAATTAGAGAAGACGTGCCTCTACGAAGACTGGGTGGTCAATCCAAAAGTTCAAGGTGGAAGATCTTTGCTTTAGGGACTTCTGGTCTGAATGGACAGAACACAAGGGATGTATCCGAGGTGAGTCTTGAAAGTGGTTTCACAATGGTATTAGGGAAGACCATAGTCCAGGTTGTCAAGGTTTAGAAAAAAAAAACATGTTCATATTTATTTATGATTTCGTGAAAAATGAAAACATAAAACCTTCACGTAGTATAAGGTAAACAATTCTCACTTTAAATTAAATCTCATATGTAAAATTCAGTTACAGACTGAGGGTGAAAAACTACAATCAAAATATTATGTGTTCAATACTATATCAAAATAGTACTTGTAAAATTTAATTTTATTGTTTTGCATGTTTTCAATCTCAAATAATTAGTGAGAACGTCTGAAAATAAATTATAGAGATGCCGAAAATAATCAGATACATCATGTAAGATTATTAAAACCTATTTCCTCGAGAAGATTATTGCGTTTTATAAGATATTGCGGTCACGCTTCTATTAAAATTAAAACCTACCATGGTATTATTTGTTTCCTTATCTATCAAGTGGCAGCTGACTACAGTGGACCTTTAATGGTATTGGATAAAACCTTGATGAATGTGGACTCTTCGATCATACAATTGACAGTCCATAACTCTACAAAATATCAATTAAACTTCTAGAGGGAGATTACATATGTGAGTTAGAGTGACAAACATAGGCATGTTGGTAAAATATTTAAGCAAACTACCTACAAGGCTAATATTGCACAATAATTGCAAGCGAGCACTAGGTATTACAACAATTCCAAATGAACAACAACGTGAGATGGCAATTTATATAGGCCCAAGTTAATAAATGAAGTTCAAAGCCAAAACGCTAAGATATTGTTGGGTATCAATTACTTGTGTAGAGGGGACAACATACAAATCACACCAAACTTCATTGATCCCTAGACATAGAAATATCAAATGCAATGTTGCAACCACTAAAAGTAAATAGAAAATATAGAAGAAGCAAGGTACAGGGAAAATAAATCATTCTGGTACTACTTAAAGATAAGGTTACTTACTCACTTAATACATCACAATAGCATATCCATCTGACCGATCATCTTATGTATTATGTAAAAGTTCAGCTCCATCATGTCCACCACCAATACCCTTGCCTACAAGGGGGAATTGTAACCATTAGGTATCTCATTTCCAGAAACATCTGCACTGCAGCTATGCACTGATACTACTACTCATATCAGATAAAGTAGATACAAGGGGGGCATTGATGAGATATTTGGATAAACTTTCATATGGAGTCAAGAGGAGAACACCTCGGGTTTGATATACATCATGACGAGTATATAAACAAAACCCCATGTACTATCAAATGAAGAAAAATATTCTCAAAACTGTATGTACTCAGTACTGTCATAGAAATGAAGAATCCTGCACACTCAAACTATTAGCTGAATGGAAGGGAGAAGTTACCTAAAATTATGCTTAAGCTAGCTCCATGCTATATCTGATAAAATAAAATACACCCATGCTAATAAACCCACTAAAAGATATTTTCCCAAATCATAACCATCACAGAAATAGCCACCACACAAACATCCAAAAAAAGGACACTAGATCAAAATTGCTACATGTTGACAAGATCATCAAGTAGCAAGAAACAATTTTTATAGCGCCACTTAAAATTGTTAGCTTAACACGAAAGGATTTGAGAGGTATTCAACCAACCAATTATCAGTAATATCTTGGTTTTGTTATACCAGCAATGTAAAGACAGATGCTATTATCCGCGAAAAAAGGCATATACTATTACCTGCAGCATAGACACTTTCGAATGGAAGATAGCGTCTCCAAGTGCGGGTTTTGGAAACTTTCTTGAACTGCAGTGATTCAAGCTGGATCGTGAAGACGCCAATAGGTGTCCGTAGGAACAGTGGCGGATCCAGGAATTGAACTTAGCCGGGGCGAAACATTGAAAGTATAAACAAATTGGTTGACAAATGCAAGCCCGCTCAACCAAATCTCATAAAATTCAAATATGAAGCTAGATGCACTCAAAAATTTACATAACCAATGATTCAGAACAGTTCAACATTCTCGAGAACTAGGTTGTAACCACCAAAAATCACAAATATAACATAAACGTCACACAGAACTACTAACATGGAGTCCGCTGCTTGAACCATTCATTCAATGGCCCAAAATGTCCAACTACATGACTAATAGATACCTACAACAGGTAAACAAGCTGAATATCAATATATGTCTTGGAACAAATAAGCAAATAGTTTGAAACAATAGATAACAAAAGTATTTACCCTAAGTCGTAAGTATACGAGGAGGGTTTGGTAGGTGGCCTCTTCGGTCTCTCAAGCTGTGAAAATGTTCTATGATCTTCTTGTCATCAATTCCAGCAAATATATCTCGTCATATCAGATATCTTATTTCTCAAATCTGTCTTAATGATATTCATGGCTGAGAAAACTCTTTCTCAAATCACCGAATCCCACATTTGATAAAGCCAAATCAATGTCCTATGGTGAGACCCCTTTCTAAACTTGTCTCTTGATGTTTGCCTCTTCCTTTAAGAATCTCCCCATTTTCTAATTGCAACACAATCTTGTCATGATGCTTTTGTAGTAATGCATCTTTTCTTTTACAAGAAGCACTTACCTACAAATCAATGCATTGTAAAACACAAGTCAGCAAGAGATCTTTGTAAAGTACAAGTCATCAACTCAATATTCAATGATTTATGAAATATACTAACCATGGTTACAATCCTATTTGCATATCCAAAGAAATCACTAACAGCAAGGATACCCTTCACAACAGCCACAACCACTAATTGAACCTTTCTGAATACCCTTTTATCCGTAGGGTTGCGAGGAAAATCATGCCCATACGGCTGACATGGACCTTTCTTCAAATACTCCCTCCTCACTGCATCTCTGATTTCTGGAGTAGAATGATCCCAAATTTGTTTCCGGAGTCCTGGATCAGGTTCAATGTGAGTTGGACTAAATCCTAGAATAGAAGTTTGCATCTGAGG
This sequence comes from Hordeum marinum, assembly GCA_022496015.1. Lineage (NCBI taxonomy): Eukaryota > Viridiplantae > Streptophyta > Magnoliopsida > Poales > Poaceae > Hordeum > Hordeum marinum. The sequence goes on from CM039677.1 coordinate 37,643,317, forward strand.
CTTCAGTGGATAAAATGTTTGCATCAGGTTCAGGAACATGAACAGGAGCTTGAAATTGAGTAGATGGTGGAGTTCCAAAATAAGCAGCAATTGGCTTCATCTTTTTAAAGATTGCTTACATTACAAAATCACCATGTTCGATATTTGGCTAGAAATTGAAGGAACGGGAGCCCGAGATTCAGCGGAAAACAATGGATTGGTCTATCTGTACCTGCTGGCTGCGCTTGCTGATTTTGCGAACAGCAGCTGCGCCTTTGAATGAGTTCGATGCGCTGCCGCTGCTGCCTCCTCCCACATAGGCCACGCTCGGCACCGCTGCTTCTTTCCGTTCGCCCATACGCGGATGGCGGATCGGCGGACCGGCGGATGGCCCAGCGAGGCAGAGATCTTGGGCGGCGAGCCGGCGGCCCGGCGAAGCGGAACTTTGTGGGCTTGTGGCGGCGACCCGGCGACGGCTAGGGCGACGGTTAGGTTTACTCTGCTGCTGCCTGGCTCGCTTGCTCGATTGGGGGATACTCTCGCTGCTGGCTGACAAGTGCTGACCGTATTGAGTAGTTTTGGGCTATGGAGTGCAACTGGGCCTGTGTGTCTCTGATGCAAATCCCCACATGTGTTGGCCCATGTATGAACGAACCGTATTTTTTTGTATACGTATATTTGGCTACCCGGGGCAGCAGACCATGCTGGCCCCTACCATGGCGCCGCCACTGCGTAGGAATACCACATTATTGTACTCTGCAAACCGTAGTATCGTTGTGGGCGGGCCTCTCTCAATCTCTGAATTCATGAAAAGCAGTTTATCTGGATTGATAGTTCTTTGCAGCAGCCATGAAGCAACACTAGAATCGGTCATCATCTTCCATAACTGGGTGCTGAATTCTGACAGAAAGAGAATACCAAGGCCACCACCCTCTGCCCGCATAATTTGAAAATATCCAGCAATATTATTGCCAATAGGCGCTGGCACCGGTATCACAGCTAGAATCTGCCTCTCGAAATCAAACTCGAGGATGCCATCCAACGTGCTATCAGTAAGCAACCAGTAAAGGGAATGCCCAACTAGCACACTGGTAGTAAACCACATTGGAATCTTGGTTTCGAAGTTGGTCCATAGAACTCCAAGCCTTGGGTGGAAGCGGTGTAGACATGTGATAACCCCATATGCCGGTCTCCGCCGAGTAGACGCGGGCGATTACCCAAGGCTTCGAGTTGTTTGTCTCTGTGCTTACCAAGACCACCTGGAAGTCTTGGACGTCTCCGGCGGCGCGAAACACCACTCCACTGACACTGACCGGGGCCTTCTTCAAATCGAACCCCGGGGGAACGGCTATGTGGCGCTGGCGGACGTTGAAGGGCTCCCACACCAGGAGCTTGTTCCACGATTCGATGAAGGTGAGTAGGAGGCCATGGCGGGATCCCAAGGGCATCAAGTAGCTCAGGGCCGCCGGGAAGTGGGAATCCGGGAAACGATTGGGGGGATCCATTGTAGGTTCGAAGTCGAAGGGGTCGAAGAAGCCGAGGAGGGGAGGGTTGCGGCGGTGGTGGAGGCGGAAGCGGGCGGAGAAGCCGGGGTCGAAGACGAGTCCGAGCCAGCACTTGCAGACGAGGGAGGCGCGAGGGAGGGAGGACGGATCTGGCGAGAGGCGGAGGAGGATCTCGGAGAGGAGGTTGTCGTCTTCCAGCGGCGGCGGCTCATCTCCTCACAACTCTTTCGATCTGATCTCCTCACCACTCACTCCTTTTTCTTTTTCTCACTCATGCGGCATGTGAGGTGAGTAGAGTGAGGCTGAAGAAAAGGTTGAGATCTTTTGTTGTTCTTGTGGATTGCCACTGAGATTTGTAGCCCAGTGAGATTTGTAGCTCCTTCCCTCTTCGGGAGAGAAAGCCCACTATGCACAAACAGTATATACTTCCTCAAATACAAAAAAATATACCTCTAAATAGGCTAGTCCCGCTATATTAATATAGTAACCACCTGATACAACAGTTTGAGCAATGCTGGGGCAAACAACACAATCAGGCACAATAGAAATAATGCCAACATCGCCGACTCGACGAAAGTGATAGAATCCCGTAACCATTGCGTCCACCAGAGATTTTCACCATCCTCCTATGCCACCAAATTGTCGCGTATCGAGCAACACCTACAAAAGCACTACGACGATGACGACGCTGTTGCCCGAACGAATCCTAGGATTTCTCCCGGTACATGGAGGGGAGTGAGGGAGAGGTCCACCCGACGCCCTTCAAGAAGGATGACGGCATCCACATGCGTCACGGCGTTGGTGCCGGCAGGACCCGACAGAGATTTCTTCCGACCCTCGCACCCACAACCCAGGACCAACTGTCGGCTGAACCACACCCGTCGCCCACCAACATGCGCCAACGCAGTCAAGAGGACACCATCGTTGTCACACCATGGCAAAACGCTGGAAGCCGACCAAACCAAAATGAATCATCCGTAGACAGGGACCGGCAGTACCGTAGCCACGTGAGAGGGAACAACCTCCATCGGCTTAAGCAATAGCAGACCAGGCACAGCAGTAGGAGCACACCAGGCCAATTGCCCGGCCGGGCCCAAATCGGGCCCGCGAAGCTCCCGCTGCCGCGCTGTAGAAAACACGACACCGTAGCCGTTGCCCCCATCATGAGGTGCTTGCCGGACCAGCCTAACCAGCCCTCCTTGAGCCAGATCGGGCCTAAAGGGCTCAAATATGGGCTGGCAGGGTGCCGTCGGCCACTGCCCGCCACCGCCTCGTCGCCACCAGGCCACGTCGGAGCACCGATAACCAAGCCATGCCGCCGCTAGTCTTGTCCGCCCAACGGCGCCACGCGGGCAACGCCGGCTGGCGGCAGCTACGAGAGGAAGGGGCGCGACACTCAAAGAGGTGGGGAAGAGGGGGCAGCCCAGATCGCCTCGCTCGGGGAGGCGACGCGGGGGCTACGAGGGGTCGCTCGCTACTTAAAACCATAAAAAAAAGTATACACATCGTTTTTCTCGCTATTTCTCTGAAGCTAACAAGCCGTGTCATGGATTCAATACTTATTTATGTGAAATCTATGGTGTGCCATTTGTTTGCTATCGGACTGGTCTTTCAATCCAGACATTGAAATGTGACATTCCTTCCATCCCAAATTGCATTAAGTTCAAATTTTGTCTTAGGTGAAACTTCTCTATATAAAAAATATATCAATACCTATAACAACAAATAAATATTATAAAAAACGGTATATTTTACGATGAATCTAACGGAACCCATTTGGTGTCGAATATATTTTTATATAACTTGATCAAACTTACAAAAATTTGACTCACGGCAAAGCTAGTACTTGAAATAATTTCGAATGGAAGGATTGATTATAAGAAAGCATCCTTAGCGCTATTTACAATGTTTGATTTTGTTCGGCAGTTATTTCTCGCTGCTGACATATGTTTTTTTTCACTTGTCTTGTGCAAATCCAAGCTGACAAGTAAGGAGAAGGAGTTATAGAGGTCGAGTTTTCTTTTTCTTTTTCGGGGATATAGAGGCCGAGGTTGATGAAACTGATGGAGCAATGGATCGATTGCACCTGTCATTCGTTGCAGATGTCCATTTGGTGCTTGACCTGACCCTATGAACATGTACAACTCAGTGACTTGTGTGAAAGCAGCAGGTATGACAACAAAACTATGTTATTTCTGGCTTCTAAACTTATGCTCTTTTACTATAAAATTTGGTAGCTTAAAATTGCATATTTATTAGGGACACAAATTCTGCGACTATGAATTTAAAGCATTTTTTAGCGGTCTTCGGGCTGGCCGGTAATTCTGAAGCTCCAAACTAGAGCTCATAGAAGCTGACGTGCACTTTGCTGCATCGATTTCACGATCAGACGATGTGGCTTTTGATTGGACACCTGCACAATTGTGGTTGTTTCGTCCTACATGTATGATACTTCCTTCATATTAAAATAAGTATCTTGACTTTGTAAAAAATTAAGACACTTATTTTGATTGAAATGAAGGGAGTATTTGATATTCAATGTCAATCAGTGTCGGACGTGTGAGCCACGAGCGGCCGTATACGTGACACATGATCCAGGGAAATCTATGCCACACACATTATGAAACAACATACACTCTCTTACAATCAGGACCAACTCGTTCAATCGACTTATAATGCATGAAAGAGTTCAATTTTTAGGAGCTTAGTATTTTTAGAGAGGAGTTTGATAGTTTATATCACCAAAAATGTGCATTTAAGGCCACTTTATTTACAATAAAACACCCCGGTTGCATTTATGCGAGCACAGGACCGCCATAACCTATTGAAACGTGGGGTCATCCATTGACATACATAACTGGAAGGTCGGCTCAGCGGCAAAGAAGCCACCTCAACATTGTCAGCTGACAACGTGGCCCCATCGTCCCGACTACCCCAATAGCTCCATTTGAGTGAGCTTAGTATCTCTAAAGATGTCATATACTCCCTCCGGATGGGAATATATAAGTCAAGCATGGGAATTTATGTCGTCAATTTAACTCGTGAAACATGCCATAAAAAATAGTATATGTTTAGAAAGTTCATTTGGCAGTTAATTTGGAGATATAATTTTTATGGCTTTCATCTCATGTTTTGTTAGTCAAATCAACGACCTAAAACCCCGTGTCATCCAATTTTGAATTGTTAGCTTTCTTTAATCTTCACCAATGGTTTGGATATTTTTTTTTAATCTTTGTGCATCGATCCTTTGAAGCCACCATGCTGAGCTTCCTAGTACCTTAGTCATGAGACTTCGACTCGACTTACTCTTCAACGTCCAAGCCGGGCGGAGGTAGCAACCAATCTCAAAATAGTGGTTCTAAAAAAACAATCTCAAGGAAGAAAAGGAAAAGGAAAAAGAGGCAGAAATGAAATGTCGAATGACAATTCAATGGATCGACCCGTCTACCTATAAATACAAAGACAAAAGCACCATTAGCCTCTCAACATCAGCCCTGACGAACAAGCCACGAGAATGATGGGGAGACACGATTCCATAATAGAAAATGTATAATTGTACGCCAGTACACAGTGATATGGGTTCACAATGACCAGGTGGCCATTTTTGCGAGGAACAAGTTAAACTTTTTGTTTCTTCCGATCACAAGCCAGCTCATAATATGCATCAAACGTTAGCCAGTTCATTGAATCCTTCAGTCGCCGCATCTCAAATGAGAAAGAAAATGCAAGCAACCTTCACTTGTAATGGCACATCTTCAAATTTTACTCTTTTGCCAGAAACCTTTAACTTCTATTATTGACATGTACTCAAAGTATTTGCAGTTTGACTACATATGATCTCAGCAGAAGCTGAAAGGCCAATTGTTTAAATATCTCCATTATAGGTAAATGCTGAACTGCCTAGCTTGTCAAATCATTTAAAATATGATTTGTTGTCATGGACACTAGATCATGGTTGGCGCGCGTTGTCGCGCCAGTCTATTTGTACTATAAGATGATAGAGACATGGGCAAATATATGAAGTCATAAAACATGAAGGTTGTTTTTGCATAAAGTGACATATAGTAGTGAATTTTGGCTTATAACCTGAATTTGTAAGTATTTTGGTTAATTGTCGTTATATGGTCTGAGCTTTGCTTGTTGTCAGAGATCTTCTCAGACAACTCTATTTCTGCTAGAGATATTCAAATTTGTGAGCTTCTTGCTTTGCAGTCAACAACCTTTGGCATATGTTAGCATCCATCCACCTTCTATTACATGATGTTAGGAAAAAGAATTTATGCAAAAATGGTGATGATTTATACAAAAAACGACACATAAAAAAAGCTAAGACAAATATATATCTCAAGTACAACTGGTCAAACCAAGGTAAGTTTCGTAGCATATGCATATCTTAACAACATACATAAATTATATTGGATCAAGACAAAATAAATGAGGAAAATGTTATAGGAAACTAATATGTGTTATCTAAAAATTGCGATATCCCATCATAGAAAATTTAAACTGAACCACGAGGCACAACTCTGGCATATAGCAGCATCAGAATGATCTTCATTTCCATCTATACTTCGCATTTAGATAAACATGCAATGACTTATATTGCAACATGCAAGTTATCTTTTTTTATGCGAGGGTTCATTGCGTTGCTGGAGCCAGTTTGCTATAATAGAGTTAAGCTTATTGGATCTTGTTTGTTAGAGGATCAAAAATCCAAGCCAAGTACTTTTGTTTCCCTGGTCGGTTGATACAAATGCAACAACTCTCCTTCAGCACTTTGAAAAATAACATCTGGCTGGTCTGAATTTAAAGTTCAGAGAATCCTCTGTGCATAGATACCCAAAGACTAATTATAATCCCAATCTTCCGTCCATAAGTTCCAAAATAATTGTGACAACCTAGAGAAATTTCAGACTATTTTGACCAGAAATACATGAAACCAAACCATGCATTGTTCAGAGAACATTACTTTTGGCCGAAGAGTGTGAGAAACAAACACCCACAAGTGCCATAGTCACACAACAAACCCAATGACTCATCGCATGCACAAATAGTATAGGGATGCCAAGCAACCAGATTCACATGGGTTGAAAGGTAAATCGATCAAAGAAATGTGAAAACAAATGTACCTGCACGGCTGCATGCACGATGATACCTAAGTTGGGATTGGAGTTAAAACTTACAAGAGCGGATCTGTGGCAGAAGAGCAGAGCATGCAAATTGTAGGCTGGGCCATGTTGCATAGGCCCAATCAACCAGAAAACTCAAAACTTTCCACTGGAGTAGCGTCCCTCGAAGACAGTTAGCCCACTAAGCGAGATATGGAGCGCTGATGGAGATCGAACAACCAGAAAAGCTCAAATCCGTAAAACAGGCGGCCAAAAATAGAGACGCGTGAGAAAGCTAGGAATAGCCTCTATTTTACTATTCTAAATTTAAGAATAACAAATTCATAATAATTTACTTTAAAAGGTCTACTGTAAAGAGAATATGAAAATGCACATTCCAAGCAATATATGGAAGGTGCTCTAAATATATTACCCTGTTTTTAATCAAAACGCAAGTTTCAATGAGGGCCGAGACGAACATTGGCGCCAATAGGCAGAAATAGGATGGAACTTATATAGATGAGTTCATACTTTATGAATATTAGTCTGAATTTACAGAAGCTACTTGTGAGGGCCTTGGAATATATACGTCTAGTTACATCAAACCATAACAACCAATCATCTCCATTGCATAGTGGGATTTTATTTAGGCAGTACAAAGTGGTCGCTCTATTTAGGAGTGGGGTGGGGAGGGGAGATCACAATTTGGCAAAGGGGTGACAATATGATAGAAATAGAGTACTGACTTAAGAACCTTTCAAACCCAGTTCTTTTGCTTAGACCTCAGCCTCGTTAGTTTGTCCTTCCATGTTACTGCAGAACAGAACAGAGAAATCAACACTAATTTAACAATTCCTGACAGATTTTAGCTAAAGCAAATTATAGTATAAGAACAATACACAATATCAATTACCTGGATGTGATCTACATGATCATGTCCAACCAATCAGGTGACATTCATGTTTTCTTTGCTCATTTGTACAGCACAAACTGCATCTAGCTTTACTTTCCACGACAATCCTCACCTTCTAGCAGAAAAAAAAATCTGAAACATCTAGACAACACAAAACTGTATGAAATCCTCATCACATAGCCAAATATCATCCATTGTCTAATGCATTGGTGCATCAAAACACAGAAACGTTACCTGCATCTTTGTATCTCTCCAATGAACATGCTTCCCACCAAATTAAACACTTGGGCGTCAACAGAGGTCTGTCCATCAGGTCTAACAAAAAGCTTAGAGTAAGGAGATTAACGTGCAGGAAGACGGATGAGCTTTCAAACCTTAAATTGTAACCATCTAGAGAAAAATTGTTACAATGAAACACACTTTTTAATGGAAGAACAAATTATCAACTCATAATGACCCTTCAACCATAATAGTTACTGTGTCCAGCTCGCTTTTTTATTTTGATACGAAACACCCATGTACTCCCTCCGTTTCTAAATATAAGTCTTTTTAGAGATTCCACTAGAAGACTACATATGGAGCAAAATGAATGAATGTACACTCTAAAGTGTGCCCATGTACATACGTATGTAGTTTTCTAGTGAAACCTCTTAAAAGACTTATATTTAGGAACGAAGGGAGTATTCCATTACGATGACGATCTGGCTAAGTCGCCAGTTACAGAGTTTTGTACAAACTCAGGGAAGTGGCCTAACCAGGTCTCACACCTGCCACTCCCTAGACCATGACCATACGCAGCTAAAGTGTGTGCTGCACTGTTACCGATTCTAGGACATACATTCAGTTTAGCAACATCAAAAGCAACGTTCAACTGAAATTTTATCTCTTTAAACAAAGATCCTAGAGTAGATTTATCATACTCTTCGTTTGTTGCCGCCTGCTTCAGCACCATAGAATCAGTTTCAAAGATAACTTGATTGCCTCCCATCCTTGCTGTGGCATGGATTGCATACAGCATGGCCAATGCTTCAGCATGGAGTGCACTGGATACCAGTTCCAGGTTTCCTGCTCCTGCAGCCAAAAGTGTCCAGCTCGCTTTCTGAAAGGTCTGAATGGCAACACTCGTTCTCATTCTTATTACAACTCACATACATTTTTCATTGCCGGGAAAACCAAACAAGTTAATGCAAGGATCGAGGTATGTAGAAAATACTGTTGTTTGCACAATTGGTTCATGCACTCAGCCTAGAACACCATAGGCCCATATACAGATACATGTAAGTTCAGTAAACAACAAATCATCTGATATATGCTGGCTCGACTGATCTTATGCCATCGCTGTATGCAAGACTCAGTTGTATAGGAATCTATTCTTGTCAAGAGCAATGACATAAATATATTTGGTGCACTCAGTAATATGATAAGATGGGATTAAGATAATCTTCGCTAAGAAGGCAAACACAATGCTAAAATTATCCTCACATTTGGTATCTGAACTATGCATGATATGATTACCCTAGTTCACGTGCATAAAACTATAAAAGAAAAACTCCCGACGATCCATTTTGCTAACGCCATACCAATAGTCCCCAAGGATACACCATTGGCATGGGGCAGCTTCTTACTTCCATGCGTACATACGGGAGGGAATAGTGCAGAAATAAAAGAACTGTATGTATCACAAAACGGCGATGCTTATGGATCCAACACCAGTAAGAAAGAAAATACCATCAATGGCATGGGTGCTAACGCTACGGGAGCCAGAAACACAAGTCGGCCGTCGTCCTCTTCTCGGAATCCTTCTAGTCTCGGACTGCAAGGCGCGACCGCAAGGCGAGGTGGGAAGTCACGGTTGGCTCCACTGCTGGAGGTGCATGTCGGGAGAGAGGCGCCGCCATTCCTGCCCAGCGTTCGCCGCCACGCTAGGGTTTGCTCCCGTGACTCCGCTCGTTCCGGTTGCTCCTTTGTATCAAGCAAGCGCGTCGCTGGACCCCTTGACCTTGAGCGAAGTCGGGGTTACATGAATGGGCTGCAACGAGCTGGCTGACGGCCCAGTTTATTAGAGAGCTTCATTTCGTTATATTGAGCAGCAGCCCATTAGGACAGCTGGGTCAGTACTTAACACACACGGGAGAGACAACTGTATATACGAGATCTGACGGTCAGAAACTTTCAGATCGGCAAAACGGACGGTCAAAATCGCAAAACGCTGAGAGGGTTCGCATTAGGCTTAGTTTTACTGTCTTAAATACATATGAGGGGCTAGAATAGAACAGAAGCATCTAGTTTGCACCTATTAGGCATACTTTTTAGAAACGTACAAGCTAGATGGTCAGTAGCAAATCGAAATTAACAAAATCCACTCAGTTCCATATCCATTTGGAGGTGATAGGGATTGGCAAAGTTCTTAAGGTCCAAGTGTAGTATCTTTTGGCTAAGTACAGAGGATGAAGATTCCTAAAAATCATTACAAAGATTATAAAAATATTCTTTAATGACCGGTCAGCATCTCTTGACAAAGATAATGTTAAATCCATTGAGGCCAGGAAAATGGTCCAGGGGAGTTTGCTTGACCACATTATCAATCTCTTATCTAGAGCCATTCTCAGAAAAAAAAATCTCCTATCTAGAGCAAGGGAGGAGGGGGGCGGTAAGAGGTGCCAAGATCCTCAGCCTGTTAGACAAACTTAGAAAGATCAAATAACATGTGGGGGTTGGCCAAGATAGCCACTCTGTTATTGAACGCTCTTCGCATGATAGCAGCCTCGACTTCACGATCATTGATTGAAGAGCCATGTTGGTCGGGAAGAGATAGAATGAATTTTTTATGGCCACCACATGATAGAATTTCTAATTTTCATCTCTGAGGCGGACTCATCTTAGTGAGTATATTTTCCTAGTAGAGCTGCTTCTACTGTATGAGTCAGTTAATGTGCTTTCGAATGATTCCTCTGAAATTCCTTTCTCCAACGGACATAAGCCTTTGTTCTTCAAGCCGATTAGTAAGGTTGAGACTAAGTACTAGCAACTAGAGGCGGAAACAGTTTCTACTCCGCATGGCTCTTCTAATGCTCTTGAAATTAGAAGAGAAGTGCCGCTGATGTCTTTGTTTTTGCAAGGAAAACTCCAAGCTTGTTGAAACACCTCTATGAAGCCTGGATGGTCAATCCAAAAGTTCGCACATCAGACGGTAACTGCTTTAGGAAGAATACAAGGGATGCTAGCCCAAACGGAGCTTTGCCGGTAGGCAGCCGGAGCTGTTCCTGGGAAGTGAAGAGCAAAGGAGGGGCGAAGAGTTTCTAGAGATTTTTCGCTATTCCCATCGGGAGCGTTCCAGATTGGGTTAGTACTTGGAATACTAACCGGTACTTACACGGCTGATTTTTATCGGCCGTCCGATCTTGCGGGGAATTAAAATTGATTAAATTTATTATGTTAATTACGCTAAGGGCATAATGGTTCAGGGGAATATCTTTTCTTCAACTGATCACCTGAGGACCAGATTCACGTCTACTCGATCCAGTTGTTAATCCTCGTCCGATCTATTCGTCGCCGTCGTGCTCCTGACCTTCTCCGTCGTCGACGTGCTCGGTGAGACGAAAAAATTCATCGTCCTCGTCCTCCACCCAACCAACCCCAGCTCCCCACCCCACGCCGTCACCGAAGAAAAAGAAGGCCGGATCTGCGGCGGCTGAATCGGCGGCGACGGCGGCGGGCGATCCCATCTCTTCCCGCGTACCATCCTTAAGGTATGAATCCGACTAGGCGTTATGCTCAAGGTTTCCATAGTGCATGCAATATAGTTTTTTCGTGTCATCATTCATGCTAGTATAGCACTTCTTGAACGTTGATGATTGGTTTTCCTCACATGTGAAATGAGCAAAAGTCTTTTCCATGCACTTGTCTTTGCCTATGAGCTATTTTACACCTGCAACATTGATAAACACCAACTATGTATTTCATATGTCATATGCAGGAAGACATGACGGATGTAAATGATGAGTGTATGTTCGAGTATCAAAATGTTGTCAGCAAGATGTTTGATAGCGAGGCTGAAGGCTATGAATTCTATAACAAATATGCTCTTGAAAAAGGTTTTGGTGTGAGGAGAAGCTACGTTGAGTGGGATGGATCCAACAAATACGTAATTTTAAAGAAAATTGTGGTTCGTCGTCAAGGGTTTCGCGAAGAGAAGCACATGAAAAGAAAGATGGAAGATAGAAAGAAGAGGCCATGAAGTTTAACTCGTATTGGGTGTAACGCTAAATTGGTCATTGCGACACAGGAGGAAACATGTCTGTGGTTTATCAAGGATTTCAGCGATGAGCACAGCCATTCTCTTGCCCCACAGGATCTTTCTTGTCGGTTGCGTTCGCACAGACGAATTAGCGATGAGCAGAAAGCGGACATTGCGGACATGGAAAAATTTGGGATCTGCAAATACCGTATTATGGATATTTTGTGCATTCAATACGGTGGATTTGATAAGATTGGATGCATAAAGAGGGACATTTATAATTTCTGCCATGCTAATAAGCAGGAGACAATCAGTGTCAGTGATGCTAAAACGGTGATCATGCACATGATGGCGAGGTGTGAGCGAGATGCAGATTTTTTCTTCAGGTACTTGGTAGACGAGCTTGGCCATCTGAAGGGACTGTTCTCGGCTGATAGTCAATCGCGACTTGACTATGAGGCTTTCAAAGACGTCATTGTTTTTGATAGCACATACAGAACCAATAAGTACAATCTATCGTTCTTGCCTTTTGTCGGGTTGAATCATCACCGCAACACTGTTATTTTGGGTTGCGGTATAATTTCTCATGAAACAAGCCAGACATACGAGTGGATGTTGCGGACCTTTTCTGAATGCATGGCACAAAAGCATCCGATATCTATGATCATAGACAAGGACCTTGCAATGCAGCGAGCAATCAGGGTGGTCTGGCCTGGGTCAAACCATAGAGTATGTATATGGTACATTCAGCAGAACATTGTACGCCATCTGCATGATGACGACGTAAAGGAGGAATTCAGATCTTTCATATATGATAATTCTTCCATTGAAGAGCATGAGATAAAATGGATACAATTCTTACAACGGAATAAAGTAACCAGTGAGGAGTCTTGGCTGCATCAGATGTATCAGATGAGAAAGTTGTGGTGTGCTCCATATCTTGCGGGGCGTTGTTTCCTAGGATTGAGCAGCAATCAGAGGAGTGAGAGCTTGAACTCTGTGCTACATATGCATCTTGAGGGTAAGATGTCGTTGTTCGAAATGCTAGAGCACTATGAGCGTTGCCTTGCGTCGCGACGGATTAACGAAGATCTCCATGACGTCGAAGCCTTGCAGTCCCTTCCATTTATAGAGAAAAATGCTTCGCCGCTTGAGAAACACGCCGCAACAGTTTTCACTCCTAGTGCCTTTAAGGTGGTCTTATGGAGCATAGATGCTGTCAGCAAATGTCAGGTCAAAGAGATACTAGATGGATCAGAAGTTTCCACCTATGTTGTGTCCAAGCAGCAAAGAATGAATAAAAAGTTTGGAGTGCGCATTGAGGAGCAAGGAGATAGTTTGGACAGGGTTAGTTGTTCTTGCCGTAAGCTGGAATGCGCAGGCACACCATGTTCCCACATTTTTTACATATTAGGGATTTTAAACCAAACAATTCTACCCAGTTGTTGCGTTCCCACTAGGTGGACTATGAATGCAAAATGTGCATACGCACCGACCAGAAAAAACCGATGTATGACTATTCGGCAAGCCTGCAGAGGTACCGCGAGTTGCGAAATTATAGTCACGCCGCATGTTTCAAGGCATGCCAGTATGATGAGGACTATCAGCGTCTAAAGATGCTTTTGGAAGCAGCACATCATGGCAAGCAATCTAGTATTGAACAAGCTGACATCAAGGAGTCAACTAATGCTCAGCATAATAGCATTAGGTTTGGCCCTTTGATGCTGCACTCGGAGAAAGTTGATAAGGTTCTAGATCCCGTGCATGTGCCAGGACGAGGTGCACCGAAGAAAATGCTGCAAGCAAAGACAAAGAAGTCAAGATCACAGAATAACTGTGGCTATTGCAAGAATCCAGGTCACAATGGACGCAAATGCGCTAAATTGTTAGAGATACGAAAAGAAAAAAGCCAGGTCACAATCGATTTATTTTTTGCATGGGTTTTACTCATTATTGATGAACATGTGATTTATTCTATTCTTCTTTGTAGGATCTCAAAGCTGAACTCTGATGGTTACATAGAGTATGAATTGACGATGAGCCAGACAAAGTCATGTGCCATTCAGCTTTGTGTGGCGTGGTCATTACATTCTATCTCATCGTGACAGTTATTTAGTGAAGTGTGGATGTACTGCCATGCCACCGTATTAGTTCGACATCTTCCGTTTCCATTTTTTTTGTGATCATTTGATGTCCAACTTTAATAATGACGATGTATTTGAAATAGGAATAAGGAGTTAAAAGCACCCCAAGTCCTACAACTTGCACATAATGTGATGATTTAGTCCAAAGCTTGTAAAAGTGCACCCCACAGTCCTACTCCCTCTGTCCAGGTGCATTGGGAACCTAAGAAAGAGCTCTTTGTTGTAGGTGGTAGTAGATTGGACAAGGGAAATAATCAATCCTACAAACAAGCCTATCACCACGTCCTTTCTCCTTTAAAACCGGGCCCAAAACAGCAATAAATCCCTAATAATTAGGTGGGAGAGTTTGGCTAACCGGTCCATTGCTTTGCATGCATAATTAGCACCCAACCCCCTCCCCCCGCAGCAGCTCCACCCCGTCTACACTTTTCCACATCGCCACCGCCGTCGTCAAGCTTGGTGCCGCCACCACCATTCCGCAACCATGGTTTCCTGGAATGATTCGGCAACCTCATCCTCGGACGAGGAATCAGTCACCAGTCCAGTAAGTCCTCTAAATCTGATGGCTAGGTTTAGGGTTCAGATGGGGGATTTTTTTCCTAAACTGCATTGCCACCATTTGTTTTAGGCACCTGCCACCATTAGTTGCTCTGAATGGACGGGCCTTGCTACAGAACTTGGTGCTAGATGTGAGCACCAAGCAGTGTGTGAGAAGTTAGTTGCTTTTGAATCTGTGGATAGTGGCAGGAGGTTCCTAGGCTATGGACAGAAGGTTAGTATCCAATATCAATGCCAGCACGAGTGATGCAATGTTAATTTTATAGCCAATGGTAATGATGCCTTGTTAATTTTATCCTAAACTATGAACTGCTATTTGTTTGAATCGGCAGGAAGGATCAAAATGCAACTATGTGTGGTGGGTTGATCCAGAGTGGCCTCCTCAACTAAAGATGGCCTTAGGAAACATTTGGGACTTGTACGAAGATGAGAACAAGCTGAGGCTCAGGTGAAATGTTGTGAATGCTGAAGAAAACTTTAAGATCCTGAAAGAGAAGGAAAAAATGGAAAAAGATCTGAGGTTTTTCAAGGTGGATTTTGCTAAGATGGTTGCTGACAAGGAGCAAGCACTTGAACAGCTAGGGAGCACTAAGATTGCATTAACTGACCTAAAGGCAGAGCTGGAGAAGAAGAAGAGTAGTGACAAGTCTGCCACTAATATTCACCAGGTTGTTAGAGCCAAGGCACAGAAAGAGAGGGACCAATTCATGGATCATAATGGTAAATTGGTGCAAGAGAAGGATAATCTGGTGTTGGAGAGGGATCACTTAAAGTAAGAGAAGAAGAAACTGGAGTACATGATTGGTGACCTCTTCCAACTTAAAGAGGACACCAAGTGCAAGATAATGAAGATGGAGGAGATCCTTGATGAATTTTAGTGATGCATTGCTGTTGTATTGCTCACATAATTTGTACTAGCTTTAATTTCATGAACTTGAGGTGATTTCAGTAATATGTGTACTAGAGTATGTGTGAACTTGAAGGTCTCTGATCTTCTTTGTGTACTGAACTATTTTTGAAGTATAAATGCTATATATGGTCCACACAACACACAAGAGCAGACATCAGCAACACATATATGCTATATATGGTCCAGGCAACACACAAGAGCAGTCATCAGGAGCACATATATGGTATATATGGTCCAGACAACACACAAGACCAGACATCAGCATCACATAGCAACAAGGCACATCAACACAGCAGCAAGGCACAACAACATAGCAGCAAGTCAAGAAAGACAGCATGAGCAACACACTTAGCTTTTTAAACCAACACTTCCGTACAGATAACTTAGGTGCTTCAACCAACACACTTAACACAAAATAATTAAGTCCTAATAACTTGTAGATAACTTATATGCTAAAATCTATAACTAATCAGCATACCTAACTGCTAACTTCTTCATTTCTTCAGTCTTGCTAAGTGCATCTTCAGATTTGTTGAATCTTCAGTTCTTCAGGTGCTTGAGACGCTCTGAGCGGCGCATCAGCCCTGCAACAGGCTTCTCCGCTACTTTCTTCCTCTTCTGCTTGTCGTCCACCACCGGCTGCTCCTCCTGAACCTCCATCTTGATGATGTCGGGCACGTCTAGCAGTGCCTCTGCATCAATTTTGAGCTTTCGGTCTCCTTCCTGCTCGACGATGGGCGCAAACATCATCACCTCCTGCTTATCGTCGGAGACGACAACAACCTCATCCTCCTCCTGCTCCTCTTGGTCAGAGGACTCACCCTCGTCAGAAGAGGATGAGTGAACATCAGAGTTGTCATTGTGGTAGAGCATCTCCGACTGGAATCTATCCTAGTAGGCAGCGTTGACGAGCGCAGGGATGGAGAGGTCGACTTCCTGGACGCGCTCCGCCCTGGATTGAATGTGGTTCGTGCCCGGCTGTGGCGGATCGGCCGAACGATACATCCACCAATGGGCCCGCTGGTTGGGATCGTTAGACTGCGTCTCCCGCATTGTGAACCGCATGATGAGCGCTGGAGGCAGGCCGCAGCCGTCGGGAAATGCGTGCGTCTTCTCGTTGTCGGTCATCACCTTCACCAGACCGCGTGCATGGTTCCGCATCATCTGGACGCTTGGGAACCATCGCGCGATCTCCTTCAGCTCAGCGCGGGCGATGTGGTCGTCTCTGGCTAGATCTTCAACAACCCTTTGCTATCCGAGGCTGTTATCCATGGCGTCAGCGACGGCGTTGAGCTCGATGCGGGTTGTCCGCACAGTAGTGGGTGGTGGGAGAGAGGAGTGGGAAGCGAGGAGGCCGAGGCGTCGCGACTGCGGTTGTAATGATGACAGTGTTGGTAGAGCGTTGGGTGCTGTTTTAAAGCGGTCAGGAATATAACGACAGCTTTATGTTCTAGCAATCAATAAGCAATCAAACAACTCTATGGTTGATTATAAAACAAATGCATAATTCTCACTACATTGTTGTTGAAAGAAATGTCTCATTAATAAATTGTACCATAATTACGAACGTAGTGTGAAACAGAAAATATCTTTGTTTGAAACAAAATAATCCTGGTTTGAAGCTTAAACTGGTTGAACAACCATTGAGCCTACTATATATGGTCTTCTCCGCTGCCAAAATCCAGTGACCTCTTGCGTTTGGACGTTGGAGATTGCGTCGGGCTTGGCAACGACCCATGTTCTTCAATTTTTTTGTGCTTAACATCAATGTAACCATACAACGGAAGTTGTTCTTGGCCTTTCTCCGCCAACTATCTAGCAAGGCCATCCAATTCTTGGATTCTCACTTCCTGTAAAAAACCATAGGAATGGTATTAGTAACAACTCAAAAATGATGTATCCATAAACTACATGCATGTAACTGTTGGGGAACGTTGCATGGGAAACAAAAAACTTCCTACGCACACGCAGATCTATCCATGGTGATGAGCATCTACGAGAGGGAGAGTGAATCTACATACCCTTTTAGATCGCTAAGCGGGAAGCGTTAAGAAACACGGTTGGTGTAGTCGAACGTCTTCACGATCCAAAGCGCCGTGCGTCCTGCGATCCAATCACGATCCGTCCCACAATCCAATCACGATCCATCCCGCGATCCAATCACGATCCGTCCCACGAATTTGATCATGATCCTTCCGATCTAGCACCGAACGGACGGCACCTTCGCGTTCAGCACACGTACAGCTTGATGACGATCTCTACCGTCTTGATCCAGCAAGAAGGAGTGGAGAGGAAGAAGAGTTCTTCGGCAGCCAGACGGCGCTCCGGCAATGGTGGTGGAGCAATTCTGGCAGGGCTTCGCCTAAGCACTGCAGAAATCAATCTAGGGGAGAAACTATGCACTGGAAGAACGGGTAGCACGTGGCTGAAAATCTAGTGCAAAAACCCAAAACCCTCTAGTATATATAGGAGGAGATGAGGAGAGGAGGCAGCCTTGTCCTCCAAGGCTAGCTGGTTGGGCCGAACCTACTTGGAGAGGAGGATTCCTCCTCCAATCCTAGTAGGACTAGGATTGCTCCTTTTTGCCTTTTTTCCACCTTTTCCTATTGGATTTTTTCCTCCAGCCACATGGGCCTTGTGTGGGAGTTTCCACCAGCCCACTAAGGGCTGATATTCACTCTCTCACAGCCCATGAAGTCTATTGGGTCGAAATACCCCTCCCGGAGGCCTCCCGGTACACTACTGGCACTCCCGGTACACTACCGATGGGCACGCAACTTTTCTGATGACCAAAACAGGACTTCCTATATATGAATCTGTACCTCCGGACCATTCTAGAGCTCCTCGTGACATCCGGGATCTCATCCGGGACTCCGAACAACCTTCGGTCACCATCATACATAACTCTATACTACCGAAACGTCACCAAACCTTAAGTGTGCAGACCCTGCGGGTTCCAGAACTATGTAGACATGACCGAGACACCTCTATGGTCAATAACCAATGGCGGGACCTGGATGTCCACATTGGTTCCTACATATTCTACGAAGCGCTTTATCGGTCGAACCTCTATGTCAAGGATTCAATTAATCCCGTATGATGTTCCCTTTGTTCTTCGGTATGTTACTTGCCCGAGATTCGATTGGCGGTATCTCCATACCTAGTTCAACCTCGTTACTGGCAAGTCTCTTTACTCGTTCCTGTAATACAAGATCTTGCAACGAACACTTAGTCACATTGCTTGCAAGGCTTATTGTGATGTTGTATTACCGAGTGGGCCCTCAGATACCTCTCCGTCACACGGAGTAACAAATCCCAGTCTTGATCCATGCCACCTCAACAGACACCCTCGGAGACACTTGTAGAGCACCTTTATAGTCACCCAGTTACGTTGCGACGTTTGATACACACAAGATACTGCTCCGATATCTGTGAGTTGCATGATCTCATGGTCATAGGAACATATACTTGACATGCAGAAAACAGTATCAATAAACTGAAACGATCATAAGCTACGTTGTAGTTTGGGTCTTGTCCATCACATCATTCTCCTAATGATGTGATCCCGTTATCAAATGACATCTCATGTCCATGGCTAGGAAACCTTAACCATCTTTCGATCAACGAGCTAGTTCACTAGAGGCACACTAGGGACATTGTGTTTGTCTATGTATCCACACATGTATCCATGTTTCCAATTAATACAATTATAGCATGGATAATAAACGATTATCATGAACAAGGAAATACAATAATAAACACTTTATTTATTGCCTCTAGGGCATATTTCCAACAGTCTCCCACTTGCACTAGAGCCAATAATCTAGTTTCACATCACGATGTGATTTACATTGTAATGAATCGAACACCTATGCAGTTCTGGTGTTGATCATGTTTAGCCCTTGGAAGAGGTTTAGTCAATGGGTCTGCAACATTCAGATCCGTGTGCACTTTGCAAATATTTATGTCTTTCTCCATGATGTAATTGCGGATGGAGTTGAAGCGTCGCTTTATGTGTCTGGTCATCTTGTGAAACCTTGGTTCCTTGGCCAGAGGAATGGCCCCAATGTTGTCACAGAACAGGTTCATTGGATTCAGTGCACTGGGCACTACTCCAAGATCTGTCATGAACTGCTTCATCCAGACACCTTCCTTTGCCTCCTCCGAGGCTGCGATGTATTCCGCTTCGCACGTAGAATCAGCTACCACGCTTTGTTGGAACTGCACTAGCTTACCGCTCCCCCGTTAAGAATAAATACGTATCCGGTTTGCGACTTAGAGTCATCCGGATCAGTGTCAAAGCTTGGAGTGACGTAACCCTTTACGACGAGCTCTTCATCACCTCCATAAACGAGAAACATTTCCTTAGTCCTTTTCAGGTACTTAAGGATATTCTTGACCGCTTGCCAGTGCTCCATTCAAGGATCACTTTGAAACCTTCCGGCCATACTTATGGCAAGGCTGACATCGGGTCTTGTGCACACCATTGCATACATGATAGAGCCTATGGCTGAAGCATAGGGGATGACACTCATCTTTTCTCTATCTTCTCCAGTTACTGGGCATTGAGTCTTACTCAACTTCACACCTTGTAATACAGGCAAGAACCCCTTCTTGGACTATTCCATTTTGAACTTCTTAAAAACTTTATCAAGGTATGTGCTCTGTGAAAGTGCTATTAAGCGTCTCGATCTATCTCTATAGATCTTAATGCCTAATATGAAAGCAGCTTCTCCTAGGTCCTTCATTGAAAAACTCTTGTTCAAATATTCCTTCACGCTTTCCAACATTTCTATATTGTTTCCAATCAGCAATATGTCATCCACATATAATACTAGAAACACTATAGAGCTCCCACTCACTTTATTGTAAATACAAGCTTCTCTGTAAACTTGTATAAACTCAAACGCTTTGATCACCTCATCAAAGCGCTTATTCCAACTCCGAGATGCTTGCACCAGTCCATAAATGGATCGCTGGAGTTTGCAAACTTTGTCAGCATTCTCTGGATCGACAAAACCTTCGGGTTGCATCATATACAACTCTTCCTCAAGGAAACCATTGAGGAACACTGTTTTAACATCCATCTGCCAAATTTCATAGGCGAAATAAGCAGCTATTGCTAACATGATTCTGACAGACTTAAGCGTCGCTACGGGTGAGAAAGTCTCATCGTAGTCAACTCCTTGAACTTGTGACAAACCCTTTGCCACAAGTCGAGCTTTATAGACGGTGACATTACCGTCTGCGTCTGTCTTCTTCTTAAAGATCCGTTTGTTCTGAATGGCCTTTCGCCCTTCAGGTAATACTTCCAAAGTCCATACTTTGTTTTCATACATGGATCCCATCTCGGATTTCATGGCCTCTAACCATTTCTCGGAATCCGGGCCCATCACTGCTCCTCCATAGCTCGTAGGTTCATTGTTGTCCAACAACATAACCTCCAAGACAGGGTTGCCGTACCACTCAGGGGTAGTACGCGGCCTTGTCGACCTACGAGGTTCAATAGCAGCTTGATATTGGGTTTTTCCACCTTTTTTCCACCTTTTTCCACCTTTTCCTATTGGGTTTTTTCCTCCAGCCACATGGGCCTTGCGTGGCAGTTTCCACCAGCCCACTAAGGGCTGATATTCACTCTGCCACAGCCCATGAAGTTTCTTGGGTCGAAATACCCCTCCCGGAGGCCTCCCGGTACACTACCGACACTCCTGGTACACTATCGATGAGCCCGAAACTTTTCCGACGACCAAATCAGGACTTCCTATATATGAATCTTTACCTCCGAACCATTCCGGAGCTCCTCATGACGTCCGGGATCTCATCCGGGACTCCGAACAACCTTCGGTCACAACCATACATAACTCTATACTACCAAAACGTCATCAAACCTTAAGTGTGCAGACCCTACGGGTTCGACAACTATGTAGACATGACCGAGACACCTCTATGGTCAATAACCAATGGCGGGACCTAGATGTCCACATTGGTTCCTACATATTCTACGAAGATCTTTTTTGGTTGAACCTCTATGTCAAGGATTCAGTTAATCCCGTATGATGTTCCCTTTGTTCTTCGGTATGTTACTTGCCCGAGATTCGATCGTCGGTATCTCCATACCTAGTTCAACCTCGTTATTGGTAAGTCTCTTTACTCGTTCCTGTAATACAAGATCTCTCAACTAACACTTAGTCACATTGCTTGCAAGGCTTATTGTGATGTTGTATTATCGAGTGGGCCTGAGATACCTCTCCGTCACATGAAGTAACAAATGCCAGTCTTGATCCATGCCACTCAACAGACACCCTCGGAGACACCTGTAGAGCACCATTATAGTCACCCAGTTATGTTGCGACATTTGATACACACAAGGTACTCCTCTGATATCTGTGAGTTGCATGATCGCATGGTCATAGGAACATATACTTGACATGCAGAAAACAGTAGCAATAAACTAAAACGATCATAAGCTACGTTTGTAGTTTGGGTCTTGTCCATCACATCATTCTCCGAATGATGTGATCCCGTTATCAAATGACATATCATGTCCATGGCTAGGAAACCTTAACCATCTTTCGATCAACGAGCTAGTTCACTAGAGGCACACTAGGGACATTGTGTTTGTCTATGTATCCACACATGTATCCATATTTCCAGTTAATACAATTATAGCATGGATAATAAACGATTATCATGAACAAGGAAATACAATAATAAACACTTTATTTATTGCCTCTAGGGCATATTTTCAACAGTAACATGTACAATTTTAACCTCTGGATCAATGTCATCCTCAGGAAAACGACCCTTAGTTCTATTGTACACAATGTACAAGTGACATGTCTTGCTGCCATTCAGATCAGAAAGCATTTTTTCTACATCATCTGGTCCTGCAATCAAGATCATTCCTTCTGGCAGCTTCCACGCAAACCCGGGTAAGAAGTAGTACAGTTCTGCTCCCATTTTGCAACCAAAAGAAGTTCTCATTTCACTCATAATGAGATCGTAGGTCATTTTGCCGGGTTCATTAAGTCTGACTTCTGCGAGTCTGTTCTCAAAGTATGATCTCGGGACATGTGACATCTCATCATCCCTATGAACTAAAAATTCCATGACCAGCACCTAGTATCTCACATCAAAGTTAATACATTCAATGCGTAAAGGGGCAAACATAATTTTTTTATGTGCATAGAAACATTGCGGCGTTGTTACCTTCTTTTGTGGAATGTATCCTTCATGTGGAGTGACTGGGGATTGTGCCATCTCAGACCTTGTCACCTTGTTATGTGGAATGTATCCTTCATGTGGAGTGACTGGGGACTGTGCCATCTCAGGTTTCTTATCCTGCCTATGAAACGTCGACAGTGGGTTTACACACAAGTTTTAAAAGGTCATACCATATCTTGGGTATGTCATCATTGCGAGGTACTTACAAGGGGAGAATTGAAGATATGTTGTTGGGGTGGAGTGATGTGGCATTGAACGGGTGACTCTGTCGCATGGTCTCGAGTGAATGGGGATTGTGCTGTCTCATGATGCTTAGCCTACATATAATCGCCGACATAAGCTTAGCCACAAATTGAAGATGTTTATATCATAAAATATCTAGGTCCTTAATATGTACAATCGGTGCGAGATACTTATAGGGGAAGAATAATTGAAGACATGTTGTCGGGGTGGATTACTGTGGCATTGAAGTTGTGGCCGTAAGATCGCATGGTCTTCTAACATCTGTCCTTCCAAGCGGACCTTCTCCAGCATGGCCTTATAATACATGTCCGACCGCTCCTATAGCAGCTTACTGTCCATATCCGCACATGCCTGCAACAAATTGGCATCCATCCCGACTCGCTTTATCTGTATAATACTGTCCACAAGCTTCCGGTCTTTTTGCAATGCTTGATGCATTTCCTTGTAGCAAAGAAAAAACTTCTTTTCCATGTCCTCACGGTCCCGCTTACACTTTTCTTCAATATCATCATGCATCTTCGCCATCTTACGAGATAACTCCTCACGCTCCTCCTTTATCATCCTGTCCGCGTATGAACGTTCTTGTTTAAGTTTCTTATTGTCATGCCCAAGATGTGTGCCTATCCATATTAAGGCACGAGGGCCTCGCAAGGGATAGATGTGCATCTTGCTGTTAGCAAGAATAGTATCATCACAACATACAATACTGAAGAGATGAGTATACAAGATTGGCTTACACTCGCCACATACTAAATTACAAATCCACACAAGTTCACAGCATCAATTTGAAGACAAGGTCCGACTACGGACGAAATCAAACGATAAAACAGATGCAAATGATACTATCAAGCTATCCCAAAGATCACGACCATGGTCCTCTACTCATCCGGGTACGTCATGTACATCCTGCCCCTCTCCTCATCATATTCCCACTGGAGCTGGGTAAGATCATCCTACACGTACTCATCTGAACCTGTACCTGGAGTGTTGAAGTAAACTGTGAGCCACAAGGACTCAGCAATCATGCGCCCGAGTACCGAGACTATTCAAGCTTAAAGGTTGGGTTGGGGTAAGTGTTTAGTTTGCAGCAGCACTAAGCGTTTATGGTGGCTAACTTACGTAAAACGAATGTAAATATGAGTGTCTACGATGAACAATCGAATCTAGTATTATCTCTATGAGATCCTGAACACCTGCTTACGTCAATCATAACCCCACCGTGTTCTCTCTCGGATCATGTTCACGAGCAGAGATGATCACAGTTACTCACATAGTTGGTGTATTTTAATTGGAATTAACTTCAAGTTAGCTATAACCGGGTGTTAAACAAATATCCAAGTTGCCACATAACCGCGGGCACGACTTTTCAAAAGATTTAACCCTGCATGGGTGCTCCAACAAATCCATCATAAATTAACCATGCTCTGCGGGAATAGTCTCGACCGCGGATCTCGCGATCATCATAGGCAATTCCAAAGGAAGTCCAACACCTTGAGAAAACCCGAAGAAAGTCAGAGTCCACATGCAAGATATTCGAAAAAGGTAAAACAAGTCCATCAAGACCTCCCGACGTGTCGACGAACCCGATAAGAGCCGCGTATCTCAGTCTCGGGACACGACGGATTGTCCAAACTTCCGATAGGCCAAACACAGAGTTGCCCATGGTGGCCACCAGTTGTTGACATTTTTGGACCAACACTCATGCGGAGCACTGGCCCGAGGGATGATTAAATGATCCACGGGGTTGCAAAGCCCTATGCAAGTTTTATTAAGTTATTAGCAAATGTATTACCAAAGTTGGGTCTTGCCAGACAAGTTTTAAACTCAACCGAATAAACAAGGGGGTCCCCATAACAACCCCGAGCATGTTAGGAGCGCAAAATATGGAAAACATAACACCGGTAACAAGGAACTAATGGCGGTAACAGCGGAACAAATCACTTAGCAAAAGGCCAAGCCTTCCACCAATACCAAGATATATATGTGCATTAAATTAAACAACAGATAATATTATGATATCCAAATCCATGTTATCACATGGAACAACCTGCACCTGCAACTAAGAATGTTATAAGAGGTGCTGAGCAGCGGTATCTTAGCCAATCAAGGTTTGCTAGGATGTGGAGGTTAGAGGTTGTCATGGCAATTAGGGTGCTGATATCAAGTGGTAGGTAGCGCAACTATAATGATAAGAGCAAGAAACTATCAAGCAAAAATAGTATGGGGATCCGGGTACGATCATCTTGCCTGTTGGTTCTTCTGCGGAAAAAGTAGCGGGATCCTCGTAGTGGTACTCTCCTAGGTCCTCGTACTCAGTATCAACACTCGCGTCTACCCAAGAGAAACAGCAACAATAAACAAAGAACCAAGGTGCTATGCACAATCAAGATGATGCATGATTCATTTGTGAAGATTTGAACATGGCAATTCAAAACTAATCATGTTTCACATGCAAAGTTTGTATATTAGTGAACCTAGACAGAACCTCATGTTAAGTTATTTAGACATGCATGAACATGGAAAATATGGATGCATCGTGCAAAATCGATTGAAATGCATATAAGGAACGTAAGAAACCGAGTTATGGTTCTCACGATACGCTCACGACAAGGTACGGAAGCAAATACACAAGACAACCAAGCAATGGGATAGTTCTTGGCATTCTAAGGTAGACACTGGTTAGGTGATGAAAAAACAACCACAATAGACTCAAAAATCAATCAATTCCATGGATCATAGCTCCCACAATTCACAAAACAAATAAACACACAATCTGCCACAAAACAGCATCATGGCAACTTCTACAACCCACAACTTGAGATACAGGAACCCTACAGCTACAAACAAGATATTGACAGAAACTACATGATATATACATCAACTCATCCAACTACACAATCAGCAAAGGAGGCACATCAATAAGCACGAGGCTATCAAGTTGACATGATGAAACAGATTTCTGGGACTTGTGAAAATTCCAGTTTTCTGGAATCTGAGATTATAAAGTAGCAAGTTGACAGCAGTAGTTAAATATGCTAGAGAGCACCCATTTACATGAAAATTAACAGGATGATAGTAGACAACATCTACTTCAAATAACTAACACGGAGCATGAGAAAATTCACAATATGTAACTAGATGTCACACACTCTTCATGGCATAAAAATAACAGCAGATTCTCAGACTTGGTGGTTCTTAGCATGCTGAAACAGAAACATCAAGTAGGCAACTTAGCAGCTTGTTTCCCACTTATATGGGTGATTCTCATGTTAAACAAAAATACCATGGCATACTAGATACAAAACACTAGCACTTCCTAGTTGGCACATGCCCCAAAGAAATTATGAATTAAATCATGTAAAAATGACAAAGTAGCATCACAGCTAAAATGACAGATTTATGAACTTGCTCAAAAGTGAAATCTGAGAGCTCCAATGGATTCATTGGCTCTTTCTACCCAGAAAACATGTGTCATACTCATATGGTCATGTGAAACAACAAGGCTCAAGCTATACTAGCAAAATGCCACCTATGCTCATAATGAGATAAACTAAAAATGGACATGAGCAAATATATGAACATGAACAGATTTGGAATTAGGTAGCATGATAAACTCACAAACCTACTAACAAACATAACCAACAAGGGGGGTATGTCAAGCGGGAAACCCACTAGTTCCCCCCCCCCCACACATACTCTCTACACACACCCACTACAAGCAAGCACCACATGCTCAAGTGCTCAAGGTATATGAGCACAAACACCACTAGGGACATACCACCCATGAAGGGGGTGTTCTCCCACACTTACACTCAGATGCACATATACTTATCACAAATACCACACACACACACCTATCCATACACATGTATGCATACCTTAGGTATACACACTTACACACACTCAACACACATGCAAGCACCTACAACTACTCACACACATATGTATGTATGCCTAGCATACACACACACTCACAAACTCACATGCACATGCTCTTACATACACAACATCTATATGTGCAAAGCACACATATACCATAAGAACACACACTACACATACAAGTGTATGTATGCATAAGCACACACACACACACATACATTTGTGCACATCACATGTACATACACACACACACAAAAGAGCAAACAAAAGAAAACAAAAGAAAATAAAAACAACAGTAAAAAAGGGGGAGGCTCGGGCTCGAACCCAAGACCCCCTGGACTAATCCCCCTGGCGCTACCACTCTGCTACGCTGTCGATCCTTAACAGAGGAGGGGAAGCACTGCACTAGTTCACACACGCGCGAGATATCTGACGAATCTGAACCCGCAGCGATAGTGGCAACAGGCGAACGGCGGCGAGCTACTCCGGTGATCTACGACGCTAACGGCAAGAGAGGAAGGACGCGAGGCTCGCGTGGAGAATGGGGACTCCATACCCGCACTCAAACACGGAGGAGACCCCGGCAATCGAGCACCCTGAGCTCGAACAGGGGCGCGGCGGCGACGGACACGACGGCGATGCTTAGGCAACAAGGGGAAGGGAACAGCACGTCGACTGCTCACCTAGGGGAGGACAATGGCGACCTTGACGCGCGGAGAGGAAGAAGAGGCGGGGACGCGACGGCGGCGAGGAGGAAGAAGGCCGACGACGACCTGCTCCTTGCGGCGACGACGATGCCAATTCGCACCGTGGGGAGGTGCTCCTCACCTCCTAGCGATGGGAATGGAATGGCAAGAGAACCCACGAGCTCCACGCCATCGCCACCGGGGACGAGACCCACCGAAGACGCGGCGACGACGGCGACGACGACTGGCGGACACACTCTAAACCTCACTGCTTCTCTGAACCTTACCTGGCAGGGGAAAAAGGGAGAGGGAGGAGGGAGATGGAAGGGACGATGGGAGCTGCGGCGGCGGCAGCAGGGAGAGGAAACCTAGCTGAGGAGGGCACGCACGCTGAGGGGGACTTTATACCCTCAAGCTGACGGCAACGGCGACGAAAAGGGGATGGCGGAGCTCTGCCTCTCTCTCACTGAACTGACGGACGGGGGACGGGAGCAGGTGGCTGTCTACTCAAGCGGGCTGGGCCGCGGGAGAGACGAGGCCCACCTGTCTCTCTCTCTCTCTCTCAGAACAAAACAGAGAGGGTTTTCCCTTTTTAAAAACACAGCCACACAAAAAGAGAAACCCCCAAGGTAAAATAAAAGGTTTTTGGTGCAAACAAGAATACATTGGTAAGAAAATAATATGCACTATTTAATAATAATGTTAAGACAATTTTTAGGACAAGTAATTTTATTATTTAGAAAAAATGATATCCTCTGTTTATTAAAGTACAAAAGCATTCCCACCCCAAACATCAAAAGAACCACACCCTAAATTAATAATATATGTAGGGCTACCCCTTGAACATTTTTAAACATTTTAATATGCAAGTTAATTATGTTATGAAATAATATGGGAAAGAAAGGCATTAGGTTGGGGTTTAGTAGAAAGACAAGAGAGGGGAAGAGAAGGATTTTGCTCACTTGCACCAACCACAAACAAACCACTTCACACTCAAACACATCACAACACAAGTCGCACTCACATTCATTCAAGGACACATGAAAATCCAACATGACAAGATGAAAGAAATGATGCATGATGAAATGATACATGAATGCAAAACAACACATGGATGACAAGTTGCAAATCATTACATAAGCTCATGACACAAGGTTCATACAAGATTACATGCCATAAAAGGAAAGGACGACACTTGAGCTATCACACTTATCTACCTCAGGGCGATCCTTTTGCACCTTTAAGTCGATCTCCCGGCGCGCTTCATGCAAAGACTTGTCGTCCTCCGCATGGTTGTTATGCGCCTCTGAGACCATGGTCCCTACAGCAACAGATATACCCATAGTATGAAATGCGAGACAAACTCACTACTGATTTTCATGCAAACCTCATATGTCAACAAACTCATCTGTGCAATTTACATCTAAGTGACTAAATCAAATTTTGAAGGGAAAAAAGCTCTTGCATGACACCAGAACTACTCAACTATGGAAAAGGCTGGATTTTCTAATCTCTTTAGAAATGACTTCTTGGTCGAATCAATGGAAACAATAATCAACACTTCAAGCGAAGATGGGAAAACCGTGGAGGAGACCTTTTTAATACGGCGTCGGCGTGGTCGACTAAGAAGCGATGGCCCGATCCCGGCAATGGATACGTGAGGAGAGACAAAGTAGATGGGGATGGTTAAGATAGGGTAGATATGTTGGGGAACGTTGCATGGGAAACAAAAAATTTCCTACGCACACGCAAGATCTATCCATGGTGATGAGCATCTACGAGAGGGAGAGTAGATCTACATACCCTTGTAGATCGCTAAGCGGGAAGCATTAAGAAACGCGGTTGGTGTATTCGAACGTCTTCGCGATCCAAATCGCCGAGCGTCCCGCGATCTCATCACGATCCGTCCCTTGAACTCATCACGATCCGTCCCGCGAACTCATCACGATCCGTTTCGTGATCTTGATCACGATCCATCCCGCGAACTCATCACGATCCGTCCTGCGAACTCGTCACGAACCGTCTCGCGATCTTGATCATAGTCCTTCCGATCTAGCGCCGAACGGACGGCACCTCCGCGTTCATCACACGTGCAGCTTGATGACGATCTCCACCATCTTGATCCAGCAATAGGAAGTGGAGAGGAAGAAGAGTTCACCGGCAGCGTGACGGCACTCTGGCGATGGTGGTGGAGCAATTGCGGCCGGGCTTTGCCTAAGCACTGCAGAAAACCGATCTAGAGGAGAAACTATGCACTAGAGGAACGGGTAGCACGTGGCTGAAAATTATGTGCCAAAACCCTAAAATCCTCTAGTATATATAGGAGGAGAGGAGAAGGAGTCTTTTCTACCAAAAAGCCAGCCCTTGGGTCGACCAAAGTGGGAAGGAGAGGAGGACTCCTCCTCCAATCCTAGTAGGACCAGGATTCCTCCTTTTTTTGGCCTTTTTCCACCTTTTTCCCTTTGGGCTTTTTCTCCCAGCCGCATGGGCCTTGTGTGGGACTTCCACCAGCCCAAAAAAGGCTGGTATTTACTCTCCCACATCCCATGAAGCCTCTTGGGTCGAAATACCCCTCCCGGTGGTCTCCCGATATACTACCGGCACTCCCGGTACATTACCGATTAGCCCGAAACTTTTCCGGTGACCAAAATGGGACTTCCTGTATATCAATCTTTACCTCCAGACCATTCCGGAGCTCATCGTGATGTCCGGGATCTCATCCAGGACTCCGAACAAACTTTGGTCACCACCATACATAACTCTATCCTACCGAAACGTCACCAAACCTTAAGTGTGCAGACCCTGCGGGTTTGAGAACTATGTAGACATGACCGAGACACCTCTACGGTCAATAACCAATGGCAGGACCTGGATGTCCATATTGGTTCCTACATATTCTACGAAGATCTTTACCGATCGAACCTCTATGTCAAGGATTTAGTTAATCCCGTATGATGTTCCCTTTGTTCTTCGGTATGTTACTTGCCCGAGATTCGATCGTCGGTATCTCCATACCTAGTTCAACCTCGTTACCGGCAAGTCTCTTTACTCGTTCCGTAATACAAGATCCCGCAACTAACAATTAGTCACATTTCTTGCAAGGCTCATTGTGATGTTGTATTACCGATCGGGCCCCGAGATACCTCTCTGTCACACGGAGTAACAAATCCCAGTCTCGATCCATGCCAACTCAACAGACACCATCGGAGATACCAGTAGAGCACCTTTATAGTCGCCCAGTTACGTTGCGACATTTAATGCACACAAGGCACTCCTCCGATGTCCGTGAGTTGCATGATCTCATGGTCATAGGAACATATACTTGACATGCAGAAAACTGTAGCAATAAACTGACACGATCATATGCTACGTTTGTAGTTTGGGTCTTGTCCATCACATCATTAGGAGAATGATGTGATCCCGTTATCAAATAACATCTCATGTCCATGGCTAGGAAACCTTAACCATCTTTGATCAATGAGCTAGTCCATTAGAGGCATATTAGGGACATGGTTTTGTCTATGTATCCACACATGCATCTAAGTCTCCGATCAATACAATTAATAGCATGGATAATAAACGATTATCATGAACAAGGAAATATGATAATAACTAATTTTTTATTGCCTCTAGGGCATATTGCCAACAGTCTCCCACTTGCACTAGAGTCAATAATCTAGTTCACATCACCATGTGATTTGCATTGTTATGAATCTAACACCCAATGAGTTCTGGGGCTCGATTATGCTTTGCATGTGAGAGAGGTCTTATAGTCAACGGGTCTGCGACATTCAGATCCGTGTGTACTTTGCAAATTACTATGTCAAACCGTAAACACTGCTACCACACTCCACTTGGTACTATTCCAAATGGCTGCTCCACTATACGTATCCAGATTGCTACTACGAGTCATCCGGATTGGTGTTAAAGCTTGCACCGATGTAACTCTTTACGACGAACTCTTTATTACCTCCATAATCAAGAAACATCTCCTTAGTATTTTAGTTACTAAGGATAATCTTGACCGTTGTCCAGTGCTCCATTCCAGGATCACTTTGAAACCTTCTGTCCATACTTATGGCAAGGCTGACATCGGGTCTTGTGCACGGCATTGCATACATGATAGAGCCTATGGCTGAAGCATAGGGGATGACACTCATCTTTTCTCTATCTTCTATAGTCACTGGGCATTGAGTCTTACTCAACTTTATACCTTACAAATCAGGCAAGAACTCTTTCTCTGACTGATCCATTTTGAACTCTTTCAAAATCTTGTCAAGGTATGTACTCATTGAAAGTCTTATCGAACATCTTGATCTATCTTTATAGATTTTGATGCTCAACAATTAGGTAGCTTTATCTAGGTCTTCCTTTGAAAAACTCTTCTCAAACAACCTTTTATGCTTTCCAGAAATTCTACATCATTTCCGATGAACAATATGTCAACCACATATGCTTACCAGAAACTCTATAGTGCTCCCACTCACTTTATTGTAAATACAAGTTTCTCATAAACTTTGTATAGACTCAAAAAGTTTGATTACCTCGTCAAAGTGTATATTCCAACTCCGAGATGCTTGCTTCATTTCATAGAAGAATCACTGAAGCTCGCACACCTTTTAGCATCCTTAGGACTGACAAAACCTTCTGGTTGTATCTCATACAACGTTTCCTTAAGGAAGGAAATGATGTTTTGGCATCCATCTGCCAGATTTCATAATTGAAAAATGCAGCAACTGCTAACATAATTCCAACGGACTTTAGCATCGCTACGAGTGAGAAAGTTTCATCGCAGTCAACTCTTTGAACTTGTCGTAAACTACTTTGCAACAAGTCGAGCTATACAAATGGTAACATTTACCATCAGCGTCTGTCTTCATTTTAAAGATCCATTTGTACTTTAACGACCAGCCGTCCAACGAGCAAGTCCACCAAAGTCTATACTTGGTTTTCGAACATGGATCCTTTCTCGGATTTCATGGCCTCTAACCATTTGTTGGTTTCCGGGCCCATCATCGCTTCTCCATAGTTCGTAGGTTCATCGTTGTCCAACAACATGACCTCCAAGACAGGGTTGTCGTACCGCTTAGGAGCAGTATACATCCTTGTCGCCCTATGAGGTTTGATAGTAACTTGATCTGAAGCTTCATGATCATCATTATTAACTTCCTCTTCAACTAACGTAGGCTTCACAGAAACAACTTCCTGCGTTGTGCTACTCTCTGGTTTGAAGTAAAGGTTCAATAACCTCATCAAGCCCTAATTTCCTCGTCGGTCGATAGTAACTTGATCCGAAGCTTTCATGATCATCATCATTAACTTCCTCTTCAACTGACGTAGGCTTCACAGAAACATCTTTCTGTGCTGCGCCACTTTCTGGTTGAAGTAGAGGTTTCAACAACCTCATCAAGTTCTATCCTCCTCCCACTCAACTCTTTCAAGAGAAACCCTTTCTCGATAAAGGATGCAGTTTTAGCAACAAACATTTTATGCTTGGATCTAAGATAGAAGGTTCACCCAACTGTTGTTAGGGTATTCTATGAATACGCATTTGTCCGCTTTGGGTTCGAGCTCATTATGTGAAAACTTTTTCCACACAAGCGTCACAGCCCCAAACATTAAGAAATGACAGCTTAGGTTTCTATCAAACCATAGTTCACACGGTGTCATCTCAATGGCTTTAGATGGTGCCCTATTTAAAGTGAATGTAGTTGTCTCTAATGCACAACCCCAAAATTATAGTAGCAAAATGATAAGAGACATCATAACATGCACCATATCCAATAGAGCATGACTATGACGTTCGGACATACCATCACACTATGGTGTTCCAGGTGGCGTGTGTTGTGAAACAACTTTCACATTGTATAAAGTTGTATGCCAAACTCGTAACTCAGATATTCACCTCCACGATCAGATCGCAGATACTTTTATCTTCTTGTCACGATGCTCTTAAACTTCACTCTGAATTTGCTTGAACTTTTCAAACGAGTCAAACTTGTGTTTCATTAAGTAAATATACACTATATCTACTTAAATCATCAGTGAAGGTAAGAAAATAACGATATCCACTGCTTGCTACAAGACTCACTGGATTGCATACATCAACATGTATCATTTCCGATGAATCACTTGCCCGCTCCATCCAACGGTTTTTTAGTCATCTTGCCCAAGAGGCATGGTTCGCATGTCTCAACCGATTCGAAATTGAATGAGTCCAAAGATCCATCAGCATGGAGTTTCTTGATGGGCTTTATTCCAATATGACATTTAGCGGCAGTGCCACAAGTATGTGGTACTATCATTATTAACATTGTATCCTTTGGCATCAATGTTATGAACATGTGTATTACTACGATCAAGATTCAACAAACCATTCTCACTAGGTGCATGACCATTGAAGATATTATTCATGTAAATAGAATTACCATTATTCTCTCACTTAAATGAATAACCGTGTTGCAATGAACATGATCTAATCAAGTTCATGCTCAACGCAAAAAACACCAAATAACATTTATTTTAGGTTCGTCACTAATCTCGAAGGTAGAGAGAGCGTGCGATGTTGATCACATCAACCTTGGAAACATTTCCAACACACATCGTCACCTCACACTTAGCTAGTTCTCCGTTTATTTCGTAGCTTTTATTTCGAGTTACTAACATTTAGCAACCGAACCGGTATCCAATACCCGGGTGCTATTAGGAGTACTAGCAAGGTACACATAAATAACACGTATATCAAATATACTTCTGTTGACGTTGCCAGCCTTCTTATCTACCAAGTACCTAGGGTTGTTCCACTTCAGCGACCGCTCTCCTCATAATCGAAGCACTTAGTCTCGGGTTTGAGTTCAACTTTAGGTTGCTTCACTAGAGCAGCAACTCACTTGCTATCCATGAAGTTTCCCTCCTTGCTCTTGCCCTTCTTGAAACTTAGTGGTTTTAACTAACCATCAACACTTTGACGCTCCTTCTCGATTTCGACCTTCGCAGTGTCAAACATCGCGAATAGCTCAGGGATCATTATTTCTATCCCTGGCGTTTTATAGTTCATCACCAAGTTCTAGTAGCTTTAGTGACAGTGACTTGGAGAACTATATCAATTACTATGTTATCCAGAAGATCAACTCCCACTCGATTCAAGCGATTGTAGCACCTAGACAATCTGAGCACATGCTCAATGATTGAGCTATTCTCTTTCATCTTACAGGCAAAGAATCTTGTTGGAGATCTCATATCTCGCAACACGGGCACGAGCCTGAGATCCTAATTTCAGCTCTTAGAACATCTCATATGTTCCATGACGTTCAAAACGCTTCGGAGCCTCAATTCTAAGCTGTAATGCATGACGCACTAAACTATCAAGTAGTTATCAAAACGTGCCTGTCACATGTTCACAACACCTACAAACAACGCTAGAGGGTTTGGTGCACCGAGCAGTGCATTAAGGACATAAGCCTTCTGTGCAGCAATGAGGACAATCCTCAGATCACGGAGCCAGTACACAATATTGCTACCATCATCTTTCAACTCTATTTCTCTAGGAACATATAAAAATTCAAAGGAGCTACAGTGCGAGCAAGTAATCTACAACATAATTTGCAAAGACACTACTCACTATGTTCATGATAGTGAGTTCAATTATTCATATTACTTAAGAACTCCCACTCAAATTGACATCCCTCCAGTCATTCGAGTGATACATGATCCAAATTCACCAACTCAAGTCCGATCATCACGTGAGTTGAGGTGGTTACAATGGTGAACATTATCATGTTGATCATATCTACTATATGACTCATGTTCGACCTTTCGGTCTCTTGTGTTCCGAGGCCATGTCTGTACATGCTAGGCTCGTCAAGTTTAACCCGAGTGTTCTGCATGTGTAACACTGGCTTGCACCCGTTGTACGTGAACGTAGAGTCTATCACACCCGATCATCACGTGGTGTCTCAACACGACGAACTTTCGCAACGGTGCACACTCGGGGAGAACACAATTTATCTTGAAATTAAGTGAGGGATCACCTTATAATGCTACCATCGTCCTAAGCAAAACAAGGTGCATAAAAGGATTAAGATCACATGCAAATCATAAGTAACATGATATGGCCATGAACTTGTGCTTTTGATCTCCGTCATGAAAGCACCGGCATGATCTCCATCGTCACCGGCATGACACCATGATCTCCATTAATGTGTCATCATCGGGTTTGTCGCGCCCACCATGCTCCTACTACTATTGCTACCGTTTAGCGATAAAGTAAAGCATTACATAGCGCTTAATGATTGACACGCAGGTCATACAATAATTAAAGACAACCGTATGGCTCCCGTTGGTTGCCGTATCGACATGCAAGTCGTGATAATCTATACATCACATGATCATCTCATATATCACATATATCACATCATGTAATTGGCCATATCATATCACAACATACCCTGCAAAAACAAGTTAGACGTCCTCTAATTGTTGTTGCATGTTTTACGTGGCTGCTACAGGTATCTAGCGAGAACAATTCTCATCTACGCAAAAACCACAACGGTGATACACTAGTTGCTTTTCAACCTTCTCAAGGACCGCCTTTGTCGAATCCGATCCAACTAAAGTGAGAGAAACTGGCACCCGCAAGCCATCTATGCAACAAGTTGCGGTCGAGGGAACCGGTCTCTCGTAAGTGTACGAGTAATGTTTGTCCGGGCTGCTTCATCTCACAATACCGCTGAACCAAAATCCGACCAAGGGAGGAAGCAATCTAAGCATCAACGCCCACAAACCTTTTGTGGTCTACTCGAGATCTCATCTACACATAGACCTAGCTCATGATGCCACTGTTGGGGAACGTTGCATGGGAAACAAAAAATTTCCTATGCACACGCAAGATCTATCCATGGTGATGAGCATCTACGAGAGGGAGAGTGGATCTACATACCCTTGTAGATCGCTAAGCGCGAAGCGTTAAGAAACGCGGTTGGTGTAGTCGAATGTCTTCGCGATCCAAATCGCCGAGCGTCCCGCGATCTCATCACGACCAGTCCTGTGAACTCATCACGATCCGTCCCGAGATCTTGATCAATACAATTTATAGCATGGATAATAAACGATTATCATGAACAAGGAAATATGATAATAACTAATTTATTATTGCCTCTATGGCATATTTCCAACAAGATATGCGGTAGAATGGGAAGGTATATATCCGTGATTGTTGGGTTAATTAGTTATTTTGAGGTAATGCGCTTCGATGCACGATCTTTTGGGGGCTTCCAAAACATGTCCACTGACCACGGGACCAACCACATATCACAGCAACCGGAGCCAACTTAATGTGCGCTTGTTGCCCCATTTATCACGGAAAAGATCATTACGAGATTTGTTCAGCGCAATTACTGGCTATTTGTTTTTTTAGGAATATTGGCTAATTCGTTTGATGCATGCCAAACGTTACGTTCAGATTCGTTGCATACCATTGTTAGTTCTTACACGCCAAGTTTGAACCATGTTCAACAATTGTTAGTTGTTACATGCATGCCAAACCCTAAACCGTAAACCCTAAACCCCTAAACCCTAAACCCCTAAACCTAATAACCCTAAAGCCGTAAACCCTAAACCCCTAAAACCTAAACCATCTTCAGGGTGACAAGTGTAGGCCATGTTAGGGCTACTTGCCAAGTTTGAACCATCTTCAACAAATTTGTAAGTTTCGTCACATGCAACATTTGTATGGTCATTAGTACATGTATATGGCAACTTTGAACCATTTTCAACATTTTTTGCAAGTTTTGTCATGTTTGACCTTTTTTCTGGCACATGTGAGGAACTTTGACACGCGCATTTCCGGGCTAGTCTGCCAACACCCCGAAAGCACATAGCTGGATTGCTCATCTGTATGAAACCAACCCAACATCCATCCGGTCAAGTGGATGGATGCATGCTCTATGTGGCACGAAGTTTGTCTGCCGAGCCAGTGGACGGACCGGATCGATACTACTCGAGGGAATCCATTGTAGACCAACGCACCACCGATGTCCGGTGTGTGTCCTAGGTTCACTGTAAGACAAACATAGTGACGTAAACGCTAAACCCTAAACCCTAAACCCTAACCCTAAACCCTAAACCCCTAACCCCTAAACCCCAAACCCCTAAACCCCTATACCCTAAACCCTAAACCCCTAAACCCTAATAACCCCAAACCCCTAAACCCTAAACCCTAAACTCATAAACCCAAAACCCTTAACCATCTTAAGGGTGACAAGTCTACGCCATGTTAGGGCTATTTGCCAAGTTTGAACCATCGTTAATTTTTTTTGTAAGTTTCATCACATGCAGCATTTGTATGGTCATTCGTACATGTATACGCCAACTTTGAACCATTTTCAACATTTTTTGCAAGTTTTGTCATGTATGGCCTTTTTTCTGTCATATGTCAGGATCTCTGACACGCGCATTTCCGGGCTAGTCTGCCAACACCCCGAAAGCACATAGCTGGGTTGCTAACCTGTATGAAACCAACCGAACATCGATCCGGTCAAGTGGATCGATGCATGCTCTATGTGGCATGAGGTTTGTCTGCCGAGCCAATGGACGGACCGGATCGATGCTACCGGAGGGAATCTATTGTAGACCAACGCTCCATCGATGTCCGCTATGTGCTAGGTTCACTGTAAGACAAACATAGTTCCGTAAACTCTAAACCCTAAAACCCTAAACCCTAATAACCCTAAACTCATAACCCCTAAAACCTAATAACCCTAAACCCATAACCCCTAAACCCTAAACCCTAAACCCCTAAACCCCTAAACCCTAAACCCCTAAACCCTAATAACCCTAAACCCCATGTTTGAACCATCTTCAACAAATTTTGTAAGTTTCGTCAAATGCAGCATTTGTATGGTCATTAGTACATGTATACGCCAACTTTGAACCATTTTCAACATTTTTTGCAAGTTTTGTCACGTATGGCCTTTTTTCTAGCATATGTGGCACGGAGAACCATTTTTAATACCTAAAAAACGAGGGCAAGATTTTCTTATTTTTTTATATCATTCTAATATTATCCAAATCTCACTTAACTCACGCAGCCCACCCCTCCCTAAATCCCGTGATTACAACTCCTCATTCTAACCACCCGGGCCGTCCGCACCTCCTACGACCGCTGCAAGATCAGATCGGAGCCGCCGGGCGCAAACGGAATACAGGAGTCAGCGGCCACCAATCACCGCCCACCGCCAACGTGATCTGAGGGGTCGGACATTAGTGTTCTTCTTGCCGCCTCCTCCTCGCGTGAAAGTGCCGTTTTTCCTTGCCGCCGTCGACCGTGCTATACCGGCACTTATAGTTTGCGATGCACTATCCGCCGCCATCAACTCGGTGCCACCGTCTGTGAGAGAAGGTATTACATGTTTGAACCTCTTTTTAATCGTTGTCGGCCGCTCCTTTAGTAGTTGAACCCTCATAGTTTTGCACAACTTCACGGGTTAAGCAATTGGATAGCCTTGTTAAACTGTGCTTATTTTATGCACGACCAAATAGGTTATGTGCTTAAACTCATAAATGGATCATATGTTAAATGACCCAGTTAATTTTGTTAAAATTAAATCAATGCTAATTTTGTTATACATTTTTCAATATTTTGTTCAGATTAATTGAACTAGTTTATATCATTGCATATGAGCCAGCAATGTCAGTTTCAGATACAAGTCTTCATAATGGAGAAAAGCCCATCTCCGATATTACCGATGCGGTAAGTAATTGACTGTTTGTATACAATCTTTTCATACACATACTTCATGTATACCCACTAAAATTTAATGGCATATAACAGGAACTCGCCGAAAAGCATGGTCATATGAAGTTAGCATGCTCACAGACAAGGTTCGGGAAAACCATGAAACTGTTGTCATCAGACCACAAAAAGTACATCATATCAGAAACCAGTCTTGGCGGTCTAACCCAGATGCA
This sequence comes from Hordeum marinum, assembly GCA_022496015.1. Lineage (NCBI taxonomy): Eukaryota > Viridiplantae > Streptophyta > Magnoliopsida > Poales > Poaceae > Hordeum > Hordeum marinum. The sequence continues at coordinate 37,682,670 of CM039677.1, forward strand.
TGAAGTGAATCTACGGTGCATAATGTTGGTAAGACTAGCCAAGAGCATCGATATGGACACGCAATCCATTACCATTGGTAAAACGCCAATTCCTATAACAAAAGAGGACGTGCAGTGTATATTTGGCATTCCGATAGAAGGGGAGGATATAGAGCCACATCTGCAAATGGAAACCGACCCACAAATGTTTGCCGCCTACGCAAACAACGGGCAAATTTTGATTTCTGACCATGAAATGGCGATCCGAGCTTCCAAAGCCCCAGACGGCGATTTCCTCAAACGGTTCATTCTGTACACAATTGGTACTGTTCTAGCACCAACAACACAACATTATGTGGACTCGAAATTTCTCAACCTTCTTAAATATCTTGAAAACCTTCGGAATTTTAACTGGGGATGTTTCACACTTGATCACTTCTTCAAGTCCATTCACAAGTTTAGAAATCTAGATCACGTGAATCTACAAGGAAATCTAATTCTGCTCCAGGTTAGTGGTAGATCACTATTTAATGTCCTATAATTATTGTTCTGTTGCATATTTGTATGGTGATGAACTAAATTATTGTGTAGTCTTGGTACTGGGAGCATGTGCGTAGTGGCCGATTGATGTATCCTTGTAGACCCCCTCCATTGATCGCACGATGGGACGAAAGCATGGCTACTTTAAGAAGAGATGCTTACGAGGAAGGAGGTCTTCATAACGGGCTGTTACCTATCTACAATTGACCTTTCTATGTCCGAATTTTAGTTGCTACTAATGATTCATTCTATATTATAAAAAAGGTTGTCATGCAAATTTGTGCTCCTTAACGACCATCCAAGAATTCAAATAATCTTGCAAGAAAAAATGATGAACATGTGCATGAGCATGATTCGTATCGACCACCATCACAAGGAGAGCAATTTACTAGCCAGCAAGTATGTACCCCAAAGACGATTTGTTTTTGCAATATCACAAATAGGTGTCATCGAAGCTCATTCATTTAGCTAATGTTATCAACGGGCTTTTATTTTGTTTAGATAGATTGACATGATAGTTGAAGACATGCATGCGCACGCTTTGCTGATCATGAAAAGAAGGTAGGCAGGAAGTTAATGGAAATTGAACACATATTTGATGCCAAATACCAGACGCTGAGCGAAGACTTGATCGACATGAAGACTAAAACTGGTAGTAATCCTAGCTTGTCAAAGGCCGAGGACGAAATTGAAGACTTAAGGAGGGAATTCCATGTATGTCATACTGTGCATTTTATATTTTGTATGAATATGTTACTTCATGTTCATTATTGGTTGCATTCTTACAGGAATTAAAATACCAATTTACAAGCAGCCGACAATCCGTGTCACAGAAAGCAGGCGTGCAGGTGATCATTATGGCCCAACACGTTAATATCTAAAAGCAACAAACTAATGATGAATGACCTTTTTCAATGTAGTATCAAGTAAATGTGTGTAATTCATCCTTCACAGCAAGTCCTAGGTCTACCGAATTCAAGGTAGGGACTTCGACTACACCAAGTGCAAGACATGTGACACAAAACAATGAGGAACCACGATTAACTCCGATGAAGCTTATCTTTGGTATTGATTACAAGTTCACGAAAGAGGACATAGAGATAGCCGTTTACATCCGTGGAACATACGACCCTGTTGAAATAGCTATAATCGGAGACATTACCCTCACAACAGAAAAACTAAAGTGAAATTTGAACAACGAATACATTTATGATGATGTAAGCCCCTTATACTCCAGTCTACATCATTACTGCAACTACTTTCTTATTATTGTATGATTGAAAATTTGGAAGGTTATTATGGCATATGCTAGCATTAGCCAAATTGAGAATGATACTACCTCAATTATATCCCCTCAAGAAACCGAAAAGCTGTTAAGAATGAAGGGGGTGGTTCCTGTTGGACGTGTAGCCTCATGGGCTGCTCGTGTAGCAGAAAAATTTGTAGGGCGCCGAAAGGTACACGTTTTCCTCACTTTCATAGTTTTTGTACGCACTGTACATGAAAAATTTCGGTTCTCACCCCAACCCAAATTTTACCGCAGGTGCATGTCCCACTGAATGTACACTCAAACCAATGAATGCTAATGATGTTTAATTTTGACAAAGAAGAGATCTAGACTTTGAACTCCTTGAATTATCATTGTGACAAGACAAGACCAAGGAAGATTCTCTTGTAAGTGTTCTCTTGCTGCCTCTTTTGATCCGCATGGCACATGAGCTCCCAAAGTACCGTAACCCTATGCAGAACTCGTCGTACACTAGGTGGAGTCGATCAGTTGTGCATCGACGAGGCTGTGAAGAATGGGTTGATATCACCAGCTAAGAACATCAATTTTGCCGAATGGACCAAACAATGCTATGAGAACATACCACAACAGACCGATGAGTACACACGGCCTCCTAAATAATTATTTGCATACACGAATAAGATTATTGATCTTTAACTAAACATCGCAGGACTTCCTGTGTGGTTTGGACAGTGCAGTACATGTTGTCATGGAACGGGGATGAAATGACCAATATTTTGAACCAAGTAATTGAATGCCTAAATTAAATTTGTACTTTGTTTTTCTTGAAAGCTATGCTGGCGTAAGTGTCGGTAATCGAATATAGGCACGGATAGATATTTTTAGGTGGAAAATATGTACAGCCTTACTGCATTCAAATTGCAACGCGCTTCGCCTCGAATCATATAATTTCCCCATAACGGTTACCGCTACATCAAGAATATTACATTTTTTTCTTAAGTCTCATGATTTGAACTAACTCACCACTCTCTCTTCTACAGAGGGAGGTGTACGATGCCCAACAAGCAGCAGTTCAACCTAATGGTTCAGAGGACGACGTATGAATAGTCAACAATCCTGATGGTTCCAACGAACCCGACACATCAAACTCCCAGAAGGATACCGCTACACCCAACTCCCCCAAAAGGAAGAGATCATGTGGACGCCCAAGAAAGAATGTCGATCCCCAGGAAGCATAAAAAACAATTAGTCTTAAAAAACTGAAACTTAAATTTGACAGTTGATACCGCTACACCCAACTCCCCCAAAAGGAAGAGATCACGTGGACGCCCAAGAAAGAATGTCGATCCCGAGGAAGCATAAAAAACAAATAGTCTTAAAAAACTGAAACTTAAATTTGGCAGTGAGACCGTAGCCAAGCAAGTGTCTTCGTTATCATCACGGTCACGCAGAGAACCTAAACCAACACCATTCATGTTGAGCCCATTCAAACACGATTAGGTAGCATCAATTCATACATGTTCATGCTCATGCTCTACTTTTAGCATCGTTTGATACATGTTCAGTTCTTATCAGAAAGTGGAAACAGGTACTTTTGGCAATCATGAGCATCATCTACTTATTGCAATAACTAATGTATCCTTAGTACAAAGCTTCAATTGTCAATCATCTGCATGCTTTAATTTTGGCAAAAACTAATGCATAGTTCAGTTGTAACTGGTCATAGATATGGCAGGAACATCCTCAGTTATACACTGAACAAATTCATGCCAAGCTATAACTACCATGGTCATAGTAGTACAGTTCCTAGCATGCATCACCGTATGCTAGTAAAAATAGGCACCGTTACCACCCTAAGCATCTAGCATTCTACAAGGCTTAACATGCATCAGCAAAATAGTAGTAACAACTTAGAACACTAAACCAGAGTAGCAGCAAACGCTTAAGATAAATGGCAGATTAACCACCGCACATCATAAGTTCACACACACCATAGGACATAAGTTTTATAGTCAAACAACTTATAAACATACATAACATAAAAGGACACGGCGGTCCTGGGGCAGCAACAACACTCTAGCAGCATATCAGTTCTTTCCCTTCTTCAGTGGTGGGATGTAGTAGGGCTCATTGACTTTGATAATCTGGAGGAAGCGTCCGTAGGCCGCATGTTTAGCCAGAGTACTAGCCTGACGCTTCCTACCATTTCCATTGCCAGTGTTGATGGCATACTGGATCATGACATCTATGCCGCCAGCGATCACCTTGGAACAGAAAGGACACCCAATCTTGCCAAAGAAACGGTACTTGATCTTGCCAGCATTCAGATGCCTCAAGGTGTAGCGGCTCTTCCTGTGCCTGCTGTCCATGTCATCGCCCACATCGTCGTCATCCTCCTGTGAATTACTACACACAGAAGAACTCAACTAACCTATTCTGCTACATTGCTCTTAATTACAATGTTTGGAAAGTACACATGTGTAACATGACAACTATCTATTTGCTGGAAATAAGGCGTATATGCGCATACATATTTGAGCCAAAGAAATTGACATGCATAAATATGGACAGTGGAATAGTTGCATTGATAGATTAGTACGCAAGTTGTATATAATTAACAGATGAAAGAATTCATGATGTGGCTTGGTTTCATGATACTTGATACTTGTTACAGGTGTAATTCCCTTAGAGTGCCAAATCTGGAGGCATTTGGACACGTTTTGCATGCACTTCCCTTGGAATGCCAAATCTGGTCCAGAAACTAAATCTTGATATTGTGCTCAAATGAATCAATGAAACTTAGATAATATACTGGGGGAATTTGGCTAGATGAAATGTTTTGATTTTTTTGGTATCCAGTGGTTATGTATCATGGTTAACCACCCTGATAAGTTTCAGACCAAAAAAATTAAGCGAGGAAGCACTTCCTTTGCAAACTGGAAATCTGTACAGAATTTGCAAACGAGTCATCTATGAACATGTGTGCAAATTGATCATCTATGAACAGGTGTGCAATTTCAATCGGTAGAAAAAGCTATGAGAATCCTGCCATATATCCCTTGTTTACCCCACTTCTTTCATTAATGTATGAACATGTTTGCTTAGTGAATCAATAAAGCATGCCGTGATGGAATCAGATAATGAATCTCTGTTTTAGCAATACTAGGTGGTTTTTGTTCTACATCCAACAAGAAAATCTATGATACATCCCTACAATCCTATGTACGTAGAACTAGCACGGCCATATGAAACTGATGCTCATCTACTTAACAAGAAAAACCCCAATGCCATGAAAAAAACACAGCAACAACAGAGTACTACCTCAAATAGCTCGTCGATGGCATCCTCGTCGAAGTTGCTCCCCTTCCTGAAATCTTCGTCAAACTCCTTGATTGCGTTCGCCTAAAAGTCCTCCTCGATTTGCTCATGAATCTCCCGCTTAAGCCTTGCCTTCTCCGTCTCCAGATCTTCCCCGTCATTGCCCTGAACAGGCTCACCGACGGGTAGCTCAACGCCTGCGATGGAAGCGGGAGCAGGCACAGCAGTTGCTGCACCGGTAGCCGTTAACGCTACAACGGACTCAGCCACTCCAACTGCGACAGCAACCATGATAGCAGCCTGCTCTGCTCCGATGGTTGCCTTCGGCTCGTCCGTCGCATCTTCACGCCCATGCTTCATCGTCCGCGATGACAGGAGGAGGGAGGTGCAGGAAGGGAGGAGGGTGGCGAGGAAGGGAGGAGGGTTCGGGAGAGGAAGGGAGGAGGGATTGGGAGAGGAAGAGGTGGTGTGGACGGAGTGGCAGAGGAGGAGGGTTTTCTACCTATTTGGTGAAGAAATGCACTGCTCCTGCCAGTTGGAGTTACCGAGGGGCCGCGGTTGCCGATTTGTCCTCCCTAGAGGCCGCGGTTGCCGATTTGTCTTGTCTCACCACCCGGTCGTTCCCATTCAATATTGGGAACATGGCGGTCGTGCACCTGCGGTCTGCCACGTGCCGCCCTTCCTAACTACTGACACGTGGACAGTAATGATAGTTGGGTCCCACCACTCACAGAGGTAAATAAAAAAAAATTAAACTAGCTGGCGTAATATGTGCAAAATGCAGCATCAGCCCAGCGGTTACACCCTCCTGATCACATATTGATGCCCCTGGTTGATTAATCACATTTTTCTGCCTGTTGGGTTTTAACATGACTAGTTTGCTATGGTTGTCGGCATTTGTATGGATTTTCTAAGGTTTTGCAATGATAAAATGCTAAAAATACTTCTCGAAGGTGACACAACATACTTTTACAAGGTTTTATTCATTTTCTAGGGGTTCCACGACGATAAAACCCTAAAATATTTCCCACCAGCGCCACCCTTCCCTCTGATCAGTGTGACTAGCATCTACTTAACTTAGCATCAAGGCCAGGAAAACAAGAATCAGAACTTTATTTGAGTTTGATCCCCCACACACATGCACACACAACAGATAACACAAATCAGAGACTGCAGGACATACAATTATCTGATTCAACTTCTAGTGCATAACAACTTATAGTCTACAAATACATCACATGAAATATGGACACAACACGAAATTGAAAACAACTTCTGATGTTGAGGTTGAGCAAGGGAATTATATTTTGAGACCCAGCATCTGCAGCAACCTATCCATACTTCCAACTATATCATATAAGTAATTGAAAATTTCAGATGGAATACATTTGGTATTGGAAAAATGGCAGTATGGTAATTTCAACATGACAAGGAAATCTTTCACAAAAACTGTAGGATGCCAATTTGAATACAAAGTTCATAGAAGTCAATGTTGAATTAATAAGAGCTTTGCAAGATGCAAAATCACTGCTGTGATCAGAGTAAACTGAATGTACGCCATAGCACATGCAAGAAGCACTTACAGGAAGTTAAGCAACAGGCTGTACTGAAATATTTCAGTGTCTACATGTCTCTAATGAAAGTGCACTGCTGAAATATTTCAGTGGCTACGTGTGTGTACTGAAACTGCACTCTTGAAATATTTCAATGCCTACGTGGGTGTAGTGAAACAGCACTACTGAAATATTTCAGTGGCTATGTGCGTGTACTCAAACTGCACTATTGAAATATTTCAAAATCTACAATTGTGTGCTAAACTTGCAATACTGAAATATTCCGGTTTCAAATTTTTCAGTGTGTACCCACAGTGCACCACTTACTACTCAACTCGCAATACTCAAACATAATTTATTCTTTCCAACTAATTACACTGCCATCCAGAGGCTATGGATTGGAGTACAACTACAGGTCAACGTCAAATTCTACCACTACAACCATACAAATTTGGCCTATGGTTCATATACATCACTATCCAGACCCCAAAAGCATGTACTCAAATCTTCATACAATTTATTGAGAATAAAATGACATCTAGCATTCCCTCACCGAACTATTAGGAGTGGGGAAGCTTACTCTAAACAATTGCACCGCCACCGTTCAGACGACGAGAGCGGCAAGGGAAGCGTGGAGAACGGCGAGGAAGCGAGGTCGCGACCACTATCCTCCTCTTCTTGTGCTTTGGAGTCTCCGGTGACTCGGTTGGAGGCTCCACAATCTACAATGTTACCTCGTGCACGGTGGCTTCCTGATCCAGTGGATGCTCTACCCTAGGTCTAAACGCCCACCACCTCCGCCTGACCAACTCATTGGGCTAATCCTCCTACTCCATCGCCCACAGGAGGATCTGGATCTTGTGCTTCGGTTTTGCAGGTGGGGGGAAAAGCTTTATCCTCTCCTTCTTCGTCATTTCCTTGAGATTGGCCAGTGCCGTCCAGTTCATCTGCCTTGTGTTGTCAAACCAAGAACGGATATCCATCAACCTGGCCATCTTGACATGGTCGCCGCCAGCGATCTCGATGAAATCGGCGTTCTCACCGCCGGCGATCTGCTCAATCTGCTACTCCATCGAGGTTCTTGCTTCCATGGAAGAGGGGGGTGGATGTGGAAGAGGAGAAGAGCAAAGTTGCGGCGGCGAGAATGAGGAGATGGCTGCGGTGGACTTGGAATGCAGGAGGGGGGAGATGGTTGTGGTTGTGTAATGGTAATGGAAGAGGGGAGGACAATGGTGGCGGTTTTGCATTGGACGAGAGGGGCGACGGTTTTGCGTTGGATGAGAGGGGCGGCGGGTGGAAAAAATTCCTAGGACTAAAATGCCCCTAGATTAAAATGCGAGCCCACATTGTCATTAGTACTGACCCCACACGTTTTAGTACTTTCGAATACTTTCATCCGAGTACTACCCAGTACTAGGTATTTGTCTACCATTAGATTGAGATCAACGAACGGTTCCAAAAAAGCCCAACGACTGTAAAACTTGTATCCATCTATATGGTGTACAAGCAATAGAAAAATTACATCTAGGGGCTTATTTACTACCTAGACTAGGACAACTCCCTGATGCACAAGGGGAGTGGTTCAAAACCACCATCATTAGCTTGCCACCTAAGTCATGGTTTTAACATAGGCGTACGATATAGGCCGCCACATGTGCAGTCAACACATGGGGCCTGCCGAGAGACTAGGTAGACCCAACACTCCTCCCTCAACTCTGTCGCAGGGATTGGATATTGACTATCCGATCTTGTCTTGTACTTCCTCCCGATCTTGTTGTGTAGTTCCTAGAACCAGACGCGGCCAAGATCCTTTGTCAGGATGTCGGCCTTCTACTCACTAGCCCTAATGAACTCCATGTTTAGTGTGTCGACAAAGATGAGTACACGAGCGATGTCTTGTTTCAGCATGTTGCCAAGAAGGCAAGCCATCCAGATCCCCTGACAAGACGTTGTTGCTATCGCAATGTACTCCACCTCGCACAAAGATGTGGTGACAACCTTCTGTGTACCAGAGCAGGTGTTTGCGATAACAAGATGATCGCTTGTCGGGGCTTCCATGAACCTGCTCAGGTAACCGACAGCGGACAAGATGTCTGGACGGGTGTGCACAAGGTACCCGAGGCTCCCGATAACACTGCGATAGAACATAGCGTCCACCGCCTTCTTGGCATTCTCCTTGTTGAGCTTGAGTCATGCCTCCATTGGGCTTGCACGTCATGGCAGTCATTCATGCCAACTCGCTCCAACATCTTGGTGGCATAGGCTGCCTGAGTGATCGACATGCAAACACACTCCTGGTTCACCTCCAGCCCTAGATCGCTCAAGCTGAAGAGATGCTTCATCTCCTCTTCGAAGCGATGCACCTCGTCGTGCTAAGCTCTAGTGATGACCAGGTCATCGACGTAGATGCCACCGATGAGCAGCGTGTTCGCGGTTCCGCACGAGTACACACCATACTCAAGGCCAGTTCTTTTGGGCGGCTTAAAAACTAAGCTACCCCTCCCCAGCTTACAAATGTAAGCCGCTCCTTAAAATTGTTGAGACTTCAAAATTAGTTATCCCATAGCTAGACCAGAAGCCCCAATGAACGAGAGATGCGGCTTATGGTGAAAACTAGGGAGGCCGTGGCTTATTTTTTAAGCCGCCAAAAGAACTGGTCCTCAGAGGAACTATGGGAAAATCCTGGTGACGCCAGGCTTGAGTCCAGCTTGGAGTTCCATGCCCTCGAAGCTTGCCACAGTCCAGACATGGGCTTGTGTAGCTTGTACATGCCCTGCTCATGCTAGCTGGCAACAAAACGCGACGGCTCGGAAACATACACCTCCTCACCGAGGTCGCCCTTGAGGAATGCCGACTTGACGTCCATGTGGTGCACCTACAACAAGAATCAGTCGCACGGACTCGAGCCTTGCCACCAGGGCAAAGACCTCCTCTAAGTCCACCCTTGCGCATTGCACATAGCCCTTCGCGACGAGGTGTGCCATGTGTTTGACAATGTTGCTGTGCTGGTCCTTCTTCACCTTGAACACCCACTTGAGCCAGATAGCTCGGTGCCCTGTAGGCAGTGCTGTGAGTGTCCAAGTGGCGTTGTTGTTGAACGACGATAGCTCGCACAACATCACACGGTGCCAACAATCCTCTTGCTCCGCGTCAACAAACGTGGTTGGATCCTCGCCGGCCATCAGATGCAAGATGGCGTCGTTGCTATTCTACGACAACTGCATTTGTACCGCAATCTAATCGAGAAGATACCTAAGGAGGCGATACTTGTGTGGGGCGTTTGTGCTATTGGTTGTATCATACATGTCCGACCATGCCGTTGGCGGGGATATGAACAGCCAGGGTCTACCTTGCTTGTCAGCAGGATCCTTGGGTATGTTCCTGAGGACAGTGTTCTCAGAGTCAGAGTCGTAGCTCCAAGGTCGCATTCCCTGGGTTGAGCCTCCCGGGGTCATTCCTTATGACGTGCCACCCAGGAATGGGCTTCCCGGGGCTATCATGGCGCTTCCCGAGAATGTCCTCCGTGGGGTCTTGGAGTACACTAAATACTCCATGAAGGAGCTGCTTGTTGCAGTCTCCCTCGGTGCCTCCCAACTCCAGCATGCATCCTCATCAAAGAAAACATCCCAGGAGACGTGTACATGCTTTGCGACGGGGTCGTACATCTTGTACGCCTTGGAGCCCAGCTCGTAGCTCATGAACACAATTGGGGTGCTCTTGTCGTTGAGCTTCTTCAATTGAACATGCGTCGTCTTGACATGCCCGACATAGCCAAATGTGTGACATAAGCACATGTCAGGCTTCCTCACGTACGATGCTTCGTAGAGCATCTTGGCGTCAACACTTCTCGTAGAAGTGGCCGAGGATGGAGACAGCTTTGAGCATGGGCTTCCCCCAATATGTGCCCGACACCTGCTTTCCCTTGAGCATGGAGCGTGCCATCCGGAGCACCGCCTAGTTCCTTCACTCGACGATGTTGTTCTGCTACGGCGAGTATGGAGTCGTGAGGTGGCGTTGCACCCCTTGTCATCGTAGTGCTTGTAGAATGTGGCAGAGGTAAACTCGTTGCCATGATCTGTACATAGCTTGTGGCCACAATCCACCTCTGCTACAGCTTGGTGCTTGACGATGGCTCGCTCCATCTTGTCCTTGGAGTCAAGGAGCATCACCCACATGAACATGTTGTAGTCATCAACGAGCAACACGATGTAGCGATGCCCGCCTAGCGTTACTTGGGTGATCGGGCCACAGAGGTTCCCATGGACAAGCTCCAAGGATTCTTTGCCTGATATATTGCCTTCTCGAGGAAAGGCATACGATGATGGTTCTTGGCCGAGCACGCATTGTATAGCTCATCCGCATGTTCGACGTGTGGCAGTCCATGCACGAGCTAGCCTCGTGCCATCTTCCATAGTATATCGAAGTGCTGGTGCCTGAGGTTGGCATACCCATGCCAAGTGTCGGGGACCTGGCCCACAGCAAGGCACACGGGGTGGACAGGGCGCAAGAAGAACTTGTACATGTGATTTGGTCCTTGGATTACCTCAAGGAGCAACTTCCTGCGGTGGTCACGCATGGAGAGCACTCCGTGGTGGATAGTGATGTCGAACAAGCCCTAGTCGAGTTGTCTAACTCTCACGATGCTGCTTTTAAGCGTCGGAATAAAGGCGTCCATGAACACCCTGTGATCACCCATATTTTCGGCAAAGACGACGGTCCCGCAAATGTGGATGTCGACCACTGAGCCATCCAAGAACCACACCTTTTCCAAAAATTGAGCGATCAAGGTCCACAACGTGTCGACCTAAGCAGTCATGTAGTTTGCAGTGCCGGTGTCGAGGAACCAACCCTCACGACGCTTGTCGCTGATAAATCTCCAACGTATCTATAGTTTTTTTTGTTAAATGCTATTGTATTATCACTTTTGTATGCTTCACGTGTCAGATTATATTATTTTTATGGACTAGACTATTAATTTAGCTTCCAGTGCCAGTTCCTATTTTTTTGTGTGCATATTTTGGGTTTCACAGGAAATTCATACCTAGGAAGGTCCAAACGCGATGAAAATTTACGAGGAATTTTTATGAAAAATATGCAACACTCGAAGCTTCGGGAGGGAGCCAGAAGTGTGTTGTCGGCCCAACAAACCTGGCCTCCCTCCCATAGGGTCATGCCATGCAGGCTTGTGGGAGCCACCCAACTCCATTTGACCTAATTCCAAGCCTATAAATTGTGTGATTTCCCAAAACCCTCAGAAGCGAACCCAAAATATTTTATCGCCGCCACAAGTCTCTGTTCTACCGTGACCCCATATGGGCCGTGTTCTGGTACTTTGCCAGAGGGGGGAATCATTGGGAAGGCCGTCTTCATGAACCTTGTTGCCTTCATGATGATGTGTGAGTAGTTCTACCCGGACCTACATGTCTATAGTAGTAGCTAGATGGCTCTCTCTATCCCTCTCTTTGATCTTCAGTACAATGACCTTCTCTAAGATCTATTCGATTAATCCTTTTTGCGGTGTGTTTGTTTGGATCCGATGAATTGTGGCTTTATGATCGAATTATTCATTGAGTTATATTTGATTTTCTTGAAGTCTCTTTCATACGTAATTTCATAGCTATGTATGCTTTCTGATCTATGAATCTTTTCTGGCCAACTAAATGAGTAGGTCTTCAGAGGGAATGGTGCATAGTAATAGGTTCGACCTTGTGGTGATCTTGTCCTGTGAGAAGAATGGGCGAAGGCATGTATTGTGTTGTTGCTGTTAAGGGGAAAATGATGGGGTTTGGTCATACTGACTGATCTCTTCGATTTATCAGCTGTCAAGATGAATTATCGACTAGGCCAATTAACTGCTAGGCATGTTTTAGAGAAAAACTAGCCCATTCACTACTGGAATCAGCGAATTTGCCGTCTACCAGTTCTTTGCTGTCAGTTGGCGGACGGAAAAGAAGCTCTTTGCCATTCGTTTCCGGAAAACAGATGACAAACAAATAGCTGATGGCAAAGAAGCTCTTTGCCATCCGCTAGCGGACGGCAAAGGAGGTTTGCCGTCAGCTAGTGGATGGCAAAGAGGGAGGTGGGCCCACTGACGAGCCGCTTACAATTTAACCTAACGTCCCCCCTCTTCGCCGAGCAAAAAGGAAGACGACAAAGCTGGGACAGATGGCAAAGAAGTGACTTAACTAATGGCAGCGTAACACCCCGCCTCTTTATCTTTGTTTCTCTCCCTCTCCTCCTCGCCACCCACTGCACGCGCGCTGCCGCCCCACCACCCCGCCACCCCACCGGCCCACCGCCCCGGCGCCACCGCGGCCCCGGTGCCCTCGCCGTCGCGCCTGGGCCCCCCTGCGCCCCACCGCCCTGGAGCCCTATGGCCCCGTCGCCACCGCCGCCTGCCGCCCCACCGGCCCACCGCCCGGGCCGGTGCCCTACGACCCCCCTACGACCCCTCCGCCCCTGCCACCCGCCACTCCCAAGCGCCCGAGTGCCCCTGTCCCCACCGTGCCAGCGCTCCCCCGGACCTCCCCGGCGCTCCCCCGCCGTCCCCGACACTGCCTCACCCCTCCCCGACGCTCCCCAACCCTCCCCGACGCCCCCTGCCCTGCCCCAACCGGAACGACGCATCTCACCGGTCCTTATACGAGCTCCTCGTGGTAAGTTTCTCTAGCATATTAGCCAAATCATGCACGTAATGTTCATGTCATCACTAACTAATATGACTGACTCGTGAAAACAAAATGTGCAGACCGTGTGCTAGAACAATGGTCAGACCCCTCCGTCGATGCCCCAGATTGGTATAGCACCCACGATGAGTTCCATTTGAATGGTCACTAGTTACTAGTATTCACATTTGAGTTGCATCATGATAACGAGACATTGCAAATGATCTTTGGTGCAGCATGCCTCCCGACAAGCATCGACCGATCCTTCTGCGTCTGCCGCAACCCCGACCGGTCCTTCTTCGTCTCACACTGGCACAAACCCGACCGGTCCTTCACCTCCGTGATGATCGTAAGTTTTCCCAAGTGTTTTGCTTAACAAATGCATACTTAGCTTAAGAAATGACCAATTTAGCTCCAAAATGACCTATACTTAGCTTCTTTAGTTCATTTATGACATACTAAGCATAGTTAGGTACAAATGGCATGATAACCTTAGTTTAGCTCCAAAATGACAAAATAACCTTACCTACCTCCAAAATGACCCATTATAACTAGGATAGCTCTAAAATGACCTACACTTGCCATTTTGTCCTCCAAAATGAATAAATATGATTAGTTAGCTCAAAAATGGCATAACTACCTAGGTTAGCTAAAAAATGACCTATACTTAGCTTCTTCAGTTCATTTATGACATACTTAACATACTTAGGTAAAAAATGACTTCATAACCTTGGTTTAGCTCCAAAATAACATAGACTTAGCTTATTTTCCTCGAAAATCACATAATAACCTTACGAAGCTCCAAAGTGACCCATTTACCTAGCTTACCTCTAAAATGACCTACACTTAGCATTTTTACCTAGCTTAGCTAAAAAATGGCATTTTTACCTATCTTAGTTAGAAGAAGAAGAATATAAAGAAGAGGAGAGGAGAAAAAGAAAGAGAAGAAAAATTCTTCTGCTTCTTCTTCTTCTTCTTCTAGCTAGTCTTCTTCTTCTAGTCTTCTTCTTCTTCTTCTTCTTCTAGCTAGTCTTCATCTTCTTCTTCTTCTTCTAACTTTCTTCTTGCCCAATTTGCAGATTTGCTTTCGATGAGGAAGCTTGCGTTGATGGAGTCTAGTCTTCTTCTCGTGCTTCCTTTTTGTTTTGATTTTGTAGGATGAACATTGTGCAGCTTGCTACCTATATATGTATGTATGGATGAAACCATTGTATGCTTGTTGTTGGATATGTTGGCTAGCTATATATGTTGCATATGGACTTTTCATTTGGTATGTATATATATGTGTTGGATGATCATATCCATATGACAGGGATATGATTTGGTATGTATATGTGTTGTTATGCTTGTTGAAAGTATTTTCAAATGTGTGTATATATATGTGTGTGTGAAATTCTGTGAAATTGAGTGAATTTAAGAAAAAATAGAAAAAATAGGGGTTGTACAGTCTCTTTGTTGTCTGCTGGCAGACGACAAAGCGCTTTGCCATCAGCCAGTAGACGGCAAAACTGCCACGTGGCAGCTACATGTACAACCTGGGGTGCACTGGGCTGGCCTATTTGGAAGCTTTGTTGTCTGCTGGCAGATGGCAAAGACCTTTACATCTTTGTCGTCAGCCAGCAAACGGCAAAGCATGTCGTTAACCCCTTCACGGACCTAAGTTTCCACATGTGCCGTCCATGCCCTTTGCCGTCTGCTGGCAGACGACAAAGATGCAAAGGTCTTTGTCGTCAGCCAGTAGACGGCAAAGCCATTCGCCATGCATGCCTTTGCCGTCAGCCATGGCAGATGGCAAAGTTTCTGATTCCTGTAGTGATTCTCTCCTTTGTTGCTATGTAGCCTAAGATGGCCTTCCAGCCCGTCTGCAACACCATCAGAACATCCAGGCGACACTTTTCCTTGTTGCTATGTAGTTAGGGTTGCATATTTAGGCACTTAATACATTGCATGTTGCTATATAGCCTAGGATATACAAATATGGCCCTCTATTGGAAAAAGCAATGCCTAGGAGGCGTTAGGCAATGAACAAGCTCCTCGCCTAGGGCATAAGTGGAACTCTAGGCATGGCAAGCAAGAAATAGTCCATTCAAGTGAGAAATTGTTGAACCGGTATGGTCCCAGCCCATCCTATTATCTCTTAGGGCCCAAGCCTATGTAGAGGGACTGACCTAGAAGGAGGCGCCCGAACCTCCCGTTCCTAGTGGAGCCACCACACACACGCACACACACACACACACAACACGACAGAGCCTTGGACAGGATGAGCTGGCAATTCAACATGGTATCAGACCAGGCTGCGGAGGCTGTGGCGGCAGCATAGTCGCTCGCCGGTGATGTTGTGACACGACGGAGCGACAGGGGAGCTGCGGGGTTTGGCGGGGCCAGGCGGGGCTGACACACGCGAACGATTCTGCGAGCGCATGCGACAGTGATGCTGTGACGCGGCGGGGCGACAGAGGAGCTGCATAGTCATTGATGGCACGGCATGAGGAGATGGTGGTGACATCCGACGAGGCAACGGTGGGCCTGGGCGGCGTACGGCGAGGCGATGGCGGATCTAGGAGGTGCAACTCGTTAGCATAATTGAGAGGCAGGAGGAGAGTTGTTGTGCTACTGCTTGGCGGGCTGCTGTGTTGTGGGAGTAGAAGAGGAGAAGGGCAATTGGTTGTTGTGCTATTGTGCATGTGTTTGTAGGGGACTAAGAGCTGGAGAGTTGTTGTAGGAGGCGGCTGCTGTTGGAGGCCAGGAGCTGCTGCTACTTGCTCTTGAGCTGTTGCTAGAGGAGAAGGTACTGCTAGTGGTTATAACTGTTGTCGTCTGCTGTTGAGGCTGCTCTTTGTGAAGCTGCTAGTTGCTGCTACTAATTATCCTATCAAACGATGGCTGAACCAAATGCTCTTGCTGAGGCTTTCGAGAAGCTCGCTAAGATCCTCGCCGAGTCCAACTCTGGGCCATCGTTCCTCGACAAGAAGTGGCTCAAAAGCTCGAAATGTCACCCCTGGACATGAAGCTAGAGGGGGGCAGAAATTATTTGAGTTGGTTAGGAGGGCATTGCTGGTTGTGGAACAGAAGGAAATTGATGGGCACTTATTGGATGGGGTTGATGAACCAGGAGACAAGATTACCATGCAGGGGAAAGAGGTGCAAGGTCATAAACTCCGTGCTCGTTGGCTGGTTGCTGAACTTAGTGGTGCCCTCCACTGGTCGCTCTGTAAAGGGACTATCCACGTTTTCCTGGATATGGAAGACTCTATCCACCCAATACTCAGGCAAGGGTAATTTCATGCTAATTGCTCAGATTGAGGGGAAGACCAGCCGACCGAGCCAAGGTGATGACATGTTAGTGATGGCATATGTGGCAGAGCTGCAGGCTCTATGGGCGGAGCAAGATAACTGCGATCCTCTAGAACTCTATGATGTGGCTTGCATTGACTCAGGCCGCAAGTGGATTGCACGCAGGCATGTGCTGAAACTGTTGGAAGGGCTCACTGGCTGCTTTCATGGCAGGGGCATCCCTGTTGCACCAACCTCTCCTGCCAACTATTGAGGAGACTATTGCAACAATGTCTCAAGAGGAGGTGAGGCTATCTCTTAAGCATGCAGACATGAAAGGTTGTGCCGGCTTCAAAATTTGTAGTCACTGAGCGCATGGAGTGGGGAGATCCCAACAAATGTCATATATGTGGGGAGGTAGGTCGACCATTGGGAGAGGGAATGTCCAACTCGTGGTACAGATAGGGGATACAACATAGGGGGAACTGGCAGAGGCAAGCATGCTAGAGGCAGAGGTGGATACCTAGCGAACTTAGGGGGGGCAAGTTTCTAGGGGCAGAGGTTTCTACTCGGGAAACTCAGGGGGTCAGAGGGCGCATATGGTAGTTGAAGGGGACATTGGGACATCACAAAGGCGAGGGAATTGATGAGGCCGCCTATTAAGACTTTGCTCACTGGGCCTCCATTGATGACGGTAATCCGACAAAGGCATCTCTTACTACTAATGAGAGTGCTTCAGAGTGAGTCCTAGAATCTGGAGCATGTAAGCATGTTGAGGGTAATTCTTGTGTGTTTGAGTCCTACCATAAGCATACTCCTACTCACAAGGGCACTATACAAACTGCTAATGGTACAAATCAGTTTGTCGTAGGGGTTGGCACAGTCAAATGCATTTCAACCATCTCCATGTCGTCATTTTTACATATGCCAACTTTTCCTCTCAATTTGGTCTCTTTCAGTGCTCTCATTGATCAAATAGACTGTTGTGTGATCCTTGACAAGTTCGGTTGCTTGATTCAAGAGCGACAGACGACCAGACGACTGGGACTAGTACTAGGCATAGGAAGCTCTGGTACATGGACCGGGAGGTGCAGCCAGACTTGGTGTGTGTTGCGGCCATGGAGGACAAGGAGAAGCAAGCGATGATCCATCACTGTAGGATGGGTCATGTACCTTTTGATAAGATGATTAGAATATTTCCGGATGTTATGTGTGGAATAGGCAAGGGCAACTTGACATGTGATGCTTGCGAATATGCAAAACACACCCGAGCCTCATATGCGAGTAAGGGGCTTAGGACCATATCTCCTTTTATGCTCATTCATTCGGATGTATGGACTAGCCCGGTAGTGTCAATGAATGGAAAGAAGTATTTTGCTACCTTTATTGACTGCTATTCTCATATGACTTGGATTTACTTAATGCATCACAAGGATGAGGTGTTTAGCTGTTTTTAGAACTTCCATGCTCTTGTAAAGGACCAGTTTCAGGTGCAAGTCAAGGTGCTCGGTACTAACAATGGTACAGAGTATGTGAAAAATATTTTTGGGGCTTTCATGGTTGATCAAGGGATTCTTCAGCAAACCTCATGTCCGGACAACCCACCTTAGAATGTAATGACCGAAAGGAAGCATCGTCATATTCTTGAGGTTGCTCGGTCATTGATGTTTACCATGAATGTGCCCAAGTTCTCATGGGATGAAGCAGTTATGACAACCACATACTTGATCAACTAGACACCTTCCAGAATACTCAGTATGAAATCTCCATCTGAGTTGCTCATTGGAGATAATAATTTTGTTGTTTCCCCAAAGCTGTTCGGCAGTACTTGCTTTGTTCATGATCACCGAACATCTGCTGGAAAGCTTGATCTGGGATACTATTATAGCTAACAAGGGTATAAATGTTGTTTTCACTCTGAAAAACGCATGTTTGTGAGTATGGATGTTACCATCAGGGAGTCTGATCTATTCTATGGTGCCCTGACTGACCTCAGTCTGCTGTTTGTGGAGCTTGACCACCTACATCATGTGCAAGATGGTCAAGACGGGGCAGAAGAATGTGCCTCATACTCAAGGTGATTCTATGGGCAATAACATTGATAATGATGTGCAAGTCAGGTCCAACCAATAATGGGTACAATTCTGGTTAGTACTCTCACTGATGATGATGTGCAGGTTCATGTCGATGTTGGAAATATGCCCTAGAGGCAATAATAAATTAGTTATTATCATATATCCTTGTTCATGATAATCATTTATTATCCATGTTATAATTGTATTGATCGGAAACTCAGATGCATGTGTGAATACATAGACAAAACCATGTCCCTAGTATGCCTCTAATAGACTAGCTCGTTGATCAAAGATGGCTATGGTTTCCTAGTCATGGACATGAGATGTCATTTGATAACGGAATCACATCATTAGGAGAATGATGTGATGGACAAGACCCAAACTACAAACGTAGCATATGATCATGCCAGTTTATTGCTACTGTTTTCTGCATGCCAAGTATCTATTCCTATGACCATGAGATCATACAACTCACTAACACCGGAGGATTACCTTGTGTGTATCAAATGTCACAACATAACTGGGTGACTATAAAGGTGCTCTACAGGTATCTCCGAGGGTGTCTGTTGGGTTGGCATGGATCAAGACTAGCATTTGTTACTCCGTGTGACCGAGAGGTATCTCAGGGCCCACTCGGTAATACAACATGACAATAAGCCTTGCAAGCAATGTGACTAAGTGTTAGCCACGAGATCTTGTATTATGGAACAAGTAAAGAGACTTGCCGATAACGAGGTTGAACTAGGTATGGAGATGTCGACGATCGAATCTCGGGCAAGTAACATACCGAAGAACAAAAGGAACATCATACGGGATTAGGGGAATCCTTGACATAGAGGTTTGACCGATAAAGATCTTCGTAGAATATGTAGGAACCAATATGGGCATCTAGGTCCCGCTATTTGTTATTGACCGTAGAGGTGTCTCGGTCATGTCTACATAGTTCTCGAACCCGTAGGGTCTGCACACTTAAGGTTCGGTGACGTTTTGGTAGTATAGAGTTATGTATGGTGGTGACCGAAGGTTGTTTGGAGTCCCGGATGAGATCCTGGACATCATGAGGAGCTCCGCAATGGTCCGGAGGTAAAGATTGATATATAGGAAGTCCTATTTTTGTTGCCGGAAAAGTTTTGGGCTCATCAGTTGTGTACCGAGAGTGCCGGGAGGGTACCGGAGGACCATAGGGAGGGGTGTCACGCCCGGAGGGGCCTCATGGGCTGTGGGAGGAGACAAACCAGCCCCTGGTGCGCTGGCCGAAACCTCAACTAAAGCCCATGAGGTTTGAGAAGGAAAAAATCCAAAGGTGGAGAGGTGGAAAGAGTTTCCAAGTGGAAAGGAGGAGTCCTACTCTCCACCTCCAATTTCGGCCAGATCTTGAGAGTTTTAGGCTGCCTCCTCCCCTCCCTCCCTCCTATATATACTAGAGGATTTATAGGGGAAAGCTAACCCTAATTGCCACGTGCTACCCTCTTCTTCCTCTAGATCATTTTCTCCTCTAGATCGGTTTTTAGCGGTGCTTAGGCGAAGCCTTGCTGGAATTCCTCCACCACCATCGCCGCAATGGCATCGCACGGCCGGAGAACTCGTCTACCTCTCCGCTCCCTCTTGCTGGATCAAGAAGCTAGTTCCGCGCATCTCCCATTGATTCTAGCTAGTTTTCATCAATACCATTTATAATGCTTGATTATCAGTTTGATTGACCTCTATTTCTCGTAAAGTGGTTGTGGTAGGAAGAAGGGACTAATCTTTGTGGATACTATGTTTGCGAGTACATCTACGACGCGACGACCTCTAAGCATGCCGACTACTCTAAAGAAGATTTTGAAGTGCGTAAGAAATAATATTCACAATTTTATTTTATTACCATCATTTGTGTTGTGTTTCTTTCATATATATGTATTGACCCCCTTCTTCAAATTAGCTTTCGGAGCTGCAGGATCAACTCCAACCACAAGATCGCATAAAAGAAATTCAAGAGGAATTGGCGGGATTCTTTCTTGACCACGTCATCGATAAACACGGAGAATACCATGTGGAAGTTGAGTTCAGATGTTAGGGGATTGTAAGAGATCTTATATTGTATATATGTAGCCAGTTGCGTCGGATAGATATACGAAAACTTGTTGTTCGACCAATCTCTCGGAGAAGGAGAGGTCGACCACTTAATGGTTTCCTTCTGTACTTAATGGTTTCCTTCTGTTCTTTCTGTATACGTTCATGACGATCTTCTGTACTTAATGGTTTCCTTCATTTTCTTACTAGCTAGCGTGTCGAGTCCTCTCTATACGTATAGTACGTAGCGTCGACCAAGCACGGAGATAAGAGAGGACACTTCTCTCTATTAGCTAGCTAAAATAATAAATGAAACCCCTAACTTAACCCTGCAAAACCCCCTAAACCCCCCACACCCCCTTTCAAAAAAAAACAGGCCTTGGACTACTGACGCGTGGATGCCTTTTGGTCCCGATTCGTGTTACCAACCGGGACTAAAGGTCCTCCGCCCCAGCGCACCACAGCAGCCCACGTGGAGCCCCTTGTGGTCCCGGTTCATGTTACCAATCGGGACTAAAGGTCCTCCGCCCCAGCGCACCACATCAGCCCACGTGGAGCCCCATTTGTCCCGGTTCGTAGGCGAACTGGGACTAAAGGTATTGGGCTTTAGTACCGACCCTTTAGTCCCGGTTCCGGAACCGGGACAAATGGGCCTCTAGAATCGGGACAAATGGGCCTTTTTCTACCAGTGAAGGCGAAAATCATCATCGAGCTATACGTGTGCTGAACGCGGAGGTGTCGTCCGTTCGGTACTAGATCAGAAGGACCGTGATCAAGATCGCGAGACGATTCGTGATTGGATCGCGGTGTTGGAAATATGCCCTAGAAACAATGAATAAAGTGTTTATTATTATATTTCCTTGTTCATGATAATTGTATATCATCCATGCTATAATTGTATTGATTGGAAACACATTATATATGTGGGTAAATAGACAACACACTGTCCCTAGTATGCCTCTACTGAACTAGCTCGTTGATCAAAGATGGTCAAGGTTTACTAGCCATTAACATGTGATGTAATTTGATAACGGGATCACATCATTAGGAGAATGATGTGATGGACGAGACACAAACTACAAACGTAGCATATGATCGTGTCAGTTTATTGTTACTATTTTCTACATGTCAAGTATATGTTCCTATGACCATGAGATCATGCAACTCACGGATACCGGAGGAGTGCCTTGTGTGTATCAAACGTCACAACATAACTGGGTGACCATAAAGGTGCTCTACAGGTATCTCTGAGGGTGTCTGTTGAGTTGGCATGGATCAAGACTGGGATTTGTTACTCCGTGTGACGGAGAGGTATCTTAGGGCCCACTCGGTAATACAACATCACAATGAGCCTTGCAAGCAATGGGTCTAAGTGTTAGTCACGGGATCTTGTATTACGGAACGAGTAAAGAGAGTTGCCGATAACGAGGTTGAACTAGGTCCGGAGATATTGATGATCGAATCTCGGGCAAGTAACATACCGAAGAACAAAGGGAACATCATACGGGATTAACTGAATCCTTGACATAGAGGTTCGACCGATAAAGATCCTCATAGAATATGTAGGAACAAATATGGGCATCCATGTCCCGGTATAGGTTATTGACCGTAGAGGTGTCTCGGTTATGTCTACATAGTTCTCGAACCCGCAGGGTCTGCACACTTAAGGTTTGGTGATGTTTTGGTAGTATAGAGTTATGTATGGTGGTGACCGCAGGTTGTTCGGAGTGCTGGATGAGATCTCGGACGTCACGAGGAGCTCCAGAATGGTCCGGAGGTAAAGATTGATATATAGGAAGTCCTGTTTTGGTCGCCGGAAAAGTTTTGGGCTAATCGGTAATGTACCGGGAGTGCCGGTAGTGTACCGGGAGACCTCCGGGAGGGGTATTTCGACCCAAGAGGCTTCATGGGCTGTGGGAGAGTGAATACCAGCCCTTAGTGGTCTGTTGGAAACACCACACAAGGCCCCTGCAGCTAGAGAAGAAAATCCAAAGAGAAAAAGGTGGAAAAAGGCAAAAATTGGGTGAATCCTAGTCCTACTAGGATTGGAGGTGGATTCCACCTCCACAACCTGGTTCGGCCGACTCCTTGTGGCTTGGCCCTTGGGCCAAGCCTCCTCCTCTCTTCCTCCTATATATACTGGTGGTTTTAGGGTTTTTGCACAGAATTTTTAGCCACGTGCTGCCCGTTCCTCCAGTGCATAGTTTCTCCTCTAGATCGGATTTCTACAGTGCTTAGGCGAAGCCCTGCCGGAATTGCTCCACCACCATCACCGCGGTGCCGTCACGCTTCTAGTGTACTCGTCTACCTCTATGCTCCCTCTTGCTGGATCAAGAAGGCGGAGATCGTCATCGAGCTGTACGTGTGCTGAATGCGGAGGTGTCGTCCGTTCGGCGCTAGTTCAGAAGGACTGTGATCAAGATCGCGAGACGAATCGTGATGAGTTTGCGGGACGGATTGTGATGAGTTCGCGAGACGGGTCATGATTGGATCATGGGATGGATCATTATGAGATCGCGGGAAGCTCGGTGATTTGGATCGCGAAGACGTTCGACTACACCAACCGCGTTTCTTAACGCTCCCCGCTTAGCGATCTACAAGGGTATGTAGATCCACTCTCCCTCTAGTAGATGCTTATCACCATGGATAGATCTTGCGTGTGCGTAGGAAATTTTTTAGTTTCCCATGCAACATTCCCAACACATGGGACGGATCTCGATGAGATCGCGAGACGGATCACGATGATATCGCGGGGTGGATCGTGATGGGATCGCCGGATGCTCGGTGATTTGGATTGCGAAGACGTTCGACTACATCAACCGCGTTTCTTAACGCTTCCCACTTAGCGATCTACAAGGGTACGTAGATCCACTCTCCCTCTCGTAGATGCTCATCACCATGGATAGATCTTGCGTGTGCATAGGAAATTTTTTGTTTCCCATGCAACGTTCCCCAACAGTGGCATCATGAGCTAGGTCTATGTGTAGATGAGATCTCGAGTAGAACACAAATAGTTTGTGGGCGTTGTTGCTTAGATTTCTTCCTCCCTTGGTCAATTTTTGGTTCAGCGTTATTGTGGGATGAACCGGCCCGGACCAACCTTACTCATACGCTTACAAGAGACCGGTTCCATCGACTGACGTGTAACTTCGTTGCACAAAGATGGTTGGTGGGTGTCTGTTTCTCCTACTTTAGTTGGATCGGATTCGACAAAGGCGGTCCTTGAGAAGGTTGAAAAGATACTTATGTATCACCGTTGTGGTTTTGCGTAGGTGATAATTTTTCTTGCTAGATACCCAAAGCAGCCACGTAAAACTTGCAACAACAATTAGAGGACGTCTAATTTGTTTTTGCAGGGCATGTTGTGATGTGATATGGCCAATTACATGATGATATATATGTGATGTATGAGATGATCATGTGTTTTATAGAATATCACGACTTGCATGTCAATGAGTACGGCAACTGGCAGGAGCCATAGGGTTGTCTTTAATTATTGTATGACATGCGTGTCAATCATTAAGCGCTATGTAATGCTTTACTTTATTGCTAAACGGTAGCAATAGTAGTCGAAGCATGATGGGCGCAACAACCCCAATGGTGGCACATTGATGGAGATCAAGATGATGGAGATCATGGTGTCATGCCGATGACGATGGAGTTCATGCCGCTGCTTTCAAGATGGAGATCAAAAGCACAAGTTCATGGCCATATCATGTCACTTATGATTTGCATGTGATGTTAATCCTTTTATGCACCTTGTTTTGCTTAGGACGACGGTAGCATTATAAGGTGATCCCTCACTTAAATTTCAAGATAAATTGTGTTCTCCCCGAGTGTGCAGCGTTGCGGAAGTTCGTCGTGTCGAGACACCACGTGATGATTGGGTGTGATAGACTCTACGTTCACATACAATGGTTGCAAGCCAGTGTTGCACGTGCAGAAAACCCGGGTTAAACTTTACGAGCCTAGCATGTACAGACGTGGCCTCGAAACACAAGAGACCGAAAGGTCGAACATGAGTCATATAGTAGATATGATCAACATGATGATGTTCATCATTGAAACCACCTCAACTCACATGATGATCGGACTTGAGTTGGTGAATTTGGATCATGTATCACTCGAATGACTGGAGGGATGTCAATTTGAGTGGGAGTTCTTAAGTAATATGATTAATTGAACTCATTATCATGAACATAGTCAGTAGTGTCTTTGCAAATTATGTTGTAGATTACTACCTCACGCTGTAGCTCCCTTGAATTTTTATGTGTTCCTAGAGAAGTAAGTCGAAAGATAATGGGAGAAATAATGCGGACTGGGTCCGTGATCTGAGGATTGTCCTCATTGCTGCACAGAAGGCTTATGTCCTTAATGCACCGCTCGGTGTGCCACCCCTCAAACGGTGACTGTGGATGTTGTGAACATCTGACAGTCACGTTCTGATGACTACTTGATAGTTTAGTGCACCTTGCATTACGGCTTAGAATTGAGCCTCCAAAACGTTTTGAACGTCACGAAACATATGAGATGTTCTAAGAGCTAAAATTGGGATCTCAGGCTCGTGATCGTGTTGTGAGATTCGAGATCTCCAACAAGATTCTTTGCCTGCAAGATGAAGGAGAATAGCTCAATCGTTGAACATGTGCTC
Organism: Hordeum marinum; assembly: GCA_022496015.1. Taxonomy (NCBI): domain Eukaryota; kingdom Viridiplantae; phylum Streptophyta; class Magnoliopsida; order Poales; family Poaceae; genus Hordeum; species Hordeum marinum. The sequence continues at coordinate 37,708,025 of CM039677.1, forward strand.
AGATTGTCTGGGTACTACAACGCTTGAATTGAGTTCGAGTTGATCTTCCAGATAAGATACCGATTGATATAATTCTCCAAGTCACTGTCACTAAGCTACTAGAGCTTCGTGATGAATTATGAAATGCCAGGGATAGAAATGATGATCCCTGAGCTATTTGCGATGTTTGACACCGCGAAGGTAGAAATCAAGAAGGAGCGTCAAGTGTTGATGGTTAGTAAAACCACTAGTTTCGAGAAGGGCAAGTGCAAGGAGGAAAACTTCATGGATGGCAAGTCAGTTGCTGCTCCAATGAACAAACCCAACGTTGAACCCAAACCCGAGACTAAGTGCTTCTATTATGAGAAGAACGGTCACTGAAGTGGAACAACCCTAGATACTTGGTAGATAAGAAGGCTGGCAATGTCGACAGAAGTATATTTGATGTACGTGTTATTAATGGGTACCTTGCTAGTACTCCTAGTAGCATCTAGGTATTGAATACCGGTTCGGTTGCTAAATGTTAGTAACTCAAAATAAAAACTATGGAATAAACAGAGAACTAGCTAAGGGTGAGGTGATGATGTGTGTTGGAAATGTTTCCAAGGTTGATGTGATCAACATCGCACGCTCTCTTTGCCTTCGGGATTAGTGACGAACCAAAATAAATGTTATTTGGTGTTTTGCGTTGAGCATGAACGTGATTAGATTGTGTTTATTGCAACACAGTTATTTATTTAAGTTAGAGAATAATGGTTATTCTGTTTACATGAATAATACCTTCAATGGTCATGCACCCAATGAGAATGGTTTGTTGAATCTTGATCGTAGTAATACACATGTTCATAACATTGATGCCAAAAGATACAAAGTTAGTAATGATAATGCCACATACTTGTGGCACTGCCGCTAAATGTCATATTGGTATAAATCGCATGAAGAAACTCCATGCTGATGGATCTTTGGACTCATTCGATTTCGAATTGGTTGAGACATGCGAACCATGCCTCATGGGCAAGATGACTAGGGACCCCGTTTTCCAATTTGATGGAGCGGGCAAGTGACTTATTGGAAATAATACATGTTGATGTATGCAAACCAATGAGTCTTATAGCGTGCGGTGTATATCATTATTTTCTTACCTTCACTGATGATTTTGAGTAGATATAGTGTATATTTACTTAATGAAACACAAGTCTGAATCGTTTGAAAAGTTCAAGCAAATTCAGAGTGAAATTTAAGATCATCGTGACAAGAAGATAAAAATGTCTGTGATATGATCGTGGAGGTGAATATCTAAGTTACGAGTTTGGCATAAAACTTTAGACAATGTGACAGTCGTTTCACAACTCACGCCACCTGGAACACCATAGTGTGATGGTGTGTCTGAACGTCATAGTCGTGCTGTATTGGATATGGTGCGTGCTATGATGTCTCTTATCGTTTTGCTACTATAGTTTTGGGGTTATGCATTAGAGACAACAACATTCACTTTAAATAGGGCACCATCTAAATCCTTTGAGATGACACCATGTGAATTATGGTTTGATAGAAACCTAAGCTGTCATTTCTTAATGTTTGGGGCTGCGACGCTCGTGTGAAAAAAATGTTTTCACCTAATGAGCTCGAACCCAAAGCGGACAAATGCATCTTCATAGAATACCCTAAGAATAGTTGGGTGAACCTTCTATCTCAGATCCAAGCATAAAGTGTTTGTTGCTAAAACTGGGTCCTTTCTCGAGAAAAAGTTTCTCTCGAAAGAATTGAGTGGGAGGAAGATGGAACTTGATGAGGTTGTTGAACCTTTGCTTCAACCAGAGAGTAGCACAGCGCAGAAAGATGTTTCTATGGAACCTACGTTAGTTGAAGAGGAAGTAAATGATGATCATGAAGCTTCGGATCAAGTTACTATCAAACCTCATAGGTCGACAAGGATGCGTATTGCTCCTGAGTGGTATGGCAACCCTGTCTTGGAGGTCATGTTGTTGGCCAAAAATGAACCTACGAGCTATGGAGAAGCGATAATGGGCCCGGATTCCGACAAATGGTTAGAGGCCATGAAATCCGAGAAAGGATCCATGTATGAAAACCAAGTATAGACTTTAGTAGACTTGCTCGTTGGACGGCAGGTTGTCAAGTACAAATGGTCCTTTGAGATGAAGACAGACGTTGATGGTAAATGTCACCATTTATAAAGCTCAACTTGTCACAAAGAAGTTTCCGACAAGTTCAATGAGTTGACTGCGATGAGACTTTCTCACCCATAGTGATGCTAAAGTCTGTTGGAATTATGTTAGCAGTTGCTGCATTTTTCAATTATGAAATCTGGCAGATGGACATCAAAACATCATTTCCTTCCTTAAGGAAAGGTTGTATGAGATACAACTAGAAGGTTTTGTCAGTCCTAAGGATGCTAAAAGGTGTGCAAGCTTCACTGATCCTTCTATGAACTGAAGCAAGCATCTCGGAGTTGGAACATACACTTTGATGAGGTGATCAAAGTTTTTGACTCTATACAAAGTTTATGAGAAACTTGTATTTACAATAAAGTGAGTGAGAGCACTATAGAGTTTCTAAAAAGCATATGTGGTTGACATATTGTTGATCGAAAATGAAGTAGAATTTTTGGAAAGCATAAAGGGTTATTTGAAAAGAGTTTTTCAAAGGAAGACCTGGATAAAGCTACATAATTGTTGAGCATCGAGATCTATAGAGTTAGATCAAGACGCTTGATGAGACTTTCAATGAATACATACCTTGACAAGATTTTAAAAGAGTTCAAAATGGATCAGTCAGAGAAATAGTTCTTGCCTGATTAGTATGTCATGCTATGTACCGCACCTGCGTGTGCCTTGCCATGATTCCATCAAGGGGTACAAAAGTGATCCAGGAGTGGATCACTGGACAGCGGTCAGGATTATCCTAAGTAACTATAGATTAAGGAAATATTTCTCGATTATGGAGGTGATAGAAAGTTCATCGTAAAGGGTTACGTCGATGCAAGCTTTAACACCAATCTAGATGACTCTGACTAGCAATCCGGATACGTATACTGGAGAAGCCGTTTGGAATAGCTCCAAGTGGAGTGTGGTAGTAGGGTCTACAGTATGACATAGAGATTTGCAAAGTAGACACAGATCTGAATGTCGTAGACCCGTTGACTAAAAGACCTCTCTCACATGCAAAGCATGATCGAGCCTCACAACTCATTGGGTGTTAGATTCATAACAATGCGAATCACACGGTGATGTGAACTAGATTATTGACTCTAGTGCAAGTGGGAGACTATTGGAAATATGCCCTAGAGGCAATAATAAATTAGTTATTATCATATTTCCTTGTTCATGATAATCATTTGTTATCCATGCTATAATTGTATTGATCGGAAACTCGGATGCATGTGTGAATACATAGACAAAACCATGTCCCTAGTATGCCTCTAATAGACTAACTCGTTGACCAAAGATGGCTATGGTTTCCTAGTCATGGACATGAGATGTCATTTGATAATGGGATCACATCATTAGGAGAATGATGTGATGGACAAGACCCAAACTACAAACGTAGCATATGATCATGTCAGTTTATTGCTACTGTTTTTTACATATCAAGTATCTATTCCTATGACCATGAGATCATACAACTCACTAACACCGGAGGATTACCTTGTGTGTATCAAATGTCGCAACGTAACTCGGTGACTATAAAGGTGCTCTACGGGTATCTCCGAGGGTGTCTGTTGGGTTGGCATGGATCAATACTGGGATTGGTTACTCCGTGTGACGGAGAGGTATCTCAGGGCCCACTCGATAATACAACATCACAATAAGCCTTGCAAGCAATGTGACTCAGTATTAGCCACAAGATCTTGTATTACGGAACGAGTAAAGAGACTTGCCGGTAACGAGGTTGAACTAGGTATGGAGATGCCGACAATCGAATCTCGGGCAAGTAACATACCGAAGAACAAAGGGAACATCATACGGGATTAACTGAATCCTTGACATAGAGGTTCGACCGATAAAGATCTTCTTAGAATATGTAGGAACCAATATGGGCATCTAGGTCCCACTATTTTTTATTGACCGTAGAGGTGTCTCGGTCATGTCTACATAGTTCTCGAACCCGCAGGGTCTCCACACTTATGGTTTAGTGACGTTTCGGTAGTATAGAGTTATGTATGGTGGTGACCAAAGGTTGTTCGGAGTCTCGGATGAGATCCTGGACATCACGAGGAGCTCCGGAATGGTCCGGAGGTAAAGATTGATATACAGGAAGTCCTGTTTTGGTCGCCGGAAAAGTTTCGGGCTCATCGGTAGTGTACCGAGAGTGCCGGGAGGGTACCGGAGGACCATCGGGAGGGGTGTCACGCCCCGAGGGGCCTCATGGGATGTAGGAAGGAGACAAACCAGCCCCTTGTGGGATGTAGGAAGCCTCAACTAAAGCCCATGAGGTTTGAGAAGGAAAAAAATCCAAAGGTGGAGAGGTGGAAAGAATTTCCAAGTGGAAAGGAGGAATCCTACTCCTAATAGGATTGGAGTAGGACTCCTCCACCTCCAATTTCGGCCAGATCTTGAGGGTTTTAGGCTTCCTCCTCCCCTCCCTCCCTCCCATATATACCGGAGGATTTATAGGGGAAAGCTAACCCTAATTGCCACGTGCTGCCCTCTTCTTCCTCTAGATCGTTTTCTCCTCTAGATCGGTTTTCAGCGGTGCTTAGGCGAAGCCCTGCTGGAATTCCTCCACCACCATCGCCGCGGTACCGTCACGCTGCCAGAAAAATCGTCTACCTCTCTGCTCCCTCTTGCTGGATCAAGAAGGCGGAGATCGTCATCGAGCTGTACGTGTGCTGAATGCGGAGCTGCCGTCCATTCGGTATTAGATCAGAAGGACCGTGATCAAGATCGCGAGACGATTCATTATTGGATCGCGGGACGGATCGCGATGAGATCGCAAGACGGATCGTGATGAGATCGCAGGACGGATCATGATGGGATCGAGGGACGCTCGACGATTTGGATCGCAAAGACGTTCGACTACATCAACCGCGTTTCTTAACGCTTCCCGCTTAGCGATCTACAAAGGTACGTAGATCCACTCTCCCTATCGTAGATGCTCATCACCATGGATAGATCTTCCGTGTGCGTAGGAAATTTTTTGTTTCCCATGCAATGTTCCCTAACAGTCGGGCCAACTATTGATACACTTAAGATTGGTGCTCCTCAGGTTCCTGTTTGGGATCGATGGCAGACGAACTCCCTGGTGTACTCTCAACGGCAACCACACGTGCAGGGGGAGCAACAAGGCAGTGAGGCAAGAGTGCAGGGGGAACAGTAAGACAGTGAGACAAGCTCATCTAACACAGTGGAGCTGCCCATTGCATTGTGAGAGGCTACACGTGAAGCGACAAGAAAGGGTGAAGTAGCAAGGAGGGCTCTACCAAAGGATGATGCTTGTCATGATCTTGATATTGGCAATTTTGTGTCTTATAAGGTTCTGTCACCCTCATATAAGGCATTTGTTGCCTCCCTTCAAACTATGTCAATCCCAAAGGATTGGAAGGCTACAAAGTAAGATCCAAAGTGACGTGAAGCGATGATAGAAGACTTGGAAGCACCAAGGAAAAAATAAGACATGGGTGCTAACCACATTGCCGACGGAAAAGAAAGCAGCGAGTTGTAAGCAGTGGCGAAGACACAAATTAAATTTTAATATGGCAGAGTTTAAGAAGAACAAAACCTTAAAATAACTTATTAGATGGATGAGCGAACACCGCTACGTCCACCGCACGCTGACCATGGATCTATGTGCAGTCGCACGACATTGTTTCGGTTCCCATGCATCAAGCGTCCGTCTGTCAGTGCCATGGCACAGTAATAGTTGGTTTTACTGATGCATAGACATGCAGTGAAGTTACAACTTACCAAGCCCACTGCATCAAATAAAACCACGACCCATCAGCAATCATGGCAAGCAAGCAGGCACACAGTTAGCTCAAATCTTTAAACATTTGGTGTACAGGATGGAGTGTAGCAGTATATGTACCTAGCATTTGCAGCAAAATTTAGGTATGGCAGCCGCCAAAGCATGCCAGATTGCTGGCTTCGCCACTTGTTGTAAGTGGATCTATACAGTGAAGCAGAATCCTGAAGGGAAGGTGGAACGGTATAAGGCCAGATTGGTCGCTAGAGGATATAGTCAAACTTATGGAATTGACTATGATGAGACGTTTGCTCCCGTGGCAAAGATGAACAAAGTAAGTATATTGGTCTCCTATGCTACAAACTTTGGGTGGAAGTTGCATCAATAAGATGTCAAGAATGCCTTATTGCATGGTGAGTTGCGGGAAGAAGTGTACATGGAGATGCCACCATGTTTTGGTAGTTCAGAGACTACGGGGAAGGTGTGCATGCTGAAGAAATCCTTGTATGGACTGAAGCAATCACCAAGGGCATGGTTTGATAGGTTCAAACGTGTTGTCTGTGGTATGGGGTATGATCAGTGTAACGGTGACCACACACTGTTCTACAAGCACCCTAATCGGAAGATCAACATTCTTGTTGTTTATGTGGATGACATTATCATCACTTAAGATGATAAGAAGGAAATAGAGAGATTGAAGGGATGTTTGAGCAAGGACTTTGAGGTAAAGGATTTGGGTAACCTAAAATACTTCCTTCACCCTGAAGTGGCTCGGACACAGAAGGGAATCTCTTTGTGCCAACGAAAATACACCTTAGATCTCTTGAGTGACATGGGCATGATGGGATGTCGTACTGCCCCACTCCGATTGAACAAAATCACCGAGTGATAGCACAATCAGGAGAGCTAGTGAATACAGAAGATTATTAGAAATTGGTTGGGAGGTTGTTGTACTTGTGTCATACTAGGCCTGACATTACGTATGCTATGGGGGTGGTGAGCAGATACATGCATGAACCAAGGAGTGGATATCTTGATATTTTGCACAGAATCCTGAGATACTTGAAGGGGACTCCGGGTAAAGGGTTGTGGTTTGGGAAGAGTGGACATCTTGAGGTGGATGTCTATAGTGACTCTGACTGGGCCAGTTGTCAAGATGATAGAAAATCAACTTCTGGCTACTGCGTGTTTGTGGGAGGAAATTTGGTGTCATGGAGAAGCAAGAAACAGTCAGTTGTCTCTAGTTCAATAGCAAAAGCTGAGTATAGAGCATTATCTCAAGGGTTGTGTTAGATGCTCTGGGTAAAGTACCTATTGAGCAAGTTGAAACTTCTAAGGACGGAACCCTTGAAGGTCTGGTGTGACAATCAGTCAGCTATAGCCATCACTAATAACCCAAGACACACCAAGCTCGTCCCCGGTGCTTACTGGGATCGAAGCATGCCCACATCTAGGAAGACCTGACAAATCATTCCCCCGGCAGGCGCGAGCTGACTAGTCACCGCTCCACCGCATCGCAACGCTAGTCACTTGTCAATGCGGTGTCGAGTTCCTAGATGGCTAAGTGGCTCTCGCTAAGCACCTGGCAACATGTTGGAAGATGAATTATGCCCTCTTGACACCCGTCCAGCAGTGTGTCAAGCTATGGTACACTAGTTAGCTAGAGCGGTGGTAGGAGCTTGCTGGGAATGCACCCCGCACGCCACCTAGACTAGAAATGATGACATTTTGCCATTAATTCCAAATTTAGGTATGATAAGCTCTGCTAGCTATCTAATCAACAGATAATGTCTATTTTGCCAACATGGTTGCCCCTTGTGCTATAAAAGGAGACCCAAGGCAACCTAGCTCAAGATTCGAACCCTTGGACACTTGTACTCACATAGCAGCTCTCCCCTGAAGGCAACCCTTGTCGAGCTTGAGTGTTGCGTGTTCTTCGTGTTCCTCCAATCAATCCACCAAAGAAGGAGTATGGTTTACACTTCACAATGGCCCGAACCTGGGTACACTCCAATGTCCCGATCGTCATGCCATCTCTCTATTTCTTCTCTTTGTGCATGTGATCTCGCCCCCACCGAACCATAAGGGGCTTCCTGCCCCATAGGTGATCGAGTGCATCGTGTCCCGACAGGTATCACTAGTAGAAAACAGACCTTTTGTCCATAACATTAGTCCCGGTCAGGTTTTGAACCGGCACTAATGAGACCATTAGTCCCGATTCGGGACGGGCATCATTAGTCCTGGTTCGTTCTGGACCTTTAGTCCCGGTTCGTGCCACGAACCAGGACTAAAGGGGTTGAGGCTATAGTCCCGGTTGGTGTCTCCAACCGGGACTAAACGTTAGACATTTAGTCTCAGTTGGAGACACCAACCCGGACTAAAGGGGTTCTTAGAGTTTCTGTTTTAAATTGCTTATATCTTTTAGGATATTTGATGTTTTTGAGTGATTCTTTTTTGCATTAGATTCAAAATTTTGTCTAGTTTCTGTTTGTGCCATTAGTTTTCAAATTTGAATGGTTTAAATATGAATTTGTTGAAATTTGCTTCAAACCCTAGATTGTGAATAACTTGAGTTTAAAAATAATTCATCCAGTTTGAAGGAGATGGTCTAGTTTGTACACGAAGTGCATCTAGTTTTTGCTGTAACCCTCTCAACTTTTTAGCACAAGCTATGTGGGTGAAATGATGATACCATGCCAAGTTTCAACCTTTTCAGAGTTCATTTGTAGGGCTTTTCAAATTTAGGGTCATTTAGCTCAAAAAATCATTAAACGCATGGAAAATAGCAAATGAAGTTAGAAAGGGTTGAACTTTGAGGATGTGTCTTTGAATGGTGCATATTGAATGCACAAAAAGTCTCGAGTTGAAATAAGCTAAAAAAATGAAATGCCTTTTTGTAACAGATGAGTTTTCGTCCGAAACCTTGATACTTCGAGGGAGATGGTCCAGTTTGTACACGAAGTGCATCCGGTTTTTGCCGTAACCCTCTCAACTTTTTAGCAGAAGCAATGTGGGAGAAATGATGATACCATGTCAAGTTTCAACCTTTTCAGAGTTCATTTGTAGGGCTTTTCAATTTTAGGGTCATTTAGCTCAAAAAATCATTAAACGCATGGAAAATAGCAAATGAAGTTAGAAAGGGTTAACTCTGCCTTGGTTAACCTTAGTGGTGACGCTGGCTGGGACGGTGCTAGCAGATGTAGTCGACGATATGATTGGATGGACACCAACCCGAACTAAAGGGGTTTTGAAATTTTCAAACTCTACCCCCCCCCCCCCGTGGGACCACATTTTTTAGTTTTTTAGAAAATAAACAAAAATGATAAAATGTTCAAAAGCAAAAATCCTTTGAGATGTAGTTAGGTTTTAATGTCTAGTTGGTATAGAAATTTTGAAATATGTATTTTGACCGTTTTTGCAAAAAAACAAAAGAAAATGTAAAACGGCCATAACTTTTGCATCTGACGTCGAAAAAAAGTTTAATATATAAGAAACTAGAGAAAAATTGGGACTCGATTTCACCCGGATTTACTCGATGAAGTTTTCTGAGATTCTCAAAATTCCAAAAGTAAAAAAAGTTATTTCAAAAAGAAGTTTTTTTCAGAAAAATCAAAAAAGTAATAATTTTAAAAATATTTTTATTTCAAAATAAATAAATGATGTCATATTTGGATTCCTCATATTTTTCTGATAATAATGGATATATTATTTGTCAAATTTCGGTTTATAGATTTAAAGATATTAATTATGCCATATTAAATGAATAAATGGCAAAAAATGAATAAAATCAGATTATTACTTATTTTATTTTCATTGAAATTCAATATTCTTATTACTTAGTTTTTTTATTGTAATAATTGTTTGGAATTCCAAAAATTAAATCATGTGGCATTATGACCTATGGGTTAATAGGATTGATAACTTAGTATTGTCAGGAAAATAATAAATGCAGACTTGGAAATTAGGGGCGATAGAACCTGAAAGTTAAGCATGCTAGGGCCAGCGTTTTGGTTACCACTCGGTATATTCGGTAACTACGCGGTTACCACGTTTACCGATCCCCCACGAGAACCACTCATATCGAGCAAAAAATCCCAATTTCTTTTGAAAAAATTGAATTCAAATACTTAGCTTCTGTTAAATAAACAACATCTCCATAAGGGCCACATAACTGCTTATGCTCTAGTGGCAATGGCATGTTCGTCCGAGCATCATGTCATGGGTTCGAAACTTGCCATCTCTTTTTATTATTTCTTTTTCAGAATGCAAAATATATAAAAAAACTATCAAATTGTGGTAGCTATTCCAGCGGTCGAACTCGTGGTGTGTTCTTAAAGTCCAGCAACAGGTGTTCTGCCACTGCGGTAAGACGAGCTTCGTTACAAGTATGAGTTAATTACTTATCTATTTAGGCATGAAAAACATTTGAATTCAAAATTTGATTTTAAATTTCGCTCGAATTTTTTCCAGTATTTCGTGGTTATTGCGGGAACCGAAAATTCCAGTGCCCCTCGAGAAAAAAAGGTCCATTCGGGATCCAAAACCTTGGCTGGGGCTAGAGCAGTGAGAGGATGGGTGATCGGCCGAAAAGTTAGACGATTTGGAATGAGTGTTCCACGCTGGAGCAGTGAGGAAGGATGAATAGAAATTAAATTGTCAAATAATTCAAAGATTTAAAAATCAGAAAAAAATCTTAAAAATTAAAAAAAACGATTTTTTTCCTTTAGTCCACTAAAGGTCCTCCAGCCCCAACGCTCGAGCACAGCCACGTCGAGGGCCTTTAGTCCCGGTCCGTGTTGAACCGGGACTAAAGGAGGGAGGGCTTTAGTCCCCACCCTTTAGTGTCGGTTGTAGAACCGGGACTAAAGACCCTCATGAACCGAGACTAAATATCCGTTTTCTACTAGTGTATCATACACATTTGATTGCATCAAGATGAACATTATGAAGAGCATTTCACCCACAAGCGTACGAGTTGTTGCCAAAAACTATTTTGGTGAAGTCCTTGTATTTTTGGGGATTATATTGGTTGGTGCTTCATTGTGGAAGAAGCGGAGTTTCATGATTGCCATCATATGTCTCTACATAAGTATCACCCTTCACAAATGCTATTATTTTGGGAACTGAGCTCATGCCTCCTTGCAAATGATATCCTAGTTAGGGCCCCACTAGTTGATCTTAAGAAAGAAGCGATGAGCATCTCTAATCTCCTCCAGGATTTTAAGTTGTTGAAGATTAATTGTTTGTCAAATGTTTTTTTTTGAACAAAATACAGATGCAAGCATTCATACACACGTGCATACACTCATTCTTTTTTTGCGGGAGAAATACTTGTATTACTCAATTATCACGTCCTTACAACCATTCTCAACAATCTCCAAAACCTCTGGAGGTCCCCAACCAACCCAGGTCAGGGTTCTATCCTCAACTCTACCAAAAGTAGTGAAACTATCACTAGCCTTATTCTGCACTCGCGAAACATGAGTAATACAAGTATGTCGAAGACTTAAAAGAAGAGAAGCATAAATAGAGCGGTCAGGTCTAGCACATATGATCATAGACACCGCCGTCAGGGAATCCATCTCAATTGCAATTTGAAGATCTGTCCGCTGAATGGCTCAAGATAGTCCCTCCATACAGGCACATAGTTCCGCTTCTAGAGCATCCCTGCAAGAGTACAAGGCTCTGTATGCCGAAAAAATAATACCTCGATTTGAGTTCCGCAAGATCATACCAGCACCCGCCATACCACATGAGGTAAAGGACCCATCCGTGTTAAGTTTCACCCATCCATGCCTTGGTTTTGACCACTTGAGCAGCGGGGCTTCCACTCTAACAGGAACTCTAGCAGGTACAAAAGACATCACAGCCTTCCCTTTCTCTGGGTCCATGTGTGAGTTCGATTTGATGGCCATCAACGATTCCAAATAACTCTGCAAAAATCTGATGGAAACTTCCATAGGCGGAGCAGGTTTCGAATGAATAATCTTATTCCGAACATGCCAACTTCTTCAAAACGTCATCAGCATCATGCAGCGTTCAAGTTCAGTCAAAGGTGCTAGGGCCTGCAACAGCCATTCTTTGCCAGTATGTACCAGCAAATCAGCATTGGGTAACTGCCAAACTTTAGCCATAGCAAGATATAAGTCCCGTCCAAACTGACAACGCATGAAGGGATGAAAATTGTCCTCCTCATCCACACCACAAACGGGACATGTGCTTGTTACTTCAAGGCCAATTTTGTGCTTGTTTCTCCAAGTGGGAAGTCCATCTGTTGCAACTCGCCATGCAAAATTCTTCACTGTTGGTGGCGCACCACAGTTCCAGATATATTTTCAACATGCCCTACTTCGGTTCGGTGACGTACTTGACGGGGCTGTAGTATCCCTATGCGCTTCATCAAACGCCAGTTGGTAGGCGCTTTTCATAGTAAAAATTCCTAGCTTCCCCGGCCCCCATGCGATTACATCTTCATCCAGCCTCGGCGATGCTCTAATTTTCAGAATTTCCTCCACATCCGCAGCCACAAAATACTGTGACAGCAACTCAACATTCCATGATCCATTCTCATTTAACAAATCTGAGACGAAGCGGATACGACACCTTCCTTGCGGGGAAATCGGTTTATAAGAGAAGGGCCTCGGGCATACAATCATCATTATGAACCTATACACGTACACCCCTATAAACGCACACACGCACATCCTATCTCTATAAGCATCTTCGAGGAACTGAGCCGACATATCATCTTGTGATTTACGAATTCACCGTAGATGCCTCGTCATCGAGGAAAACGTATTCTCTCACTGAATGCGCATCGCCCAAAATCCTGAAATAAATACGAGTATCGAGACTTGAACCTCGGTGGACTGAAAATACCACAGTCCCTTTAACCATCAAACCATAGGTTGGTTCGCATTTTTCAAATGAGTTGGTGCATGAGATTGTGAAGTTTAATTTTAGTAATAAGCTTGATGGTGCTTTAGCTAATAGTGTTTCGTCACGTATGAATGATTGTATTACATTTTAACTAATCAAAACATGGAGTTGCCTTCGTTTCAATTTTATTTTTAATAGATATGATAATGTCAGGTACGAGCACATGACAAATCAAATGTTTTCACGCCCGATGTCAGGTACTTATCATTTTCATCTTTTTATTTCACCTCCTTAGTTGAAATTCTTTTGTGTTTCTCCTTCGAGCTAGCGTTGGTGTTATTAAGAATATCCATCAATACTAGTGGCATCCCTAAGAAAACTGTGGCATTTTTTTTTTCGTCAATGCTGAATTTCAGTCTTATTTTCAATCTATTTTGCTGCTAAAACATAAACCCTTGAAAGCTACACTTAATAAGCAACCACGGTTAGGTTCAGAAAACAGCTAAAAACTTAGTTTAATAAAAATAAAAAAGGAACCTCACTTTCTTTCTGTAAGTAATCTCCTTTTTTTTCTTCTTGAGACAATGTAAGTAATCTGCTGTTAACCAAACTTAACAACCACGCATAAGTAAGTCGGTTTGCAGCACGAGGCCCATAAGAAACGGCGCGAATCTGCGCCGTCCACCCGCCATGTCGGTTCGAGCGACGGCCCAGATCCACCCTCGTCCTCCCATATAGCAAACCAACCCGGCCGCCCGCCTCTTTCCTCCCGTCAGATCATCCGATCTTCTCATCCGAGCCCGATCGACCCCCCGAAACCCTAGAGCAGCAGCAGACATGGCGACGGAGACGGAGCCCGCCGCCGCGGCGCCGTGCCTCCTCCTGGGCCCTCCCTTCATCCGCGCCGCGCGCCCGACCCCCGCGGCGAGGGCGGCCGCCGGTGACGACACCGACGCGTCGCACCCGTTCCTCGACCTCCTCGACGCGGCCTTCAACGCGCCGTCGGCCGCGGAGATCAAGGCGGCGTTCACGCCGCGGAGGGCGCTCACGGAGAACTGCTCCGCCACGTACGCCAACTCGGCCAACCCCTGCCTCGACTTCTTCTTCCAGGTGGTGCCCGACACGCCGGCCGAGCGCGTGCGCTCCCTGCTCGCCGCCGCCTGGACCCACGACCCGCTCACGGCGCTCAAGCTCGCCTGCAACCTCCGCGGCGTGCGCGGCACCGGCAAGTCGGACAAGGAGGGCTTCTACGCCGCCGCGCTCTGGATGCACGAGAACCACCCCAGGACGCTCGCATGCAACGTCGCCGCGCTCGCCGAGTTCGGCTACCTCAAGGACTTCCCCGAGCTGCTGTTTCGGCTCATCCGCGGCGCCGACGTGCGCAAGGTCGCCAAGGCCGGAGCGGAGGCCGACAAGGTGCGCAGGAAGGCCAAGGCCCTGGCCCAGCAGCGGGAGGGCCTCCGCGCCAGGCTCGCCGGCAGGAAGCGCGCACGCGAGCTGGCGCCCGTGCCGGCCAAGGCCACCTTCGGCGACTTCCTCTCAGCCGCCCTCTCCAAGTCCGGCAAGGGCAAGCCCATGGAGGTGGAGGCCGCCCCTGCCGCTGTCCAGGAGCCGAATCTGGAGGCGGTGGAGGTTGATGCGGAGAAGACGGCGAACAAGCCGCGGCGGATGTCCAAGAAGGTCCGGAAGGTGGCCAAGCTCGCCGTGCAGTCGCTGGAGACGTACTACGGCGACCGCGCCTACCGCTTCCTGTTCGACGCCGTCGCCGAGTTTTTCGCCGCGCTCCTCCAGTCGGACCTCGAGCAGCTGGCCCCCAAAGGCAAGAAGAGGAAGATCGGGCTCGCCGCCAAGTGGTGCCCCACGCCGGGCTCGTCGTTCGACCGCACCACGCTGCTCTGCGAGGCCATCGCCCGCCGCGTCTTCCCGCGCGACTCGGACCCTGAGCTCGCCGAGCTCTCGGACGACCACTACACGTACCAAGCCCTCCGCCGCCTCCGCCGCGAGGTGCTGGTGCCGCTGCGCAAGGACCTGGAGCTCCCGGAGGTGTACATGAGCGCGCAGCGGTGGTCGGAGCTGCCCTACAACCGCGTGGCCTCGGTGGCCATGCGGCGCTACAAGTTCCTCTTCAAGAAGCACGACGAGGAGCGCTTCGAGCAGTACCTGGAGGACGTGGAGGACGGCAAGGCCAAGATCTCGGCGGGCGCGCTCCTGCCGCACGAGATCTCCACGGCCGCCTACCGCGGCGAGGACGACAACGTGTCGGAGCTCCAGTGGCGCCGCATGGTGGACGACCTCCGCTCCAAGGGGTCGCTGCGCAACTGCATCTCGGTCTGCGACGTGTCCGGGAGCATGAGCGGCACCCCGATGGAGGTGTGCGTCGCGCTCGGCGTGCTCACGTCGGAGCTCAGCGTGGAGCCGTGGGCGGGCAAGGTGATCACCTTCAGCTCGACCCCCGAGATCCACCTGATCAAGGGCAAGACCCTCCGCAAGAAGATGGACTTCGTTCGGCGCATGCAATGGGACATGAGCACCAACTTCCAGGCGGTGTTCGACCAGATCCTCCGCACGGCCGTGGACGCCCGGCTGGCGCCGGAGAAAATGATCAGGACCGTGTTCGTGTACAGCGACATGGAGTTCAACGAGGCGTCGGGGCACGGCGGCTGTGGATACTCCGGATCGCGGGGATCGTCCAGGTCCTGGGACACTGACTACAACGTGATCTGCAAGAAGTTCAGCGACGCCGGGTACGGCGATGTGGTGCCGCAGATCATCTTCTGGAACCTGCGGGACTCCAAGTCGACGCCGGTGACGTCGACGCAGCCGGGGGTGGCCATGGTGAGCGGCTTCTCCAAGAACTTCCTCAAGATCTTCCTGCAGAACGACGGCGTGGTGAACCCCGAGGCCATCATGATGCAGGCCATCGCCGGCGACGAGTACCAGAAGCTGACCGTGTACGACTAGATCGATTGGTTAATTGCGGAATTGTCATCAGCTTAGTTAGAGTGTTCGATTAGCTCCATCTTCTTCGGAATTCGTGGTGTTCGATTAGTTTCCTCTTCAGAATTGTGAACACAGCTAGCTTGCTTTGCTTGATGGTTTTGTTTTTTTGAATTTGAACCAAAATTATGCGTGCCATTTTTATGTTGAAAATCATGTGCTTTAGTTGATATAAATCATGCTTTTGGGTAGGATGATTGGAATGTTTTAGCTTTATCAAACGAATGACCAATGGTTCACCTTGCTGGCATGGATTGGGAGAGCTGTTTCACAGGGGCCAATTTGTAATGTTTCTGCATGCCAGAACGCAGAAACTTACTGACATTGAACGAGGAATAGTACTAACGAGTGAAACTGTCCACAAGTTCCTTTTTTCATGAAACTTTCGCAGTTTCGTTTCGTAGGAGAACGTTTGTAAACACACTCTGGCTGTCAGTTTTTTCGGACCAAGACAGAGCCGAACGCTGAATAATTATGTACAAATAGATAGAGGCCATGGTGGTTAAGCTTGGATTTACTCCCTCTGTATCAAAATACAAGACGGTTTTACACTTCAATATTAACTGTAAAAACGTTTTATATTTTGATACAGAGTTACACTGCTTATTGCATCCTTCTTCACTCATTAGTGCGGAGGTGCCTCCATCCAAGCAGCTTGTCAGGTGCGGTGTCCCTGGTGACCCTCTCCACCGGCCGGCGTACACCGCCGCCAACCTCCTCAATCGGGGGAAAGGGAAACACCGCAAGTCCTGGCGTCACCGCCAATGCCATTATAGTTCCGCTCCCTTCTCCCCTCTCGTTTCCCACAAATACCAACGACGTCAACCCCAGGATTTTCGAGATCATTGACGAGGTTGTCTTGGGGGTTCTTGTGGTGGCCGCGATCATGTTGTTGATCCTCTACGTCGGCTTCAAAAGGGGGGCATCCCCCCTCCCACACACACTCTAGGATAACTCTTAAGTGTATCCCTAGTTATTAGACTTGAATATCGAAGATTTATCAAAATTCGTTCATAACTTGTCTTCTTCACCCCATGCCTCTTCGTCTCTTCACCTAATCGCTTCCTCGATCCTCATTTCTTCCACGTCTATAATATTAAAGGGCAATTGATCGTTTGCTTCCTTGCCTCCAGTTCCTTTCTTCATTCTCGCCCCACCATCAACTCACCCTCCCCACCGTTTTTCTTCTTCTTCTTCCAAACCTCACCCCCACAGTTTTATTCCACGCGCGCTCGTTCCAACGCCCGAGCTGTGACTCGCCCTATCATCTTACAGCCTCGCCGCCTACCTGCCTCCTATCCTGCGATGCAGGACAGATTATTTTCATTCTCGTACAGAAAAGTAATGCGCTCGAACTACCATCCCTACTTGTTCCTCTCACACGTACCAGCAATTCAATCGTTTTAGGGAGGGGCCATCCTCAATATGCATTCGTTCACAATAGCCTATTAGTACATCTCGGTTGGTGATATTTGGATCAAAGTGCACCTTGGCTTCCCCCGGGGCAAGTCCCACTGCAGCTTCTCTCGCAGCAGGTACCATCAGACGTGCTGGTGATATTTAGAACACCTCGTGCATGCCATCAGTGGCAGATCCTGGATTTCATATTTGGGTGTTCAAATTAGTTTTCCAATCTAATATCTAAAATTTTCATGTTGAAAGAACCTTTTCCCACCATAATGACAATACCTTATAGAAATGATATTTTCTTGAAGATTATTTACTACTCACCTAAAATTTCTTATATAAGTTTAAAGAGGGAATGCATAATGTTGAAAAATAAGCAATGCATACTTGCGAATATTCTAGAGGGTTATTGAGCCTTTAAGAGACCAAGATGTTTTGACATGGAAGATACCTGAGAAAGTGTTCATGGCAAAGTGAGAAGCTTCTAGAGGATTATGAGAAAGAAGGATATTTCACAAGAAGATTCTAGAAGCGCCATGGATAATCATGGTGAACATATTTAAAGAGAACTCTAAAATTGTGGAAAGCTCTAGAGTAAGATATTTAGGTGTAGTGAGAAAATATCTACTAGTACTTATGTTACGTAATACTAGTGTGGAGAAATCTAGAATGGAGATGTTTCTAGTTGTAGGCTTGGATAGTTGCCACTTGATAAAGATTCAATGTTTTTGTAATCCTATAAATAGGGGTGCCACCCCTCCGATCCCATGTATGTAAAGCAAACAAGAAAGCTACCAAGTGAGAGAGGTAGAGATGTCATAGTAGTGAGAGGTAGCAACATATAAAGAGTTGTACCAAGTTCATAGCTTTGAATAATAAAGAATTGAGTTACCCGATTGTGAGAGTGTGATATTCCAAGTTTGTGAAGCTTCTCAAGAGTGCGGGTATTAGAGTCATTACGCAACGGGTTCCAATGGTTCATCTCGGAGCGGAGGGAGCCCTCAGATCTCCAACACATAATAATACAATTGGGGACCCCACAACCATGAGTATACAATGCATCTTAAGACAATATGAAAGAAGAATGCTAATTGCATGTTGCAGGTGATATGTGTACATGTAGGCTGATGTGTAACTCCCGTAGGTAACGGCGGTGATGCTATGTTTCCTTTCCGGCGCTAGTGGAATTGTTGTTGTCAGCTTGGCCGACCTTCTTTGCCACCAAAGATGGCACCGACGGGAAAGATCATTAAGGAATGAAAGTGTTAGATTGTACACCATATAAAAACATTTCAAGCCAAAACAACTTTGGGTGTACATTTGTACACCCATGACCATATGTGGATCCAACCTTGCAGACTGGGGGCTGATGCCATTTCATGGGCGTGCACTATAGACCGGCATGGATATGTGGTTTTGGAACACCTGTTACTTTAGGCAACAACATGATCAATTCTCTGTCCAGAACTTGATGTTAAACATATCATTACTATCGATTCCTGGTACCTATGGTGGATTACTCACAGTGAAACTTACCCTCCACCAAGTAGGCGGGTGCTTTCTCTCCTGGCTATCTCTAACAGTTTCTACAAGGCGTTCCCTCGATCATGCAGTCAAACCCAAATAGAAGAAGCTTGAGCCAAAGACGATATCAAGATCATTGTGGATGCAACCTACTTTGAGAATGAAGGTGTAGGAGACAATGGATGCACAAAACCTTTGATATCAAGATCAATGGTTTTGAGCTCATACAGTCTATAATTTAATACAATATGGAACTTGATAACCAAACCAAAAGCAGCGATAAAATAAGCACACATGCGAAATGCAAGCAAGACCAACCAAACACGTGGGGTTGCATTAACGTGCAATACAACACACATTCTTAGTTTTGGCAACATGTGATCTCAGCAGAAGCTAAAGGACCAGGGTTTCAAATTATCCGAATCAAGCACCTTCGGTAGAGGGAAATGCTAAGCTGCCAAACTTACCAAATCATTTAAAATATTATAAATGGACATATGAAGGCTCATGGAGAATAAAACAGATGTATCTAATTTATAACTAATAGGTATACTTTTTTACAATTGTAAGATTAGATAGTTGGTAGTAAATTGAAACTAAAATTCATGCAGTACAAGCATCAAGCAACAGATCATACAGCATCTAGTTAATTCATACTTCATTCTCGCTCCAAGATACATGTCTATTTTACCTTGAACAATAGTACTTCAAGTCTTTGACCACTACACCTGTCATTTTTTTATGGTGTGCTTTATACAAAAATATTAAATATTAAATATCTATAGTGACCAAAGTTTAAGAATTTTAGACTTAGCAGAAACCATTGCAATGTGAGGTTTGGACCACACAAACTATATTAGAGGCTAGAGCTCTTTCATGCCCCCCAACTTGTTAGGACAGAAGGGTCAACTGATCCAGGGTACATTTCACTATATACTAGTTCCACTTATAGCAAGTTTTACCGACTTTTTTGAAAACTAAAGAATTTGTTTGGATGTAATTACTCCTTGACGTGTCATGATTCACTCATCAATGAATGCCAAGTACCATGTATAGTAGATCACATTCTCATATGTATGTTTGACTAAAGAGTCAGGCTCCATCTCCATTTGAGGTGATAGGGGTTTGCAAATTCCTAATACTAGTAGAAAACAGGGCTTCGGTCCAGGCCAGAAAAGTCATTAATCCCGGTTCACTCACGAACCGGGACCCATGGCGGCATCGGTCCCGGTTTGTGAGGCCAGGGCATCGACGGGGCCTCGTGGGCCGTTGGTCCTGTTTCGTTTGACCCCTGTGGTCCCAGTTCCAGCCACGAACCGGGACCAATGGGCCTCGCTCCTGTCCCACAACCATTGTTCCCGGTTTGTGGCTGGAACCGGGACGAAATGTGGTCCTTTAGTCCCAGTTTCAGCCACAAACTGGGACCAAAGGTTGGCCTATATATACCCCCCGCGACCAGACCAGTGCACTGCTCTGTTTTCTTGGCCGGCCCTGTGAGAGCTTTGTGGTGCTCAAGCTCACCTCCTATACACATGAGGTGTTCGATGAAATGCCCAAGCCACACTTAAGCTTTCTCCTCTCGAAGCTCCTTGTCCAAACTCCATTTTCCTCAAGATTTGTCTAGGTTTGGCGGTCCGTCCTGTCCTGTCCCCGTCCTGACTGCCGTCGACTGCCCGCGCCCATCTCGGCGCCGGCAGCACCGTGGTTAGCCTCTTCTTCTTATCTTCTTCCTACAAGAAAAAAGTTCTTACTTGTATTATTTAGATAGATACTTGTGTAATTTTCTTACTTTTATTATTGTTTGTTATTATACAGTGCGATGGTTTTGGTATCCGCCTCCGTCGGTCCTCGTCATGTCTATTAATACACTTTATTATATAACGCACGCAGATGAAGTGTCAATGGATGTACGGTGATCGACGCACCTACGAGTATAGTAAGGCCTGCATAATTTTCTCGAAGCGGCTGAGGCAAACAAACAGAATGGTTTTATGCATTGTCCATGTATTGTTTGTGAGAATACGAAGGCTTTCTCCAACTCTAAAACCATACACTTCCACCCGCTTGAGAAGAGTTTTATGCCACACTATAACGTTCGGACCAAGCACAGAGAACGAGGGGTTATGATGGAAGACAACAAAGAAGAAGAGGATGATGATAACTATGTGCCTCCTGAATATGGTGATGCTGCAACGGGGGAAGATGAAGATCAAGAGGAACCAGACGATGTGCCCGATGATGATCTTCGCTGGGTCATTGTTGATGCAAAGAGACGATGTGAAAGTGAAAAGGAGAAGTTGAAGTTCGATCGGATGTTAGAGGATCACAAAAAAGGGTTGTGCCCCAATTGCGAAGATGGCAACACAAAGCTCGGTACCACACTGGAATTATTGCAGTGAAAGGCAGAGGATGGTATACTTGACAAAGGATTTGAGAAGCTACTGAAAATATTGAAGAAGAAGCTTCCAAAGGATAACGAATTGCCCGACAGTACGTACGCAACAAAGAAGGTTGTATGCCCTCTAGGATTAGAGGTGCAGAAAGATACATGCATGCCCTAATGACTGCATCCTCTACCACGGTGCGTACGAGGATTTGAATGCATGCCCCGTATGCGGTGCATTGCGGTATAAGATCATACGAGATGACCCTGGTGATGTTGACGATGAGCGCCCCAGGAAGAGGGTTCTTGCCAAGGTGATGTGGTATGCTCCTATAATACCACAGTTGAAATGTCTGTTCAGAAACAATGAGCATGCCAAGTCGATGCGATGGCACAAAGAGGACCGTAAGAAAGACAGGAAGTTGAGAGCACCCGTTGACGGGTCACAATGGAGAAAGATCGAGAGAAAGTGGAGCGACTTTTCAGTTGACCCAAGGAACGTATGGTTTGGTCTAAGTGCCGATGACGTTAATCCTTTTCGGGATCAGAGCAGCAAGCATAGCACATGTCTTGTGACTCTATGTATGTATAACCTTCATCCTTGGTTGTGCATGAAGTGGAAGTTTATTATGATGTCAGTGCTCATCCAAGGCCCTAGACAACCCGGCAATGACATTGATGTGTACCTAAGGCCATTAGTTGATGAGCTTTTACAGCTATAGAATGGAAGAGGTGTACGTGTGTGGGATGAGAACGAACAGGGGGAATTTGACCTACATGCATTGCTATTTGTAACCATCAATGATTGGCCTCTCTCAGTAACCTTTCAGGACACACAAACAAGGGATACCACGCATGCACACACTATTTAGATGACACCAACAGTATATATTTGGACAAATGCAAGAAGAATGTGTACCTGGGACATCGTCAATTTCTTCTGACCAACCATCAATGTCGAAACAAAGGAAAACATTTCAAAGGTGAGGCAGATCACTGGAAGAAGCCCGCCCTCCGTACTGGTGATCACATACTTGATATGGTCAATGATTTACAAGTAATCTTTGGAAAGGGTTCTAGCAGACTGTTAGTTCCGACTGACGATGCGGGACGCGCACCCATGTGGAAGGGATACCACGCATGCCAAGTCTCATGACTGCCACATGATTATGACACAACTGCTTCCGGTTGCATTGAGGGGACTTCTACCGGAAAATGTTTGATTAACCATTGTGAAGCTATGTGCATTCCTCAATGCAATCTCTCAGAAGATAATCGATCCAGAAATCCTGCCAAGGTTCAGGAGTGATTTTGTGCAATGTCTTGTTAGTTTCGAGCTGGTGTTCCCATCGTCCTTCTTCAATATCATGACGCACGTCCTAGTTCATCTAGTCGACGAGATTGTCGTTCTAGGCCCTGTATTTCTACACAATATGTTCTGCTTTGAGAGGTTCATGGGAGTCTTAAAGAAATATGTTCGTAACCGCGCTAGACCAGAAGGAAGCATCTCCATGGGCCGTCAAACAGAGATGTCATTGGGTTTTGTGTTGACTTCATTCTTGACCTTAAGAAGATTGGTCTCCCTCAATTGCGGTATGAGGGGAGACTGACTGGAAAAGGCACGCTTGGAGCGGACTCAATAATATGTAGGGACGGGCATTCTGGGTCTCAAGCATACTACATAGTTCTACAGAATTCTACCTTGGTGACCCCGTGAACACAAGAATATTCTGCGCTCCAAACACCCGGAGCAGTGTGGCGACTGGATTACATGTGAACACATCAGGACTTTCGGCAGTTGGATGCAAACACGTGTCATGGGTGACAACACTGTTTCTAATGAGATGTACTTGTTGGCCAGGGGACCATCTTCGACTATACTGACTTACAAAGGGTACGAGATAAATGGGAATACATTTTACACGATCGCCCATTATCAAAAGAGCACCAACCAAAACAGCAGTGTCCCTTTTGATGCAGCAACCAAGAGGGGAAAGGACACATATTATGGTTACATAGTGGACATATGGGAACTTGACTATGGACATGATTTCAAGGTCCCTTTGTCTCTGTGCAAATGGGTCAATCTGTCAAGAGGCGGGGTACAGGAAGATCGACAGTACGGAATGACAACAGTGGATTCGAACAATCTTGGATACACACACGAACCATTCGTCCTAGCCAATGATGTGGCGCAGGTTTTCTATGTGAAGGACATGTCTACCAAACCGAGAAAAAGAAAAGATAAGGAAGCGAATACATCATATGATGAGCCAAAGCGCCACATAGTTCTTTCAGGAAAAAGAGACATCGTGGGATTGGAGGGCAAGACAGACATGTCTGAAGATTATGAAAAGTTTCATGAAATTCCTCCCTTCAAAGTCAAGGCTGACCCAAGCACCCTTTTAAACGATGAAGATTATCCATGGTTACGACGCAATAAGCAAAGGACACAAGCGAATAAAAAGTGAATACTTTCTCTCCAGAACTATATCATTGCAATTACATGTGCAGAAATGAAATGTCTTTTGTAACACATGAGTTTTCATCCGAAACCCTGATACTTCGAAAAAGATTGTCCGTTTTGTACACGAAGTGCATCCAGTTTTTGCCGTAACCCTCTCAACTTTTTATAACATGCTATGTGGGTGAAATGATGATACCATGCCAACTTTCAACCTTTTCAGAGTTTATTTGTGGTGCTTTTCAATTTCCAGGTCATTTAGCTCAAAAAAATCAGTAAATGCATGAAAAATACCAGATGAAGTCACAAAGGGTTGAAAATTGATGATGTGACTTTGAATGGTTCATTTTGAACAGACAAAAAGTCTGGAGTTCAAATAAATTCAAAAAATGAAATCCCTTTGTAGCAGATGAATTTTCGTCCGAAACCGTGATACTTCGAAAGAGATTGTCCATTTTGTACATGAAGTGCATCCTGTTTTTGTTGTAACCCTCTCAACTTTTTAGCATGTGCTATATGGGTTAAATGATGATATCATGACAACTTTCAAACTTTTGAGAGTTCATTTGAAGTGAGAAGCTTTTACAATTTCAGGATCATTTACTCAAAGAATGAACTAATAGCAAAAAGAATAAACTAATAAGCTTTTACAAAACTATGCAACTAAAATTACCAAAGTATTGTTTTCAAAACATTAATAGAAAAAATAATATAATGATAAAACACACTGTAAATAAATAAAGCAAAAAATAAAACAATAGTAAATAAAGCAAAAAACAAACCGAAAATAATGGAAATTATGCAACTAAAATTATCAAAGTATTTTTTGTTCAAAACATTAGTAGCAAAACGAATATAATGATAAAACACACTAGAAATAAATAAAGCAAAAAAAGAAAACAATAATAAATAAAGCAAAAAACAAAAAAAATGGAAATTATGCAACTAAAATTATCAAAGTATTTTTTGTTCAAAACATTAATAGCAAAAGGAATATAATGATAAAACACACTAGAAATAAATAAAGCAAAAAAACAAAACAAAAATAAATAAAGCAAAAAAACAAAACAATAATATATAAAGCAAAAAATGAAAGAAGTGCCACCTAATGGGCCACCATGGCCTACATACGACTAGAAACCCAACCAGCAAGTTGGGCCAGGATGCAGGCCCGCAGAAGGCCCGGTAGGCCCATAGGAAGATTCAGTGTTTATAGGCCCGTAGGCCTGCATTACAGAGGAGCTCGAAGTGGGAGGCGCAGCCACGCTTATAAACCAGTGTTGAAGCCTCTAGGCTGGCGAGGTGGGACTAAACATCCACCGCACCGCGGCTGTGTCAGGCACATGCCTTTGGTCCCGGTTTGTGCCACCAACCGGGACCAAAGGTGGCATTGGTCCCGGTTCGTGCAACCAACTGGGACCAAAGGTCTCTGCTTCCTGCCCTTTGGGCTAACGAAAAGAGACCTTTGGTCCCGGTTGGTGGCACCAATCGGGACCAAAGGTCTGGGATTCCCGCCCTTTGGGCTACGGAAAATAGACCTTTAGTCCCGGTTGGTGGCACCAACCGGGATGAAAGTTGGGCATTTGTCCCGGTTGGTGCCATGAACCGGGACCAATGCTTTGTGTATATAAGCAAACACTTGTAAATTTTTCAGTTTTAT
Organism: Hordeum marinum; assembly: GCA_022496015.1. Lineage (NCBI taxonomy): Eukaryota > Viridiplantae > Streptophyta > Magnoliopsida > Poales > Poaceae > Hordeum > Hordeum marinum. The sequence goes on from CM039677.1 coordinate 37,733,240, forward strand.
CCACCAGTTGCCCCCGACGACGCCGAGCACATCGACACCGCAAAGCTGCTCGAGCTCCCCGTCGCCGTCGCCACGCCCCTGCCCCGTCGTCGACGGCGCCGGCGCCCTCGCCGCCCCCGAGCCCATGGCCCTGCCCCGCCCCGAGCCCGCGCCCCTGCCCCGCCCCTGAGCACGCCCGGCCGCGCCCCTGCCCTGGCCCGCCCCTGCCATCGTCGGCGCCCTAGCCGCCCTCGCCATCGCCGGCGCCATGCCACTGCCCCGTCGTCGCCACGCCCTCGCCGCCCCCATCGTTGTTGTAGCCTTCGCCGACCGCCCCCGCTGTAAGCCATCGCCGCCCCAGCTCTGTGCAATTTTTTTTATATATGTTGATTTTTTTATATGATGAATGTTTTTGTTCATATATAATGTATATATGTATGTGGCTATATGTATGGATGGATGGATGTATATATGTATGCGGCCATATGTATAGGTAGATGTATGTATACTAATTAGTTGTCCTACAAAAATTAGGAGTCCTAGGAAAAAATAGTTAATTAGGAGTCCTAGCAGATTAGGTTATTTTGTTTCTGACGCTTTTTATGTTTAAGTTGTTTTAGTTTTTATTTAATTATTACGAGTCCTAGGTAAAATTAGTATGTGTATGTTAGATTACAGAAAAATTCTTGGGTTTTAGAAAATTAGTGATTAAATGATAAGAAAACATTCTCATAGGAATTTGTCTCGACATCGACGATGCCCGGCCCGCATCCTCGTTGTCGAGTGGTCCGCGAGAGCCTGCTTGATATGCGCCATGTCCGGGACTGGGCTCCGCCGGGCTGGCACTGGGAAGTGCTACCTTCCGGGGATCGAAGCTTGGTGAGGAATCCGGGTCTCGTCATCGACCCGGAGCTTCTTTGGTGACGGTCACGTGAGCCACTTTTGGTGCAGAGGGAGCGGGCCCCCGCGGAGGTGGTACATCGCCGTGTCAGGGAGGAGGACGAGCACATCTGTCACTACATGGTGGCATTGGATGCGAGGTTCAACAATACGTGGCAGATTCTTCAACGATCTCACCCGAGTTATGATCCCGTGATGGTTCCTTATCTTTGGGTGTCCGCCACCCGCGACTCAGGAACCGCTAGTGACTTAGATTATTCGATAGTATTCGATCTGTGTTAGTGGTCTTATGTGATAATATTCGACATGTATTAGTTAATATGTGATGATGCATTAATAAATGGATTATTCGAGATGATGTATTAGTGATATTATATTCGAGCTCATTATAAATATATTAGCGACATTTTATCGGTATAATGCGTGTGTGACTTTCGGCCCGTCGTTGCTCCTTGTGTGACTTTCATGTGTGTTCTTGATGGAGTAATCCCAACTGTTGTCGTGAGGGCGCCTCTTCTTTCTTCTCTTCTTTGTGATATACTCATCGGTATAATGCGCAAGAAGAGAAGAGGAGGGGCGTCCATCACCGACGGTCGAACTATTACTGTGAGAGCGTGCCCAACAACATATATAGACCACTACATCAACGTGACTGAGTGCGCACCAACACACCATGAGATATGAGAGTTATTTAAAAAAAGCCTCGACGGACCGAATGTCACACACGCATTATTATCCAAAGCGTGCCGTAATTCTTGAATTATGAACATAGTAAATGTCGTCTTCATCAGATGATGATAGGATCCAAGCGTGTGAATTTTGCGGTGAAGATAAGGGTCTTTGTGACCATCCTGGGCTGCGAGATGGCAGGTTCTTCACCATGAAGCTTTACGAGGACTTTGATATTTCTACGGTATGCAACGATGACATCTGTTTTTTCATAATTAAGCATGACTTCTGTTTCTTTCCTTCAACGCGTAATTTTTTGTTTTATACAATTTGACTAGTTCGTCCCCTGTCATGCAAGACAGTATTTCTTGGAGAGGCTCGGTTTCAAAGAGCACGAGAGTTTCGAGATGAGGACAGTCAACCTGAGGACTAAACATGGTCACACATTTCTTGTGAAAGTAATGAATGCACCTAATAACACAGAATTAGGGTGCTTAAATTGGGAAGCTCTTTGCAAGGCATATGGATTTCAGGAGGATATGGAAATAACCTTTGATCTTCGTCATGAAGATCATATTGAAGGAAACATCGACATTTGGGTGGATGTCGATATGCTTCCTGTTTTACCTTCATGTGAATTTGTCAACCATGCATATTTGTCAAGTAATTTGCATTCTATATATAAAAATATTTAGTGTTCATCCGTACTAAATTTGTTAATTTTTAATTTTACAGCTTATTTCGTTTCTTTGAGTGAAATACAGAACATAATCGACACGACACACTATACTTATGGATCACATCTAACTTGGAAGGAGAAGGATGATCTTATCTACTTTGTTATTGGTGTCATAGCTGGTAGGGACATCTTTCCGTATAATTTGGGAACTGTCCCAAATTATACATTGTACAGGACACTAGTGCATAGGTTGAGGGCGGATGACATTCGCCGAAATATGTTGGTAAGAGTTGCTAATTAAGTAGACTAGTATTGTTGCGTAAATGGTATTGATTACATTGCTAACTAGGCTACTATTATGTTCTTCAATAGAAATTTCCATATGAAGTTGTGCCACCGTTGATGCAACACGAAGGTAATATGACAATAAAAAGCCCCTTCCACCCCAAGTTATCTTTTGCATACTCGACTAAGCGCAAACCACCAAGAAGGCTCCAAATTGAAGCATGAGGATAAATAAAGAAGGATCACAAGCCACATGTTGGAGACCATTGGATCTCTTTGCTTTATCATGGAGACATAGGTGTTATTCTTTTTATGCCATTTTACCTAGGAGGGAGGACTATGTCATTTTATCTTTTTTTGTTTTACGAGACTTTAACTTTGTACGATTAATAAGATGATGATGAGTTGTTAGATCTTGTGTAATTAATGGTTTCCTTCATTTGCTTATTAGCTAGCGTCGAGTTCTCTCTATATGTATAGTAGCTAGCAGCGTCGACCAAGCACGAAGAAAGAGAGGTCACTTCTTTCTATTAGCTACCTAACACAATATGAAACCCCTAAGGCTTTGTTCGGTTACTCCCTGTCCCAAGGGGATTGGAGGGGATTTGGGGGAATTTGACTTGCATGGGATTCAATCCCCTTCAATCCCTGCCAAACCCTCTCCAAATCCCTGCCAACCGAACGCAACCTAAATTAACCATCCAAAACCCCCTAAACCCTCCTTTAAAAAAAAACAGCTCCTGCCAGATGTTGATGCGTAGAATCCTTTTGGTTACCAACCGGGACTAAAGGTCCTCCTGCCTGGGCTCCCCCAGATGCCACGTGGTGCCCCTTCTGTCCCGGTTCGTAAGCGAACCGGGACTAAAGGTTTGGGGCTTTAGTCCCAGTTCTAGAACCGGGGCTAATGGGCCTCTGGAACCGGGACAAATGGATCGTTTTCTACTAGTGTAAGGTCGTGTTCAGTTATCCCCTCCTTGGTTGGGATTGCAGCTAAAACCCAATCAAACCCGTGGTTCTGCCCGGGCCCGGGTTCAATCCCGGTGAGCTCTATAAGAGTGTTCGATTAAACCCAGCCGGGTGTAACCCCATCCTGTTCCGTTGTAGTCCCTCTACTTGCCGAAGGTCACAAATCCCTCTTAATGGCCTAGAATGAATTCGATTTATTTTTGGTTACTAGTAATATTTTTGTATAGTTTTGGGTATATTGTTTTCACTAATTCATGAACTATTATGATGGTTAGCAGTCCCGTCATGCAACTTCATGATTTCACCCCTAGGTTGGCCATCCTATAAATGACCATATAGTTTGTTTCATGTAATTTTCTAAGATTCGTGCAGCTCACAACAAAAGTGGCAAAAAGAAGTCGGAAAATAAGCTGAAAGAAAACGTACAAGCAACCAAATTGAGCAAGTGAAAACAAAATATAGAGAAAAGCTACATTTGCCCCCCCCCCCCAAGGTTGGGCTTTCCTATTGTGTTTGGTCTAAGTGAAATCCAAGTGCGGCTCATGGATAAATCTTAATTTGTTTAAACACTACAGGACCAAATCTTCTAATTTCAACACATGTTATCTCTATATAGTTGTGCTTGGATGGTATCGCGGTGAACAAATATAATGATTCAGTTTAGGACTTTGAACTAGTGGTTTTTCTTGGAGTACTCAGATTTTGTGAGTTCGTTCTTACCTAGTATCCCTTGAATGGTGTGCTAAAAGCTTGTATCAGTTGTGACCTTTGTCGATACATCACTTTCATTGGAGTCCTTATGAATGCCATTGTCGATTCATCGCCATCATGTTTAGTGGTTGTGAGTAATAAATTTGTTCCATTCCTGACTTGTCTTACTAGAAACTAGGCTGACTTGTGAATATTTCCATGGTTTTAAAAGCATTACATGGCTTGAGGATATGTTTACCACTTCATTATAAGAGGAAAAAATTCCCAAGGTCAAGTGTAGAAAAGGAGAAATACATTCAAATGTTTTATAATCTAGTACTTGTAGTGTTGAAAAATATAAATATGAATATAATTTTCTTTCGGTCCCGCAACTTGTTGCTGTGATTACATTAGTTGAACTCCATGGCTGGTCTCTAGCTTGGGTTGAGCCTAATAGTCTTCACATTATCTATTTGTTTGTATTACAAGTATCTATTTGATTCCCCGTGTGCTAACCAAACAGAGTTTAAGATGCAGAGGTTGGCAGGGAAGGGGCCGATGAGGGTTTTTTGGGGTGGTTTCAACGTGGGGAGCGAACCCCTAGCAACAGAACGAAGCCTAAAGGTCAAGTGTGATATCTTTTGGCGTGGTTTGAAGAAAGGCAGAATCCTGAAAACCATTAAGAAGGTTGTAAAATTATTTTTAAGAATTAACTAGCAACTCTCAATGAACAACCCACTAAATCCGTGTTGTTGGGGCATGGGGAACAGTTCAGGGAAGCTTGAGCGGATTATTAATCTACTATCTAGAGAAGGTGCTCGAGAGGTAACGAAGATCCTTAACCTGATGAAGAAGCTCGGAAAGATCAAAGATATGCACTCTACTTTGTGTTAGGGCATATTAAATTCTCCCTTAGTGGTTTGGTGACTGATGACAATGCTTTTGCAGACTAATCGTGTGCATTAAGCCTTTTAGATAATTCATCATATGGCACAAGACGATTCTAGCCCCTCGGTGGATAATAGTTAAGACGGTTATTTTTCTGTATTTTGTTCGGTGGAATTGATTCGTAGGAGAACTGGACTGTTAAAAGGGGGTCTGCATCATAAAGGTTTGGGTGGAATGAACACGCACACACTTTATTTGCACCCTTGTTCTTTACCCGCAACAATGGAGTCGCTCCTCTGTGTCCTTTGTTCTTGTTCTGAATGTTCCAAGCGGTAGTACCGCCCAGGCGTGGTAGTACTGTACTACCGCTCAACTACCGCCTAATCTTCTGTAGCGTCGTGATACATGTCGAACTAAGCGGTAGTAGGGCCGGTAGTGTGACGCGGTAGTACTGCGTGCCACTACCGCTTAACTACGGCCTAGCCTTCTGTAGCCTCATGACTCCATGTCGGTCTGAGCAGCAGTAGGGCTGGTAGTACGGCGCGGTAGTACCGCCCGCAACTACCGCCTAACCTTTTAGACTTAGAAATCACAGCGGACTCACGGGCAGCAATAGGACGAGGCACTACCGCGTACACGCGGTAGTACAACTCTTGCGAGTGGTAGTACCGCTTCAGCAGTACTGCCCCTGTTCCTGCCTCTGCTCTGTTGAGGGCCTCTGCACTGCAACCCCAGCGGTAGTACCGCTCCAGTGGCACTACCAGCTCTAGGACTTATGCCTTTGCACAATGAAGCTGGCACAGCCACCTAAGTGATAGTACCATTCCCTTGAGAGGTAGTACCACTTGTGTGTGGGCCGAGAGGGGATAACGATTGGATTTTTTTCCCACTATAAAAAGGGGTCTTTTCCCCAAGAAGACCACCTCTTCAATTTCTAAGCTCCATTGTTGCTTCAAGCTCCATTTTCGCCCGATCTCTCTCCCTAGCCAACAAAACTTGTTGATCTTCTAGAGTTAGGTTGAGAGGGGCCCGATCTACACTTCCACCAAGAGAAATTTGATTTCCCCCACTAATACCTTATGGATCTTGTTACTCTTGGGTGTTTTAGCACCCTAGAAAGTTGAAGTTGCCTCGGAGCCACAATTCATTGTGGTGAAGCTTCGTGGTGGTGTTGGGAGCCTCCAGTTAAGTTGTAGAGATTGCCCCAACCTTGTTTGTAAAGGTTCGGTCGTCACCTTCAAGGGCACCACTAGTGGAATCACGACATCTTGCATTGTGCGAGGGCATGAGTAGAATACGGTGGCCCTAGTGGCTTCTTGGGGAGCATTGTGCCTCCACACCGCTCCAACGGAGATGTGCTTCCCCTCAAAGGGAAGGAACTTCGATAGCACATCCTCATCTTCACCGGCTCCAGTTGTGGTTATTTCTTACCTTTAGTTTGTGCAAGCTTTACTAGTGTTGTACCCTTTGCTTTCTTGTATTATTGTTGTTGCTAGCATTATAAAGGTTGTTCACCTAGTTGCATATCTAGACAACCTATTTGTTGCTTAACCTAATTTTTTAAGAAAAGCTAAAAATTGGTAGTCGCCTATTCACCCCCCCTCCCCCTAGTCAACCATACCGATCGATGTTTCCCGGATTATAGCTTTTTTGGTTTCACAATCATTGATTGAGGAACCCCGTCAATCGACAAGAGATGGAATGAGGGGCATTATTGGCCTACCGCATGAAATAATTTTGAGTTCTCATTTTTTAGGCAGACCCATTTGACAATGCATCTATTTTTCTAGTAACGTGTTGGAAATGGAGGTGTCAGTATGATGTTTAATGATTCCCCTAAAGTTCCTTTCTACAATAGATATAGGCCTTTTTCTTAAATTCCATATGCAAGCTTGACAAACCAAGTTCCAATTTGCAACCATCAACAAGATGTGGGAAACATTTCTGCTCCTGGTTTTAGCAGCTCTTTTACTGTTTTTGAGTTTAGATGAGATGTGTTGTTGATGACTCAGTTTTGCAAAGGAGGCGTCAAGCTTGTTGAAACGCCTCTACGAAGAACGGGCGCTCAACCCAAAGTTCTCAAAGCGGAATGTTTGCTTTAAAAACTTTGTTCTGAATGGGTAGAACACAACGTATGTATCCGAGGTGAATCTTGAAAGAGGTTGAACAATGGTCTTAGGGAAGACTATGGACCAGGCAGCCGAGGTGAGAACCCCTACATACTAGTAGTTCGTATTTAGTTATTGTTTTGTGAAAAATGAAAACATAAAACCTTCATGTAGCATAATGTATTCAGAAAGCCAGAATGTACTAAGACTTATTTTTTTAGTTTTAAATCCCAAATTTAAATGCGCATTTTTGAAAAATAAATTATAGAGATAATGAAATTTATCACACACAGCAAGTTTGCTATCGTATACTAACTTCACAAGAACACTATCATATTTATTGGATAAGTCATGCTTTTAATGAAATATACCATGGTATTGTCTATTTCCTTATATATTACTAGTCCCTTAATGGTAATGGATGAACTACTACCTCCTACAAGGCAACATGAATGTGGACTCTTGGATCGTGTACCATCAATGGTCCATAACTATCTTGTGGCTCCTGCCTCCAGGGCAATGGGGAACCAACCCTAGCCCCCCCCCCCCCCCCCCGAGCTGCCTTGATCCAATCCCTCCCCCTCCATTGCTGCCGGGGGACAATGCCAGGCAAAGCCCATGCGTTTGAAGGCGGCGGCAGAGGGATCCTCCTCCTTCCCAGGCTGTTAGGCGGCGAAGGCGCTAGACCCCTGGAGCTGCAACCTCTTCCTCGATCCATGGGGGTGTAGTGGCTCCTCATGGGGGCGTTTATGGTCGTGCGGGGTGAGGTGGCCATAGGATGAATGTGGGACTGGGTGTAGCCGATGGCGGTGGCAACAACCGGACCAGATCCGGCGGCGACGACTCTGGCCCGGATCCAGTCTTAGCGGTGGCGGCGGCGACTCTGGCCCGGATCCGAACATGGCGGCAGTGGTGTCCCCTCTGCCGGGGATGAAGGGCCAGGCGGTGGGTCCTTGTGGCGGTGCCGATGGCGGGGGATATTGGGATCCTGCACCCGGGGACGTCGTAGGACGCGTGTGGTAGCCAAAGCTTCCTCCGGCATCGACGATGCTTGATGCAGAACGACGGCGGCAGTTGTCATTGTATGGACGATGACAACGGCTGACGTGGCGGTGGGCGCTCCATGTAGTGACTGAAGTCGGGGCGGCGACCCCTCTTCCTCAACAACGTCGGAGTCTAGGGTCGGCTAGGCGACTCGGAGTCTGGATCTCAAGGTGGTGACAGCCTTTCCGAGGCTGGTGGCGGTATGGGACATCCCCTCCATCAACAGAACGGGTTTGATGCGGCTCGGCAGGTGACACATGTGCCTCTTTCGGGGTTGTCGGGTAGTGCTTGTTGCCGGCAGGTGAAGCCACCGGTAGATGCTATGCACGGCTTCTTATTTGGAGACGTCATGTCTGCTACCGACAGGTAATGCACAGTGGCCCTGTCGATGGTGTCATGTTTAGTGTGATGTTGCTGGATCGAAGGTGGTGTAACAGTAGCAGAAAGTGGACGGTATGAGACATCTTTGTCTTTGTTGTCTTCTCCAGAGGTATCTCGCTAAGAAGGCATCGATAGACGGATAAGGGCGGACGGTACATACGGTTTCAACGACGAGTTTATGCACAATGGTGGAAACACAAGATCTCTGATCGGGCCATGTCGACGCGTGCCTGCGTCGTGTCCTTGCTGAAGGTGGTTGACTGGAGCTTGGCTTTGGGATGAGAATCCAGAGTTCAACCTTGTGGTGGACTCGTCATCATCGGCACACGTGCGACGATTCCTTCTTGAAGTCGTAACCTAGGAGTTGTGTGTTTTTCATTTCTGATATGTCTTATAACATAGGATTCGTGGCTATATGAGAGAGTCACTATAGCGGGTATACAACCTCATGGTTTATTTTTTGCTTTATTTCTAGGTCGAGGTTGTTCGGCTGCTGGATTTTGCATTATTAATAATATCTGGCTGCATGCATCCTTATGATGAAGACACCGGAGGTCATCCTCCTTTTCGGAAAAAATAACTATCTGGGACTACCTTAAAAAAAAACTCTATAGGATGCTAATGTCTAAATATACATGTGAGTTAAAGTGAAAAACAAACATATGCTAAGAAAGTATTGAAGCACTCTACATATCCATAGCCACATATGAAGTGTGATGTGGCAGCTAGTAAAAATAGAACAAAAAATATGGACTTACCTGCTCAATCAATACATCACTATAGCGCATCCATATGACCAGCTCCATCATTTCCACGCCCAACGGCCATGCCTACAAGCAAAGTGAAGGAACCAGAGACATCCAAACGAACAGTCAAAAGTCAAATAGGTACGAGGGGATCTGATACAACATCAGGAGTAGATTAAACAAAAAACGACCTACGGTTAGATAAAGAGAATATTCTCAAAACTGTACTTATCTAAAACTATTCCTATGCTCGATCCATTCCATATATCAGATAAAATATAATATATCCAATACTAACAAATTCTAGTAAAAAAGTCATCATGACTTTTCATATTTTAAATATATTTAGACAGAAACGTTAAATAAAGTCCATTTAATTTTTACTCTAGCACAAATGAACTCGCCATTTGCAGCAGGACGCTTCTCAAACTGATGAAAATAAGCAACTATTTGGTAGAACCATATCGTTATTGATTGAAGAAGTAAAACTAGCTTTAAGCTTCGGAATGTTTGGTTCAAGCTAGTTTTTCTCCATGTAGTTGACTTCATTTTCCAACCACTATGGTCTCATCTTGAGAAACAACAGCATAGCTAGGCACTAATGCACTAATACAGTTATTATACAATTCTTGAATATGTCAATAGGCATGCACCAATAATTTTTTAATTGAATTATTATACAAAGAAATGTCAATCTTCCTCACTTTTCAATCTTTGGGCCAGATAGAGTTTGCCATCTGTCATTCAAATAGCTTACTTACACACAACGCCACCACAAAAACATCAGAAAAGAACACACTACAGAACAACTTTGCTCTTTGTTGAAGAGATCAACCAACACTAAAAGAAACATGTGATATGAACTACTTAATCTTTTTAGCTTCACACAAAACGATTTGAACATCATTGCAACAACCAATTAACAAAAGATACATGTGCTTTGTTATACCCATAGTGTAAAGGCATGCTATTACCTGCAGCAAAGACACTTTCTAGTCAATTTCACAAAGTTTCTTGAACTGCAATGACTCAAGCTGGATCGTGAATAGACCCATGTCTGTCAACATGAACAGCACATTATTGTCCTCAGCAAACCCTTGTATCGCCGGATACCCTATGTCCTTTGAATTCACGGAAAGTAACTTGTCCAGTTCAATAGTTTTTCCCAGCACCCATGAAGCAACACCATCACAATTGGTTTTTCTCCTCCATAACTGGACGCTCAATCCTGAAAGATAAATGAAACCAAGGCCTCCACCCTCCGCCTGCATAACCATGAAGTGGTACTTTTCGATGTCCACTGGCACATGTATCAGACTTAAGCTCTGCCTATCCAAATCAAACTCGAGGATGCCGGCTAGACTGTCACCAAGCAACCAGTAAAGGGAATGTCCAACTAGGACACCAGGAGGTCCCGTAAAAACAATGTAGGGAGGTCCATCTGAACCTGAAGATGACTTAGGTGGAAGCAGTGTTGAGATTAGATCGCCCCATCCGCCAGTCTCCGACGAGTAAACACGAGCGATTGCTTGTGTATGTTGTTGGTCCGTAGTCTCTGTGCATACCAAGACCACCTGAAAGTGTTGGATGTCTCCGGTAGCACGAAACACCGCCCCGTTAGTCGGGGTCGCCGTCGGATCGAATCCCGGGGGAGCGGCAATGTGGTGCAGTTCGCCGGTGACAGGGTCCCACACCAGGACCTGGAGCGGCCTCAACTGGAAGATGAGTACGAGGCCATGGCGGCATCCGAGGAGTAAGAAGTGCTTGTCGACCTGCAAGCAGAAGCGGCCACCCGGGATACGATTGGGGCGATCCATTGTAGACTCAAAACGTAATTCTTTGAAGAACCCGAGGAGAGGAGGCTTGTGGCGGTGGTGGAGGCGGAAGCGGCGGGAGAAGCCGGGGTCGGAGATGAGCTGGCACCAGCGCTTGGAGACGACGGAGGCGCGAGGGAGGGAGGATGGCTCCGGGGGAAGGCGGAGGAGGATCTCGGAGAGAAGGTTGTCATCCTCCAGCGGCAGAGTCGCCGCCAGCGAGCGTGGGCATAGGAGGCGGCGGCTACTCATCTTGCCCTCGTCACAACTCATGGGAAAAGTGTGGTGGAGTCGAATGGGAAAACCTGGCTAACCTACCAGCATCGACATTAGCAGCTCTGCCTTTGAAAATAAAATTACAATTTAATGAAGAAGATCTCTTTCTAATCACACTAATAAGTGGCCCATAATGTCAATGATCACGCGCTTGGAATCCGTGGCAATAATAGCGTTCTCAAACATCTATTCCTCAGCCACGATATGGAGTAGTTTTTTTCTTTCTATTTTTGGGGGCAAACGATGTGGAGTAGTGTACCAACCAAAGTGGAGTCATGCTGGCAGTGAGATTGAATCCCAAAACGCCTCCCTTCTTTTCGGGAGATCCCACGGAAACTAGAGTAAGAGGAAGCCGAATAAGTTTTTTTTATCGGAGCCAGGATGTACCGGTTAGGAACCAGTCATCCATCAATTTCATCTAGATTGATGAGGCCTCTGGGGTATAAGCATGTGGAGTATTTTTTATAACTATACTGAGTAATACGGGTTAACACACCTCACAACTTTTTAGAGCATCTCCAGCCGTTGGCCCTCCAGGAGGTATAAAAATAGCCATCCTGGGGCGAGCCGGCTGTAGATTCGGCCCTTGGGGCGGTTGGGCATCCAGCCGTCGCCCCCAGGTCGCCCCCAGGCGCCGATATCGGCCCATTCGTGGCCGCTTTTCGGCCCAGATAAATAGAAAAATGGCCCGATATTGACGAGAAACGACCCATATTCGGCATGGTTCGGTGTTGAATTGTCAACATAAATAATTTTTTTATCACATAGTTCATCACAGAAAAATCAAATAATTCAACAAAATAGTGCAACAACAAATAGTTCAATACAAATTATATATAGTTCAACAAATAAAAACTCATATGTCATCACACGTCGAGCTAGGCGTCGCCCTTGATCCTCCATAGGTGCTCCACCAGATCTTGCTGCAGTTGATGATGCACCTGTGGGCCTCGGATCTCCTGACGCATACTGAGGTAGGCAGTCCAGGTTGCCGGTAGCTGGTGATCAACTTTGGCTAGAGGACCCTGCTTGTAGTATGGTTTAGTGTCAAACACTGGCTTTTTCTGCTCGGTCTCGACGATCATGTTGTGCAAGATGACACAAAAAGTCATGATCTCCCACATTTGATCTTTCGACCAGGTCTGAGCAGGGTAGCGGACAACGGCAAATCGAGATTGGAGCACACCAAATGCCCGCTCGACATCCTTCCTGCAAGCCTCCTGCACCTTGGCAAAGTGGGACTTCTTGCCTCCTGGCACAGCGTTAGAGATAGTCTTCACAAATGTAGACCATCTCGGATAGATGCCATCAGCTAGGTAGTACCCCTTGTTGTAGTGCCGCCCATTGACCTCGAAGTTCACCGGAGGAGAATGACCTTCAATAAGCTTGACAAAGACAGGGGAGCACTGCAGCACGTTGATGTCATTGTGAGTTCCTGACATATCAAAAAAGGAGTGCCAAATCCAGAGGTCCTGTGTGGCCACCGCCTCAAGTACCACACTGCAATCGCCTTTGGCACCTTTGTACATCCCCTGCCAAGCAAATGGGCAGTTCTTCCATTTCCAATGCATGCCGTCGATGCTTCCAAGCATCCCAGGAAATCCTCTTGCTGCATTCTGTGCTAGGATCCGAGCAGTGCCTTCCGCACTGGGTGTTTACGAGTATTGCGGTCCAAACACTGCCACCACTGCCCGGTAGAACTTGTAGAAACACTCAATGGTGGTGGACTCGGCCATGCGCCCATAGTCGTCGAGTGAATCACCAGGAGCTCCGTCTGCAAGCATCCTCATCGCTGTCGTGCACTTCTGGATTGAGGTGAATCCAAGTTTGCCGGTACAATCCTTCTTGCACTTGAAGTAGCTGTCGAACTCCCGGATGGAATTCACAATCCAGAGGAAAAGCTTTCGGCTCATCCGATAACGGCGCCGAAATGTTTTGTCGCCGTGTAGTGGAGCGTCGACAAAGTAGTCGGAGTAGAGCATGCAGTAGCCTTTGAGACGATGCCGGTTCTTTGCTTTCATCCGCCCCGGCGCCGAGCCACCTCGACGCGGCTTTTCATTGCTCGCTAGTGGGCCGGCGAGGGCGGAGAGGACCATGAGATGTTCCTCTCCCTGGACGTCGGCCTCGGCTTCCTCCTCCAGCAGCATGGCGAGCGCTTCCTTGTCGTCCGAGTCCATTGCCGAGGCAGGCAAATTGCCAAACACCTTGCGGGCGCGGTGGGCGCGTACCCGCCGCTACACTGCCCCTCCGCGGCCGAAAATGCCAGAAAAATAGCCTAGCTAGTGGTGGAGAGGCTGCCTCGGCGAAACCTCAGCTCTTTTTCCGGCGGGGATGGGCTATCTAGCGGTGGCAGGCGATGGGCGGCGCCGGAATCAGCCGGTTGGCGGCCGAGAGCGCGCGAGGGGGGGTGGAAGCCGAATCTGGAAGAAAGACTTGACTTTTTGCTTGACGGTGTGGGCCAGATGTGCTTTTCCCTTGCGCCGGAGCCCCCGAGCGCCGCCCAGTGCACCGGGTGCGGCCTGCGATCGCCGGGCCCAAAAAACGGGCCGAGCTGACGGATTTCGCTGTCCTAAGGGCGCGACTGGGGCGTTTTTTCGACGCCGACACCGAAAAAGTCACCTAGGGGGCTATTGGGGGTGCGGCTGGAGATGCTCTTAGAGGAAAGAGAGGACGGGTTTGGATGGCTGCATGCATGCAATACTCTCTCTCTCTCTCTCCCACGTAAAAACTAGGTTTTTAATTTCAGGACCACAATTTAAATGATGACAACTTGTTAGCCATATTTATGTTTTTTGTAAATTCTTATATATTTGAATCCAGGACGATAAGACCTTTCAAACAAGACCAATCTTGGATACATTCTGACTATAGTTTGAATTTCATGTATCATATTTCAATGTTATTGTATTTCGATTATTTCACTCATCTGAAACAACTAATTTCATTCATTTGCAATTGAAAAAGATGTTTCAGTTATTTCCCAATACTAATTTCTCTCATTTAAAAAATATCACTCATTTCAAAAGGCAGGTATATAATATTTCAAGAAATTAATTTCAAAAAACATATTACACTCATTCAATTGAAATACTATATTTCTCGTGTTTCAAAAAAGTGATTTCACTCGTTACAAATGATTGATTTCACTCATTCCACTAGTTTCAGAAAACATATTACACTCATTCAATTGAAATACTATATTTCACTTGTTTCAAAAAAGTGATTTCACTCGTTACAAAAGATAGATTTCACTCATTTCACTAGTTTCAGAAAACATATTACACTCATTCAATTGAATACTATGTTTCAAAAAAGTGATTTCACTCGTTACAAAAGATAGATTTCACTCATTTCATTAGTTTCAGAAAATATATTACACTCACAATACACACACTGAAATAAGGAGTTCCACGCAGGCCATTAGTGAAGTCGAGCCGGATTTATTAGGCCCCATTTGTATTTTGGGCCCAACTTTAATCACATATTTGACTAAAAATGTATGAAGTATATCTATACCTACTAATAAAAGTGTTGGAAAGTCCCCATAACCTATATGAGCTAAAACTGAGATGGGGACTTTCAAACACTTTTTGTCATGAATGCAAATGGCATGCACATATAGGTGATGTTTTTCTAAAAAAAATAATATCTTATTTGCATTTTTTGAGTTAGTATGAATTTGTTATGATTTTTTTAAATTGACAGTCAAATGGTCAAAGGGCAAAAGCATAATACGAGCAAAGTGGTTTGGGTAGGAACGCGTACCGAGTGTGACCCAACTAGGGGCATAAAACCAATTATCACATAAAAGAAATAGGTATTCTTGGTCTGTCATATATATTTTACACAAAAGTCCTTATTCTTTTCACGAAATAACCCACAATCCACCATAGAACACGTGTGTAAGTAAAAAAAATGTAGTTCCTTGTGTTTCATCAGCCGTCATTGAAATTACTTCCCAAGTCAAGTTTGTGTCCAAGTCGTGTTACATATCCAATTCAAAGGATCTATAGCTCCTGAATTACACCGAGATGTATGCATTAATATATAGGTCAATACGGTTTCTTAAAAAAAAAATAGGTCAATACATATATAGTCTAGAATCGTATCGTCCGGGCAGCTCGAGCTCCGACTACTTCGCCAACTACAACCGTCGCCCGTCTTTACTGCATCATCTCGCCCGAACACCATCGTTTATTTGCGTCGCCGAAACTTTGAAATTGCGCTTGTGCTTCCAACGCACCATCACAATTAAAATCATGCACAACACCCTACGGCAAACCCTCCATCCATCGCCGCCACCATGTTATGCAGCCACGATCAGAGCTGCATGTGCCCACCCGTCCTTCCTACTCAGCTTCCTCGCCCAACAACGGTGCCATCGAGAGAGAACGTCAAGTACTCGTTCATCCACGTGGATGTCACGGACTACGATTCGCCAGAGGTATTTATCCGGGCGTCAAGGTCAGTGCTCGGGCCCGGCCTCCGCTCGTAATTTGTGTCAGGCCTCCTGGACGGCGTGTGCTCAATGCATGTAAACTCATCCGTGTGTCTTTTGCTGTGATTACTGCCGTCAACAGTGTTCGTCTATAAGGCCTTCCGTAATGGTTCAGCTAGGATCGTCTCTTAGCTGTGCCACGTAGGCAAAACGCTGCCGTGGATGGGTAATTAAGGAAAAGAAAGAGGAGAGCCGTATGTTATACTCTTAGCACTTTTTATAGAGCAGCGCAATCAATTTACTGATCCCGTGTGTCTCTCATTCTCGTCTCCCTCCCATCCTGCGCCGTCCGGTCTCTCCCAACGCGTGCGCCTCGCTTGGTGCTCTCCGCAACGCCTCAGCCCCATCCACTCTCGCTGACGGCACATGTTACGTTCTTTCGGTCTTCGTCTGCTGCACTCCAAGTCAACACGATGCCGTCATGAGACACCTGTTGCAAGACGGACACCCACCATTGTTACTCGCCAACGTGAGCATCAAACCCTGGGCATGATCGACGAGGAGGAGCACACGTGCCTCGGCGAGCTCGCTCCTGAGACATGTGATGATGTTGTCATAATTGACACGCTCGCACCACCGACGAAGAAGCTCGTAGTGGAGCTCTGTTCGCTTGAGCTTGATCCGTGTCATCACTTCTGGAACCACACCTCAATCTGTCTCAGCTTCAAACCAAGTTGCCTAGGCAGATCGTGCTTCTCAACCTGCAGTTCTAAACACCAAGTCATAATCGGCCACATGCACCTCCTAATTTTATTATGTGCCTATCTTGATAGAAATAAAATAAGACCTGTAATTCAAATTATCAAGTATGCCACTCTGTTATGGTATTAGGTGACGGTAGGCTTCATCCTTTTTTGTGGTTTCAGTATGTCTACTATGTCTTCGTCCACCCCGAGCGAATAAAAACAAATCGAACTTTTATGACTTTTTCTTGCAACATCAGGGCTAAATATCTCAAGTTTTCTGTTCATTATGACTGCACCAAGCTATTTGTATCAAAATTATGAATTAGAGATGCTAGACCATTGCAGTTTTTCTAAGATAAAAAATTTCCTTTAACATGGAATACTTGCAGGTGTATACCATTTGTTAAGAATGTATTTTGTATATTGTTTTGGTCCTGGAAGTTGATTGGTTGCACTACATTCAATTTTCTATTTGCACCCATTGTATTCTTCATGTACCGATTAGCCACTCTTACAAAATTCCATTGCCCATTTAAGACAATAATAATAATAGAAATTAAATAGTATAGTATCTACGTAATTGGCCCGTACAAATGCATGGGTTGTTGACCATTTTTGGGAATAATAGAAGGAAAATTCTCCATGTGTTCCATTATCCCCTAGCAAAGCACGGGCATGACGCTTATTATATCACACAAATTAAGCACTCTTACATAGGGTTTCTTTTATTGATCACCTCGGTATTCTTATAATATGCATGTATATAATTGTCATGTATGACTTTTTTATGCTACTAGCATTATCCGTGTTATGTAGTCATCTGCAACGATTTCTTTCTCCAGTTGCAACGCACATGCATTTTTGCTAGTGGTATAAAAAGTATATTATTGGATTTGTATTTGAAAATGTTTTCTACGTTATAATTTTTTTGACATATAGTTTACATTTTATTACTGAAATTCATGGTCGAACTTTGACTCAAAATGTAAAGACACCTAATAAACCTGGACGGAGGAGGTAGATAGCTCTGATTTCGACGACGGACATGGAAGTAAATAGGTGTAAAGCATGCACCGATTTCGTCCACTGCAATCTATCATCACATGGACATTTTCTGACTCCACAATGGCGGAGTTTGACAAGATCTTTCCAGAATTGGGATCCGTCCGAGGAGGTAGCGAACATGGGGCTCGAGTTAGGGAAGTATGTAGATTTTAGGATATTAAGACAAAGAGGACTCTCCTCATTTGTCATAATTTTCCACCACCATTTGATGATAAGACATTTGTTCATAACCGTAGTGTTAATAATGCCCAGCCCCCCAAGGTTCTTGGGTCTACAGATATGCTTCCATTTAACCAACATGTATTTACGCTTGTTATCCGCAGCATTCCAATAAAAACACCCCTGCGCTTATCAAACCCGTCGTGGGTAGATCCCGAAAGTAAGTAGAAGCCCATGAGGAACGTCGGGAGGGAGGAGAGGCAAGCATTGGTAAGGGAAACCTTGCCCGTCTGTGTGTTATACCTGCCCCTCTACGGCATGACACGGTTACCCACCGTAACTGCCGGAGCAAAATCTTTGGAGTAAAGCTTATCTGGAGAGATGGAAAGGCCCAAATACTTAAAGGGGAACGAGCCCAAGGAGCAGTTCAACAGATGGGAGACTCGCAAGGCCTCTTCCTTAGAGACCCCAGTAACAATCACTTCACTCTTACTGAAGTCGATATTGAGCCCCAACAAGGCAGAAAAGCAAAGTAGCAGAAATTTAAGATTGGCTAAACAATTATCGTTAAGTACGACCATAATGATCGTATCATTCACATATTGAAGATGAGTGATGCCCTCGGGAATGAAATAGGAGCTAACCGGGGAAATGTGGGCAGCAGAGGCCGCCCTAGACAAGATGTGAGACAAGGCATAGCAACAAACTTAAACAACAGGGGTGTGGCCGGGTCCCCTTGGCGCAGTCCCCTACCATTAGGGAAGAAGTTGCTAACCCTGCCATTGACCGAAACTGTAGTGTGTCCTCCCGACACTAGTTGCATAATTTCTAACGAAATGCTACAGGGCCTCAACCACTCTGTTTTCCTTTCTCGTTTCCTTATGTTTTGTGAGGCTATAAAGTCAGGTTCTAGAGACTACTAGGGAAACCCGAGTTCATCTTGATGTATTAGGGTTTCCCTTTACCGCCGCCAGTGTTCCTGGTTGGCTTAGCTTCCTCTGTATCGAGCTAGAACTCGTGAATCATTCCTCTGAACTTGCTATAAGATCGCTTAGTTCAGTCAGTAATTGTAAACCTTGTTCTTCAGACCAACTCGGGTCTGGCACGCGGCGGCAAGCAGCCTGGCACGGGTCCCAGCCTCCCAAGTCCCTGCCCTCCACAACTCTATGTTTCTCACGCTCGCCACTTTGCTCCTTCAAATAAATTCTCCTCTGATTTAGAAGAACCACAAAATCACCGTATGATGATGTTTGTCCATGCAACTGTCACTAATTGCTACCTTGTTTGATGAAATTTTAGAAGAAATCTATTTATTTTTCTTATCTTCTTGTAATATAGATGATGAATTGTTAAGACTTCCGTGAATGGATAGAAAGTCTAAAAAACTAAAAACAATCTATGAGAGCCTTCAGTTATTATGGTTGAGTACCCGTAGAAAAAAAATTGATGGTTGAGGCAAGAAAGCATGAATAATATTTTGCTACTATTATACATATATGGTCTGTTGACTCATTGACGTTGCTACCTTACTGTACATTTGTTGTCCTATCTAGTATGTATTTACATTGGATTGCAAAAAGAAAAGAAAAAGAATACCAAAGAGCAAATTCCTGGCTCCGCCACTGACTCCAGCGTGACCAATCTAGCTTTTTACAAAGTTTCAAGAGAACCTAGTAGGGATGTTACAATGGTTTTCAAACTATGTAAAGTTCATTTTTTAAATCACTCAACACGTGGGTGTTAATGCCAGGTGTTTGGCTACACAAATGATAAAGGTAATGGTAATCTAATCAGATTACACCGTCTAAGGAGGTGTAATGAGTTTTTTTCAGGTTTGTTTGGTTCACTTTATGTAAAGAAATTGATTAACGTCCCT
This sequence comes from Hordeum marinum, assembly GCA_022496015.1. Lineage (NCBI taxonomy): Eukaryota > Viridiplantae > Streptophyta > Magnoliopsida > Poales > Poaceae > Hordeum > Hordeum marinum. Next base: position 37,752,949 of record CM039677.1, read on the forward strand.
GCTGCCGCCGGTCAACATGCTCACCATGAATCGCTTGATCCGCCCAAGATGTCAAGCGCTACGGCCATCCCCGAAAAAATCAAGCGTCATCGGCCACTCAGATCAAGCGTTGTTGGCCGTCCCCAAAACCAAGTGCCGCCGGAGGTCTCCGAAATCAAATGCCGCCGATCGGTCGGATCAAGCGCCCCCGGCCGTCCCCAAAATCAAGCGCCACTGGAGGTCTCTGAAATCAAGCGTTGTCGGCCATTCCGAAATCAAGCGCCGCCGGCCGCCTCCGATCTCAAGCGCAGCTGACCCTTCCCGATTGTAGATCTTTCTTAAAGAAATCTATAATATCATTAAATAGTTGAACTAGCTAGATCGGTAATAATCACTAGTTCAACAACACGGTCACTGACGGATACCATCAAGCCACAAACAGTTGCGTTCATTTAGAAAGACACGCAGTTTCTTTCTTGCTCCAAACACACGTGATGCGTAGCAAGTTCATGAGCTACGTTTATCAGAACTCTCTTTTTTTTTAATGAAAGGGGTTTCCCCCCTACCCCATTTTTATAGAACGAAGCAAAAGCAGAGTCTTACATAGTGCTATGGCAAAACAACCAAAACTCAAGAAAACATAAAACAACAGCAAATGACAGTTCAGACTATCTCTGCCCCAGGACTCCACAGCAAATGTCTTATTACAAATCACATGGAGGAAAGGAGATTATAGCACGATCTTGAAGGCATTCTTCTCATTCTCTCCACACCCCCCTTGAGTCATCTCCATGCAATTCACAACAGCTCTCCACGCTTCTTATCCAGCAACCTGATGCATCTTTGGAAGAGGGTCGCTTGAACATCGTCGCAGAGAACTTTCCATTGATTCAGGTACACACATAACTTGGCAAGGATGCATTTGACACTTCTCCAAGAACGACCTAAAACCAGAATTCATTTCTTAGCTTCCAAATACTCCACAAGGAGGCAACCACAACCAGATTCAAAACATCATTTTTCTTGGGGTAGTGCCACCTATCTATAATATCCTCAAAACAGGAAATTTTCTGAACATTAAAGACCTCAGAAATGAAGTCCCATAACTGTTATGCCACAATACACTCAAAGAATAGATGATGTACAAATTCAGCGCATTGACGGAATAAACAAGAAGGATTTTCCACATGTCTTCTTTTACCAAGGTTATCTCTAGTTAGAGTTTTGTTATTCACACACAGCCACAGAAAAACATGGATTTTCTATGGACAGATAACTTTCCAAAGTTTATTACCAATTGTAGAGATCACACCACCAAAGTTGATTTGTTCATAGAACGATTTAACAGAGTAGATGCCATTATGTTCCAATGTCCAAACAGGAGTGTCAGGATCATTGGAAGGAATAAATCCTTTCACCACTTCCACAAGTTGATCCCACAGCTCTAGACCTACCTGGTCCACACACCTCCTAAATGTCAGTCTAAGCACATCCCCATCCCACACTTGAGCTACAGTACATTCTACCTGATTATAAATCTCAAGGAGACTCCAGAACTGGACTTTCAGGGAGCAACCCCCAGCCCAAATATCATGCTAAAAGCTGATGTTCTCCCCATTTCCTAAATTCCATCTATAAAAAAAATTTGCCCCAGAAAGAGCCCAAGTAACACTCTTCCAAAAGGTAGAGCCATTATCCCCCGTGGCCCAAAAAATATTCGGGGAGTTTACATCATACTTATAGTGAATGATTTATTTCCAGTCCTTCTCACAATTATCAACAAACCGTTTCCCCCATGAGGCCAGCAAGGCCATGTTAAATTCGGTTAGCTTAGGAATACCTAAACCACCAAATTCCTTATTTCTAGAAATCTGCCCCCAGCAGGCAAGATGATATTTATGCTGGTTTCCCATATCACCCCAAAAGAAGTGAGCCATTTGTGCGTTAATAGCCCATTTAGGAAATTTAACCACATCCATAAGGTAAGCAGGGATACTAACAATGCAGGCACACAACAAAATAATTCCCCCCTATAAGTAAGATATCTGCCCATCCAACCAAACAAATTCTTGATGATTCTGTCTATAATAACTTGAAATATCTTCCCTCTTAAACTTATCATAATGCAAAGGGACTCCTAAATATTTAATAGGGAAGGCCCCCAGCTTATAGCAGAATACCTGAGCAAATTCGTTCGCAATCTCTTCATCCACATTAATGGTCATAAGATCACTTTTGTGGAAATTAATTTTCATGCTCGACAAGTTTTCAACACATGATAATAGCCACTTAAAATATCTGGCTTTTTCTGTTGAGTTTTCTAGAAAAAGGATTGTGTCATCTGCATATTGCAGACTGACCACATCTCCGGGAATGACAAGAGGCAGAAGCCCCGCAATTAGACCCTGACTAGAAGCTTTTTGGAACATTTTAGTAAAAACATCCGCAACTAAGTTGAAAAGCATGGGTGAAGAAGGATCACCCTGCTTAAGACCTTACCCCCAATAAAATGGGGACCAATACTATCATTGATCTTAACACTAAATGTGCTATTTACCAGGATACTCTTGATCCAAGAAATCCATTTAGAACCAAATGCTCTAGACTGTAGCATCTCAAAGAGAAATTCCCAGCTCACTCTGTCATATGATTTTTCATAGTCTAGCTTGAGAGAACCAGACCTTGAGAACCTGATTTTTCACTTCATGAATGACCTCATGGGCCATAACCACACTTTCCAAAACATATCTCCCTTTAATAAAAGCAGTTTGGTTAGGGGAGATTAGTCTATGACCAATAGGGGAAACTCTATTAGTCATCTTTATACCACGGTTACTAAGACTAATGCATCTAAATTATTTCATGTCTTTGGCATTAGCTTCTTTAGGAATCAGTACTACCAAGGAAAGATTCAATCTGTACAGATCCAACGTACCAGCTTCGAAATCTATAACCAAGGCCATAAAATCAGTTTTTAATTAAATCCCAAAAAGATTGATAAAATAGGAAAGAGAGCCCATCAGGGCCTCGGGCCCCATGGGCATATGAGCCAAAAATAGCTTCCCTGATCTCTTCTTCTGTGAAATTTATTTGCAGAATCTCATTCTCCTCATCTGTAACCAACTCCTCCTTCCAGAATGAAGGTCCAAGTTTAATGTTCTATTTGGGTTCCAAACAAAACAGATTTTTGTAAAAAGAAGTGGCGACCTCCAACATATCTTTAGTAGAGTGGACAGGTCCATCATCTCCCATTAATTCAGAAAGATGGTTTTTCCTATGCGTGTGATTAGCCATGGCATGAAAATATGCATTATTTTTATCACTATCTTTAATTCTATGATCTCGAGATATCTGCCACAAGGCAGTTTCCTCCTGTTTCCAAATATGTTCAAGTTCTACTTTAATCTCCATCAATCTAGTTTTATCTCTGTCATCTAATTGATTACTTTCCGAAAAGACATCTAAAATGTCAAATTCCTCCATAAGGTCCCGTTTTTCTTCAAACCCGCTTCTATATTAATACTCCAACCTTTAATTTTCTTGCAGAGGTGTATGGTTTTATTCATCCACACATCCATGGCAACAACCCCGGAACAGGAGTGTTCCAAGCCTTCGCAATGAGCTCCTTGAACCTAGGTTGATCCGGTCAACATTTTTCAAATCTAAATTCTTTCGGGGAGGTAACCCTCCGAGCTCCAGTATCCAAAATAAGTGGTGTATGATCACTACCCACCCTGGGTAAAGCCTTTAAAACAGACAAAGGGAAATGAGCATCCCAAGAAATGGACACGAATACATGGTCAATGGTAGAAAAAAATAGGATTATCTTGATTGTTACTCCAGGTATAACTTCTGTTAGCAATATTAATGTCCATGAGCGCCCATTTGTTAACCCAATCATTAAACAAGTAAACCATCTCACTATTAACCACCCCATTGTTCTTATCTATAGAGGATCTGACCAAGTTAAAAAAAACTATTATGACTGGATACGAAAGTCCAGCCATGGTGTCATGCAACTCAGCTATAAATTCCATTTTCGTCTCACTACAAGTAGTACCATACACAGCAACAAGATGCCAAACAAAATTATCATTCTTACTCTTAACTGTCACAACCATCAATATTTCCTATCTATAAAGCCAATGATATCAAACAACCCAGCCTTCAGACCCACAAGGATCCCACCCGCGGTGTTAATTGCAGGAATTGAATGCCACTCAAAATCAATACCACCCGCAATACTTTTCAAAGTATGTTCTTCAATTTCCTCTTTTTGGTTTCAAAGAAACCAACAAAATCCACTTTATTATTTCTTAAAAAATCACATAGGCACCGAATTTTACCAAGTTTTCCTAGACCTCTAATATTCCAAAAGCTCCCAATCATTTAATTTTGAATGGGTGTGATAAGCCACAAGGCTCTCTCTTGGTGTGTAAAACTAGGGTTTCCACCTCTGCATCAGTAGTGCCCCTGATATAGTAGGTGAAGTAAACCCCAGATTCTTACTACTATTCAAATTACCCAAATCTAGATTAACACGGAGAACAATCTCCGGATTATTATCTGCATCTAATTTTTTCAGTAATAATCATATCTCTAACAATATCTAATTGTTCCTTCTAACTATCCCCAATGTTTAAATCAACTTTACTAGAATGAGAAATCAAAACTTCAGTGGTAGTGTTAGCAAATGATTTACCTCTGAAAGAAGATGGAATTTCTAGTTTTTTCTTTTACATGTTAGCAGCATCTTTATCCATGATCTTAATGCCTCCATGATTTCTGGTGTTATGTTTGTTGACCAGAATAGGCCCCCAAGTTTTTCCAGTGTTTGACTTCTTCTTCTGTCCTGTTTCTTTTTCTAAGGTATCCAACAGAGACCTCTTAGCAAATCCCAGAGCAACAGATAGGCCCTCAAGAAGACATTGCATCTCATGCATCATATCAGCCTCCTCATCCTCCTCAGATTCAACCATCTCGAATTTACTAAGTTGCTCGGAGCAGTAGTCCAGATGGACTGACATAGGCACTTTACTTGCACTTCCAAGGGATATGATAGTTTTGGAGGGACTATCCTTATCCACTATCTCTTGTTCCATCTCAACCTTCTTTGTAGGAGCATTTTCGATTTCCTCTATGAAGATATCATGACTCTCATCCATCATGATGTGTGGATGAAAGTCAGCTGCGGAAACAGCTATCACCTCCACATTTCTACTGGTACTAGCTTGATCTTTTCCTTTGGATTGAAAATTAGCTTTGTCTAACTCATCAATAGCTTCTTCCTCCTCATCTTCTCCCATATCATCTCTCTCAGATGTTTTCTTTTGATTTTCCTCCTCTTCTCAAGATTATCAACATCAGGATCCAAGTCATCACCATCTATTTCTTCTCCAATATGATCAAAACCTTTCGCAGTGAAGAACGGGATGTATAATTTTCTTTTCATTTCCACCAAACGTTCAAAAGGTATTTTCTTGGGGGTCCCTGCAAGCCACTTTAACTCTGATTGTTTCACAGAAACTCTTAAAAAAACCATTCCAATCTACATCCACAAGGATGCCAAAACATGCAGCAATCTGGGCAATCACTTTCCATGCACACCATTTAGCTCCCCAAATGGGTCCAGCATATATAGCCATTCATTTTAACAGAAACACCATCTATAGGTAGATGAAATGCAAGAAATTCAATCAGGTCATCTACATTTTTCCAAGGTGGAAACCTTAGCAAAAACTTTTTGTCCTCCAACTCTCTAATCTACCAAGGCCACTCTTTGGTCTTACAAAAGATGACATTTGACTGATCTAATAACTCAGATGCAGAAACATCACCTTTTATCACTTTCAGAATGGCACAGTTCTTGTAATTGAGCCAGCTCGATTCAGCCGTAACAATATGATAAAACCCTAGACCAGCTGCTGCACTTCCAAAGTACGTAGCAGTGGGCTGTGATTTAGCCCAGGCCACACAATTGTTCACATTATGGCTGCCACCACATATGAAACACTTTTTTTTGGCTCTATGCAATTACCCACATAATGCCCCCGCCAACTACAACTGAAACAGATAATTTCCTTGTACCTGGGATCTAGCGATTGAACAGCAGGGGCCGGAGATGGCACTGGTGCAATGGCAACTGGAGGAGGGGCGGTGGGAGCGGCTTGCTTTCCCCCAGCGCTAGGTTTGCCAGGCACCGCCCGCATCGGCGCTTTTGCTGGCATGTTCCTAGCCGGAGCCGCACCCCTTGAGTCCTGAGGATATTTCTTGGCTGGAGGCGGCCTTCGATTCCTCTGATGCACCGGTCCTTTGCTCTCCATCTCTCCTCTCACAACCTGAGCAAAAGACCTAGATCTAGGGGCAACCCCCTCCATGGATAGAGCGAATTTGGTAGGAGTGGGATTCAAAGGGCTCACTCGTTTCACATGATAGCAATCTTCAGGTGTGAATTTTCTCGCAAGGAACATATCCTTACTCACCCAAAAGAGTTTGGGGATTGAGGTGTTAGGGTTTGGAGGGCAAGTGTTGGTCTTATATCGATGTCGCTGGTGGCTCGGCGACGGGACAACCCAAAGTTTCCCATAGAAATCTGCCATCCCGTCAGAAACCCCGCATGCTTTGTTAGAAGACGTATCCCCTTTTCCCGCTTTCCTCCTAACCATAGATCCCCGGATCAATGGCACAGGAGCAGCGGCTTGGCCCACTGTGAGATCAGGCCAGTTCGAGTCGACTTTCCCCCCCAATCGCAAAAGCGATCTCTTCACTACTCTTTTGGCTCTCACCAATCCCCGATTCTTCTAAATCGACTAGTTCATCCGCTACTAACTTGTGATCGGAATCTGAGTTCACTAGAGGGACAACCCTCGAATCGCCTGCCTCACCCTCAGGAACAGAATTACAATTCATCACATACCTAACGTTCCTACAGATTGAGCAGATACGAGTTTTAGGAATGCTGACCTTAGCCGAGAGACACACTATCTCTCCGTGATCCCCCCGGCCATGTCGGTGGATCTATCACAACTCTTTGGACAATATAGTACTGTACATGATTTGAACTTCAATAAATCAAGCAAAAGCATGCATCTGATTTCGCTAAAGATGGTGGTGTTACTCATGCATCCTTGTTGTCTTCAATGAGGGCATCAACCAGATCTTGAGCATCAGATTCAGATTGTAGCTCAAATTGATCACGGGCCAGGTTCAGGCCACGAAGACGTGCAAAAACTGCTTCAGCATGTAGCACGTCTTGCATCTGAAACTTTGCTTCAGCATGGTGAGATAACCCCACAGAAGGATGAGGGCACAGTCTTGCGGTTCCTGATCCTGCTTCCATATGTCTTCCGGCATTGTTCCTCTAACACTCCCACGAGCAATAGAACAAATCCGTGCCTGCTCAAGGCACTGAGCATAGCCATGTCAAACCGCATGCATTTTAGTTATGCGCAAGGCCTCCAAAGGAAATGTTTAACCTGAATTTCACACCATGCAAAAGCCATGACCAGAAATAGAATCGCCTTGCCACCCCTGCGACGATGGCCACCCCTGTGACGATTCTCAATCATTCACGAAGACCTCTGTATGATGATTTCATGGAGAATCTTCGATCATACGATCCTCATAGTTCATAAAGACTCTGTATGATGACTTCATGGAAAATCTTCCTTTGATTGACGTATGATCATACGATCCGTAATTTAACATTACAACATAGAACATGATAACCAAAAAAAGGAAGTGATAAAATGAGCGCACACATGTTCAACCAACATTGCATTAATGTGCGACAATAAAGGACATGAACCACAACGTACTGATTCATCGAACACCTTCATGCCGGTTGACAAGTGGTGAACAGAAATTGGATACCAGACTGGAGATAGCAAATCATGCGATTAATTCCAACATAGTCAACTTCATTGTTCACCGGTGCATGCTACATAGAGAGACAGTTTCAAGATTGAGTGTACGAAGAAACGGAACCCAAGTAGCCATCTCACCATCTCAGCCACCAGAACACAACTCTAGATACCTGCAGAGCAATCAACGTCATCAGTCAAACAGATTTGTATTATTCTTGTGTAATATTCTTTAATGTCATGGATATATGAGCGCTCATGGAGAATAAAACACAGATGCATCTGGTTTGTAGCTTATAGGTATTACTTTTATAAATGTACGAGTTAGATAGTCAGTCGCAAAATTAATAAAATTCATGCAGTACAAGCCTCAAGCAACGGATAATGGATCATCTAATCTATTAGTACTCCCTCCCTTGATATTATTGTATAGTTTTTGGTGAACTGTTTTTCACCAATTCATGAACTGCTATGACGGTAAGCAGTCATGTCTTGCAACTTAATGATTTCACCCCTATGCTGGCCCATCCTATAACTGACCATGTTATTTTCTAAGGTTCATGCAGTTCACAACTTTCTACTTGAATTAGGAGAGTGGCAAGTACTCCCTGAGTAACCAAAAGAAGTCGGAAAAGAAAAATAAAGAGAAGCCAGACAAGCAACCAATGTAAGCAGATGTAAACAAAAGAAAGAGAGATCCTGCACTAATGATGGTATCATGATTGTGCGTGGATGGTATCATGATGAATAAATATAATGATTCGTTTGTTTTATGACTTCAAGCTAGTGATTTTTCTTGCAGTACTCTTTTTTTCTGTGAGTTTGTTCTCACCCAGTGTCCCTTGAATGGTGTGTTGTATCAGTTGTGACCTTTGCTGATTCATCATTTCCACAATTGCTACTCGAGCAAGTAGCAAGCAATTTCGTTTCAGCTAGCTGATAAAGGGTCCTGATGAATGTTGTTGCCGATTCATCACCATCATGGTTAGTGGTTGTGAGTCATAAATCTGTTCTATTCCTGACTTGCCTTGCTAGGTACTAGGCTGACTTTTCTCCACTTGACCATTTCCATGGTTTTGCAAGCATTGCGTGCCTCAAGGATCTGTTTTCCACTTCATTATAGGGGGCGGAAAACTCTCAAAGTCAAGTGGAGAAAAGGAGAAATGCATTCAAATGTTTTATAGTTGTGATAATATGTGATCTTGAAAAGTACAAATGTAATTTTCTTTTGGTCCTGCAACTCGTAGCTGTAGAGCTGTGATTACATTTATCGAAGTCCATGGCTGGTCTCTAGCTTGGGCTTGATAATCTTCACATGCATCTATTTGCTTATGTTGTATGTACCTGTTTGATTCAATGTGTAGCAACAGAACAGAGTTTAAGATGCAGAGGTTGGTGGGGATTGGCGGGGAAGGGACCGGTGGTGGTTGGGTGACACTTGGGGATCAACCCGATCCCTGAGTTGTTCCCTGTGGGAATGAAGCAACCGAACAAAGCCTAAAGGTCCAAGTGTAGCATCTTTTGGCTTGGTTTGAAGGATGGCGGAATCCTGAAAATCATCACAGGTTGTAAAAAATCCTTTTCCATATTAATCTCCTATCTAGAGAAGGGGCTCAAGAGGTAGCCAAGATCTGTTGAAGAAGCTCAATAAGATCAAAAAACGCATGGGGATGGCCGAGATAGGAACTCTGCTATTATATGTTCTCCAGATTATACCAGCTTTGGCTTCACAATCATTGATTGAGGAGATGGAATGAGGGGCATTCTAGGCCACTGCATGAAAGAATTTTAAGTTTTCATCTCGGAAGCAGACCCATCTGATAGTGCATCTATTTTTCTAGTAACGTGCTGATACTTGAGGAGTTGTTAATGCGATGTTTAATAGTTCCCCTGAAGTTCCTTTCTGCAACAGATATATGCCTTTGTTCTTAAATTCTATCTGGAAGCTCGACAAACCAAGTTCCAATTTGCAACCATCAGCAAGAGGCGGGAAAGATTGCTGGTCCTGATTTCAAAGGTTCTTCTAGTGTTTTTGAGTTTAGATGAGATGTGCCGCTGACGTCTCTGTTTAGCCAAGGAAGCCTCCAAGCTTGTTGAAACACCTCTACAAAACCTGGGTGCTCAACCCAAAAGTTCTCAAAGCGGAAGATTTACTTTAGATACTTTTTCTGAATGGATAGAACATAATGTATGTATCAGAGGCGAATCTAGAAGAGGTTTAACGATGGTCTTAGGGAAGACTGTGGACCAGACACCCCCAGTGAAAAGCCCTGCATACTGGTAGTTCGAATTTAATTACTGTTTTTTCAAAAAATGAAAATAAAACCTTCGTGTAGCATAAGTTACTCAAAATGTTCTAAGACTCCGTTTTTATATTTTAAATCTCAAATTTAAGCGAATATGTCCAAAAATAAATTATAGATACTGAAATTTATTAGATATAGCAAGAGTACTATCGTCTATTTCCTTCACAAGAACAGTAGCATACTTATATTAGATAGGTCATGCTTTAACGAAATATACCATGGTATTGTCTATGTCCTTATTTATTACTAGCTCCTTGATGGTAATAGATGAACTACTACCTCCAGCAAGGCAAGATGAATGTGGACTCTTGGATCATGTAGAATCGATGGTCCATAATTATTTGGGAGCGTCTTACATAAACTCTACAGGCTGCTAATGTCTGAATACACATGTGAGTTAAACTGAAATAAACATAATGCTAAGAAAATATTGAAGCACTCTATAGATACATAGCCACATATCAAGTGCGATGTGGCAACTAGTAAAAACAGAACAGAAAAGTATCCACGAAACAAAGGACAGGAAAAAAATCATTGTGCTGTTACTTACCTGGTCAATCAATACATAACTATAGCACATCCATCTGCCCAGCTCCATCATTTCCATGACCAATGGCCATGCCTACAAGCAAAGTTAAGGAGCCAATGACATACCAACAAATAGTCAAAAGTCAAATAGATACGAGGGGATCTGATACAACATCAGGAGTAGATTAAACAAAAAATAATCTATTATTAAATAAAGTGAATATTCTCAAAACAGTAGTTGTCTAAAATTACTCTTAAGCTCGATCCATTCTATATATCAGATAAAATATAATATCAATACTAACAATTGTTAGCAAAAATGGTGATCATGACTATTCCTATTTTAAATAAATTTAGCCAGAAAAGGTTTAATAAAATCCATTTATTATTTTACTCTCGCACAAATGAACTCGCCACTTGCAACATGACCCTTCTGAAAGTGATAAAAATAAACAACTGTTTGGTAAATATTGAGCTAAATTGTTATTATATATTTGAGTTTAGATCACAAATTCATGATATTGAATGTTAGCACTATAACTAGCTTTAAGTTTTGGAATGTGCCAATGGAGCTACCTATTTGGCATTCCACTTGGTTCAAGCCAGATTTTCTCCATGTAGTTGATTTCAATTTCCAACCACTATGGTCTCATCTTGAGAAACAATGTCTGCTCTTTAGCTATGCACTAATGCATTAATACTGCTATTATACAATTCTTGAACATGCCAATAGAAATGCAACAATAGAAATTAATTAAATTACTGACTGTTCAAAGAAATGCAAATCTTTCTCCAGTCCCAATCTTTGTGTCAGATAAAGAGTTTGCCACCTCTCACTCAAACAGCATAATTACAAAGAACACCACCACAAAAACATTAGAAAAGAACACACTACAGAACAACTTCGCTATATGCTGAAGAGATCAACTAGCAGCAAAAGAAACAAGTGATATGAACTACTAATTTTTTTTTTCTTCACATGATGTGAATGGAATCACATCAACCAATAAACAAAAGATATATATATGTGCTTTGTTATATCCATAAGTGTAAAGGGATGCTATTACCTGCACCTGCAACATAGACACTTTCGAGTGGATAATACTGAGCTATGTTATTAGTTACGCCAAGTTTCTTGAACTGCGATGATTCAAGCTGGATCGTGAATAAGCCCATAATTGTCCAGAGGAGCACCACATTATTGTCCTCAGCAAATCCTAGTATCATAGGAGAATGTCTCTGCTCCTTTGAATTCATGGGAAGTAGCTTGTCCAGTTCAATAGTTTTTCCCAGCACCCATGAAGCAACATCATCACACTCGGCCTTTCTCTTCCATAATTGGGCGCTCAGGCGTGACAGATAAATGAAACCAAGGCCACCACCCTCCGCCCGCATAAACGAGAAGTAGCTATTGCCCCTGGCATAGATGTCTACTGGCACATGCATCACACTCAATCTCTGCCTATCCAAATCAAACTCGAGGATGCCAGCTAGGCTGTCAGTAAGCGACCAGTAAAGAGAATGATCAACCAGGACACCAGGAAATAACGAATTGATCATAGGGCGGGCTTGGAACACAGAACTGAAAGCCTCGGATGGAAGCGGTGCTGACATGAGATTACCCCATTCACCGGTCTCAGACGAGTAAACGCGGGCGATTGCATGCGTATGTCGCTGTTCGTCTGTCTCTGTGTCTACCAAGACCACCTGGAAGTGTTGGATGTCTCCGGCAGCGCGAAGCACCGTCCCATTAATCGGCATCTTCTTCGCATCGAACCCCGGGGGAGTGGCAATGCGGTGCAGGTCGCCGGTGACGGGATCCCACACCAGGACCTGGAGCCGCGTCACCTGGAACATGAGTACGAGACCATGCCGGCATCCGAGGGTTAGGATGTGGTCGTGGAACTCGTCCTGGTCGACCGGCAAGCGGAAGCGGTCATCCGAGACACGATTGGGGGGCTCCATGGTTGGTAGGAATTCGCGAGCGAGGAAGAAGCCGATGAGTGGAGGGTTGCGGCGGTGGTGGAGGCGGAAGCGGGCGGAGAAGCCGGGGTCGGAGATGAGGCCGCGCCAGCGCTTGGAGACGAGGGAGGCGCGAGGGAGGGAGGACGGATCTGGCGGGAGGCGGAGGAGTATCTCGCAGAGGAGGTTGTCGTCCTCCAGCGGCGGGGCCGCCGACGGCGACGGTGGGCGGCGGCTACTCATCTTGACGGCGGCAGTGGGCGGCGGCGGCTACTCAGCTCATGGGAAAAGTGTGTGGTGGAGTCGAATCCCACGATGCAGAGTGAAGAGAGAGCCCAGCCTGGTGAAGAGTCACGCTGGCAGTGAGATTTAAGCCCAAAAGGCCTCGTTTCTTTTCAGGAGAGCCCACGCGAGCTAAAGTAAAAGAAAGCCCACCACACGTTAACAGCATACGCACCATTTTTCTTAAATAAATTACGAGTACAGATTTTTTTTAAACTTAACTGTATATATATGCAGATTAAAATGTACTACCTACGGAACTATACGTGTAAAAAAGGTGCAAATTTACAGCCACCTTTACATATCCACAGAATGACAGAGCCAGCAAAAATAGAAAAGAAACAACGGTGCCAAGTCGATGCTCATTCCTATTTTTTCTAAAAGAATGACATATTTTTTGAAACGGGAAAAAAACTTTGGGAGAATCTAAGGAAAAACCCAAACCTACAACGACGCTAGCCGAGCTAGACAGGGGGCACCACAAATCGGCTCATTCATGTCCAATGGGCCTCCACCGTGCACCATCGACCTCAACAGTGACTACACGCAGGTGCCCGGTCAATGTTTGGCAGAATGTCCTCCCTCCCTCAGGCTCAATGGTGGCGGACGACGAGGTGATGATCCCCACAATAGTGGCGGCCATAAAAATGGACAAGTGTATGATCTCGTCGCACTCGGAGCAAGAACCGTCGCCAGAGACGTAGCAGCAGCTGGTGCCTACGCGGGCGCAAAGGGAAAAAAGAGGTTTGGCCTACTCGAACAAGGAGGATGAATTGTGGTGTTTGGCATGGTTGGGCACAAATGTTGATCCGTTTCACGATGAGGAGCAAAAGGGCTCGCCATTTTTTGTGTTTATTGTTTATATACAGTAAAGGTTTCATTAGTAGAAAACAGGGCTTCGGTTGAGGCGAGGATAAGGGCATTAATCGCGGTTCACTTACAAACCGGGACCAAAGGCTAGGGCTTTTGTCCCGGTTCGCTAGTGCCCTTTAGTCCTGGTTTGCGCCACGAACCGGGGCTAAAGGGGTGGTGGTAACCGTTCGCCTGGTGCGTGCCCCTTTAGTCCCGGTTCGTGGCTAAAACCGGGACTAAAGGCCCAAACTGTTCGCACCCCCGGCGGTTCGCGCGATGAAAATGCTACAGTATCATGACTGCTACAGTAACTGTGACCATTCCCCATGTTCTTCTTCCTCTCTCCTCTCTTCTTTCCCATATCTTTCACCATGAATCATCCAATCACTCGCTACGGGAAGGTGCTCGCACATGGCATGACCAAACTCAGTGTCGTCTACACGAACGACAGTGCCATGGTGCCACGTTTTCTTTCCTATTTCGAGGAATGTCTTGAAGAGGCGGAGGAAGAAAACAAGTTCATGGGGCTTGATCTCGAGTACATGGCCAATCAAAAAGATGTTGCCATCATCCAACTTTGTTTCAAGAGACATGTCATGGTCATCCACTGGACAAGGTAAGTTTTGGGGCTTATCTTTGATCAATAATTCATAAGTTATCAAAATTGCATAGCAACATGTTCCATTTGAATCCTATGGGAAAGATCAATTGTTTTTAGTTGTAGTGAAAGAATATTGTGGGAGAACACATATATGTCATAGTTAATTTAGGGTTTCTTGATTAGGATACGAAAATTGCATAGGATAGCAATATATTTCATTTATATATATATATATATATATATATATATGGGAAAGATCAATTCCTCTTGTGTTGTAGTGAAACAATTTTTCTTGTTGCATGTATTGGCAAAACCGTGGGAGAATAATATAGGATAACATTTGTCATAGTTAATTTATTAGGGATTCTTTATCAATTCATAGGATATGAAAATTGCATATAGGATAACAATATGTTCCATTTGAATCCTATGGGAAAGCACTGTCCAGTATTTAATATTGTTGCAACAGTATTTAATATTTGTTCCATTTTAATTTGTTGTTGCAGTAGTGACAAGCACTGTCCAATACTCATGGACTTCCTTTGCAGCGGCATACGTTTAGCTAGCGTTGATATAACGAATGACAAGCTCAATATGAGGCACAACTTCAGTATTGAGATACCAGCTGCCTGCCACATTGATCTCCAAGACATATTCATGCTTAAGCATAGGAGGACTTCAATGGCTCATATGGCAGTCGCGGTGATCGACGAGCAGTACGCTGATATGAAGACCAAATTCCCCACGGATCAGCACAAAGAGTGGGAGACGACCCCACTTGATGATATCAATATTGAGCATGCAGCAATAGATGCGTACGTTGCATATGAGTTGTAACGCAAGATTAGAATCATCAACTATGGGCAGCGGCACCTCATACATCAAGCACCACCACCACCACCAGTTTGGGCCCAGGGATATTCTGATTCAGATGAGTACTGTTCGCAACGGCAAACACTTCTATCTCTAGCGCTAAATCTCTAGCTATTATTATGTAATGTGTGGGGACCTCTAACTATTCGGACGAGTATTTTTATATATCTCTATTATTATGTAATGCTTGGGGTGTCCTATGATCTAGACGAGTACTTTTATATATCTATATTCGGACGAGTACTTTTCTATAATGGATATCTGAAGTATTATTTCTATTTATGTCCCTGTTTAAATATGATGTGAGCAAGTTTTGTGAAGCATTGTGATGTATGTGCTGAGATATCTCTGAAAAGGTTAAAACTTGGCATGGTTAAAATAAATCATGAAATGCATGAAAAATAGCTAATGAAGTCAGAAAATGGATGAAATGGGATGATGTGGCTTTGAACGGTGCACATTGAATGCAAAAAAAGTCTTGAGTTCAAATATGTTTGATAAATTGAAATCCTTTTGTAACACATGAGTTTTCGTCTAAAACCCTCATACTTCGAAAAAGATTGTCCAGTTTGTACACGCAGTACATCCAGTTTTTTCAGTAACCCTGTCAACTTTTTAGCACATGCTATGTGCACTACTGGAATCAGAAGATTTGTCGTCTGCCACCTCTTTGCCGTCTGCTAGCGGACGGCAAAGAGTGGCTTTGCCATCAGCTAGCAGAAAGCAGACGGCAAAGTAGTGGTAGACGGCAAAGGGTGGCTTTGCCCTTAGCCACTACTTTGTTGTCTGCTAGCGGATGACAAAGGAGCTTTGCCGTCCGCTAGCGGACGGCAAAGAGGGAAGGGGCCCACCCTAACCCAGCCCGCAAGTTGACCTAACGACCCCCCTCTTTGGCGTCCGCTAGCGGACGGCGAAGAGGGGGTTAGCACTACTGGAATCAGGGACTTTGCCATCTGCCAGCTCTTTGTCGTCCGCTGGCGGACGGCAAAGAGGTTGTTTGCCGTCAGCTTTGGGAAAGCAGACGGCAAAGAGCTGGCTGATGGCAAAGACACTATTTGCCATCAGCCAGCTCTTTGCCGTCTGCCAGCGGACGGCAACGTTCCTTTGTCGCCCGCTAGCAGACGGCAAAGAGGTGGGGTGGGGCCTAGTGGAGGCCAGTTAACTGCAACGGCCCACCCCACCTCTTTGCCGTCTGCCAGCGGATGGCAAAGAATCTTTGTCGTCCGCTGGCATATGGCAAAGAAAATAACTCCTAACGGGCCGTTACCCCCTCCTCTCTCTCTTTTCTCTCTCCCTCTCTCTCTTCTCATTCTCTCTCGCGCCCGTTTCCCCCTTAAATTTCGCCCCGCCGCCGCCGGTCGCTGCCGTGGCCCTGCCCCTCCCCCTCCGCCGCCACGCCGCCCGCTCCTCCCGAGCTCCTCCTAAGCCGCCGCCGCTCCCGACCGCGCCGCCCCGCCGGCCGCTCGACCCTGCCGCCCGAGGGCCTCGCCACCGCGCCGCACCACCGAGCCGCCGCCGCGCCCGATCCACGCTCCTCTACCTCTCCATCAGCCTCTGCCTCGCCGTGCCTCGCCGGAGAGGCTCAAACCCGCTGGATCTCGCCGGAGTTCTAGAAGAAACCCTAGGTGAAAATCTGCTAAGTCCCCTTTTCTGTTATTTTTTTGCCCTGTTCATGTTGATGTACCGCTCGATCTGTGTGTCCGTTGCGATGTGCCAATAATGAAAGTTGTAGTGTTCTCTTTGATCTAAACGATGGTAGTGGTTGCATCCATGTTTGAGTTCATCTAGTTGTTCAAATCTCTGTTGCAAAGTGGCATGTTGCTGTTAGCTGCTGTCACTATTATATTTTGCGTTTTTGAGTTGATGTTTGCCACCAATCTAAAAGTCATATGCAGTAGGTTTCTTCATGAGTTTTGTAGCCCTTCATGTCTATTTTGATGCCATGCCATTTGTTGCCATGTTAGGATTCATATGCATGATCATATCTTGTTGCAAAGTGCGCTAGTTTCTGTTTTCTGCAACACTTAGCAGTTTTTCACTAAGTGTTGACTGTCTGTTTTAAAACTTGTCATATTGCTTGGATGATTGCCATGAATTTGTAGCTCATATGGAGATGCTCCCTTGGGATGTTTTGCTGTGCATTACTTGTAATTTAATGACATGCCTTTGTATGCCATGTTCCTGCCCTGTAGCTTATTTAAATCTTGCTCCAAAGTATGCTCCTGAATGTTGCTGTGACAGTGATTTTCACTAAGTCCTATGTCTGTTATATTGGGAGGGCTACTTAACTGTTATTAGTTAGTCATTAGTTCATATTAGTTAGTATATATTAGGTAGAAAAAACTAATATAGAAAAGAAGAAAAGAAAAAACCTAGAAGAAAAAAAGAAGAAAAGAAGAAGAAAAAAAAGGAAAAGAACAAAAAATAGAAAAGAAGAAGAAAATAGAAGAAGAAGAAACGGAGAAGAAGAGAAGAAAAAGAAGAAAGAGAAGAACGAAGGAGAAGAAGAATACAAAGACGAAGAAGTCGAGAAGAGACATCAAAGAGGAAAAACGAAGGAAGAGGCCCTCCCTCTCTTGAGGAGACTCTTCCCCCCTTCCCCGCCCCCCTCCCCCCCTCTCCTCCCTCCCCCCCCCTCGAGGGAAGAAGAGAAAGACCCCGACCCCGACCCCGACCCCAACAAGACACCCCGACGCCGACCCCGACCCCGACCCCGACACCCCGACCCCGACCCCGACACCGACACCCCGACACGACACCCCGACACGGCACACCGACCCCGACACCCCGAGACCCCGACACAGCACCCCGACCTCGACACCCCGACACGGCACCCCGACCCCGACACGACACCCCTCACACCCCGACCCCGACACAACACCCCCCACACCCCGACACGACACCCCCCACACCCCCGATCCTCAACCCCCGACGCCACCGACCCCAACCCCCGACACGACACCACGACACACTGACACCATGACACCCCGACACCCCAACACCCCGACACCACACACCATGAGATATGAGAGTTACTTAAGGAAAGCCTCGACGAACCGAAAGTCACACACGCATTATACCGATGTACACCGACCCAGAACTATTGCTGCGCACGGGACACCCTAACTCGACACCACGACACGACACCCTCGACCCCCGACCCCGACACGACATCTTGACCCCGACACGACACCCCGACACCCCAACACGACACCCCCGACCCCCGACACCTCTTCGGCCTCCTGTTGACCGAAAGGGTGCTCTTCGGCCTTCTAGAGGCCGACGGGGTCATATATGTGTGAATTATGAGTTAGGTCATATAATTTCCGATTTTGTTATGAAAAACATCATATATATATATATATATGTTCATCGGATGGATTTAAATGTGCAGTTGTTTCGTTGTTGCGAGGGTTTGGTGTTCGACGACCTCCCCGTGCGTTCGACGAGCTCCGCCCTTGCGTTCGTGGGTGAGCACAAATGACATCTCCTCCTCCCCCTTCATTTGCTCTATTCCGGTCTTCATGCCGATGAAACTTTCTAGCTGTAGGTAGATTGAATCATCAGTATGCGTGAACACTATGCGTCTCCCATTTTAAAGGGTTACATCTATAAATATGCATATATTTGCATATTTATAACTGTGATTCTTTCGAATTGTCCAACGTTATCCATGGACAGCCCGAGTATGTGTGGATTGGGTTCGTTTTCCCATATGCTCTGCTTCGGATTAGATGCAGAATTCCGTCAGTGCCTCCCTGTTGTTCTCCGGGTACACATCCTCTGTGCTTATTGCCGAGACGTGTCTTAGGAGAACAGCGGGGAGGTGCTGCCAAAATTTTGCATCGGATCCGGAGTTGGCATAAATTGGGCATCCGATGTTGGGCAAAAGAACAGAACTGGATGCAGATGGGAATCCGATGTTGGGACACACTTCGGACGCTTTTGTGTGGAAGCACTTCGATGCATTACATAAGGATAAAGTGGCAGAACCAAGGCATCCTCGAGTTGCCATCAGCACGGATGGGTTCAATGTGTATGGTATTACGGCAGCAAAATACAATTGTTGGCCTGTATTTGTCATTCCACTCAATATCCCCCCGGAGAGATTATGAAAAGAAAGAACATTTTCCTAACATTGGTAATTCCAGGGCCCAAATTTCCGGGGAAGAATATGAATGTGTACATGCAACCGCTTAAGGATGAATTGCAAGAAGCCTGGGATAATGGGATCAAGACATACGACGCCGCTACAAAAAAGAACTTCAAAATGCATGTCTGGTACATGTACTCGATGCATGACTTGCCGGCGGATGCGCTATTTGTTGGCTGGTGTGTGCATGGAAGGTTTCCGTGCCCCACATGCAAGGCAGCTCTTCAGTTCCGTTGGCTGGGGGCGGGTCGCAAGTTTTCTTGCTTCGACATGCATAGACAGTTCCTGGATCCTGACCATAAGTTCAGAAAAGACAAGAAGAATTTCATCAAAGGTAGAGTTGTCAAAAACATGTATGTTGGAACTTAATTATTGGTCCACCTATTGTGTGTTGTTGGAAACTTGTATATATGTTGGACTTGTATGTTGGAACTTAATTATTGGTCCACCTATGCTTGTTTCAACTTATTTGATATGCTTGTTGGAACTTGTTGAATGATATGTATGTGCTGGATATGTATATGTTGGATATATATGAATTTTCTATCAAATTGAATGATTTTAAGAAAAAACAAAAAAACAGGGGCTATATGGCCACTTTGCCGTCTGGTGGCAGACGGCAAAGAGCTTTGTCGTCCGCCAGCAGACGGCACAGTGGCCACGTGGCAGCTACCTCTACAAACTGGGGTTGGCCTACGTGGGTTCTTTGCTGTCCGCCAGCAGACGACAAAGAACCTAAGGTCTTTGCCGTCCGTGGGCGGACGGCAAAGCACGCCATTAAGCCCCCTAACGGAGTTAAGTGTCCACGTGTGCCATCCAGGCTCTTTGTTGTAGGTTCTTTGTCGTCCGCCAGCAGACGGCAAAGCGGCCTTTACCGTGGACTAGTCAGCCGGACGGTTTGCCGTCCGCTGGCGGACGACAAAGCCTTTGCCGTCCGGGTTTCCTGCCTTTGCCGCCCGGGATGGCGGACGGCAAACTACCTGTTTCCTGTAGTGTAGCTAACGGCTAACGCCCCTGGCCTGCCTCTCTCTCTCTTTCTCACTATCCCACTCTCCTTCCCGTCGCCCGTCGCCCCCGTCGCCCGCGCCAGCTGCCCACGTCGCCCCCGCCACCCGTCGCCGCGTCGCCCCCGCCGCTGCGCGCCCCCGCCGTCGCGCGCCCCCGCGCCCCCGCCGCCCCTGACCCCGCCGCCGCGCGCCCCTGCCACTAGCGTCACGCCGCGCCGCCCCGCCACCAGCGTCGTGCCGCCTAGCCCCGCCCTGCCGCCAGAGTCGCGCCACCCTATAAGGTGATTTTTTCTGTTTTTTTTCTGTTTATTGAAATTTAGTTTAGCTAGGTTTAGTTTAGGTTTATTTAGGTTAGTTTAGGTTTATTTAGCTTTAGTTTGGATTTAGCTAGGTTTACTTTAGGTTTAGCACCGTCACCACACGACACCCCCAACACCGCCGACACCCCCGTGACCCCGACACCCTAGATTTAGTTTAGGTTTATTTAGATTTTTGGGGTCGAGGATCGAGGGTAAAAGGTGTCGAGGATCGACCCCGACACGACACCATCGACACCCCGACCCCTGACACGACACCCCGACACGGCACCCCCGACACCTTGATCCCGACACGACACCCCCGAACACCCCGACACCGACCCCGACACCCCGACACGGGACCCCCGACCACGACACAACACCCCTACCCCGACACGACATCCCGACACCCCGACCCCGACATGACACCCCGACCCCGACACGACACCCCCGACACCCCGACCCCGACACGGCACCCCCGACACCCTGACCCCGACACGACACCCCCGACACCCCGACCCCGACACGACACCCCGACGCCCTGACACGACACCCCCGATGCCACTAGCCCCCAACCTCCGATGCCACCGATCCTTAACCTCCGACGCCACCGACCCCAACCCCTGACACGACACCCCGACCCCGACACGGCATCCCTGACACCCGACCCCGACACGGCAACCCCGACAGCCGACCCCGACACAGCACCCCCGACACCCCGACCCCGACACGACACCCCGACACCCCGACCCCGACACGACACCCCCGACACCCCGACCCGACACGACACCCCGACACCCTGACACGACACCCCCGACCATGACAAAGCACCCCTACCCCGACACGACACCCCCGACACCCCGGACCCCGACACGACAGCCTCGACACCCCGACCCCGACACGACACCTTAGACACCCCGACCCCGACACGACACCCCCGACACCCCGACCCCGACACGACACGGGTCATATATTTGTGAATTATGAGTTAGGTCATATATTTTTCGATTTTGTTATACAGAACATCATATTTATGTTGATCGGGTGGATTTAAATGTGTAGTTGTTTCGTCGCTGCGAGGGTCTGGTGTTTGACGACCTCCCCGTGCGTTCGGCGAGCTCTGCCCCTGCATTCGTAGGTGAGCACAAATGACATCTCCTCCTGCCCCCTTCATTTCCTCTATTCCGGTCTTCGTGTCGATGAAACTTGCTAGCCATAGGTGTCTTCAATCATCAGTATGCGTGACCACTATGCGTCTCCCGTTCGAAAGGGTTACATCCATAAATATGCATTCATTAGCATATTTTTAACCGTGATTCTTTCGAATTGTCCAACGTTATCCATGGCAACCCGAGTATGTGTAGATTGGGTTCGTTTTCCCATATGCTCTGCTCCGAATCCGATGCAGAATTTTATCAGTGCCTCCCTGTTGTTCTCCGGGTACACATCTTCTCTGCTTATTGCCGAGACGTGTATCAGGAGAACAGTGGGGAGGTGCTGCCGAAATTGTACGTTAGATCCGGAGCGGAGCATGGGAAAACGAACCCAATCTACACATACTCAAGTGGGATTAGGACCTATCTTTACCTACTAGCGTCTAGGTTGCATCGACGTAATGAAACTGGCAAACTCTATTAACTGATGAATATGGTTTGCTGAATTATGTATATATTTTGTGTGTGTCCAGTAGCTAGGCAAGTAGAGTGACCATGGGTGGATGTACACCGGTTACACTAGTCAGAAAGACATGACCCGTTAATGGTTAACAAAAACCAAGGAGTTTGTGAGAGTCGCATTTGCAAATGGACAGAAAACAACCTAGTGCCCTTGTGTCGATTGCGAAAACTGTAAGAAGTGAGAGTTCGAAATGATCAGACACCTGCAGAAGTGGGGTTTTACACCTAATTATACGGTCTGGACAATTCATGGTGAGTCTGCCCAACGTGCCAGAGCTGAGGTGGTTCGTCGTCGCACCGACGAGCATGGTACCGGGATCGAAGACATGGTGCAAGACTTTGATGATGCTTGGGATTCGGATGATGAGATGGAGGAATCTGCAAAGGCCTTTTATAAATGTTGGAGTCTTCAGAACGTCCTCTCCACGAGCATAATGAGCTTTGTCAGCTGTATGCCATCGCGCAAGTAATGGCTCTAAAGGCTCAGTTCAACCTGGGCAGAGAATGCTACGACGCGATGATGATGATATTTGGACGCTTTCTACCCAAAGGCCATGTATTGCCACCAAACATGTACCAGTCAGACAAAATCCTACGTGCGTTTAAGATGCCCTATGAGAAGATAGATGCCTGTGAGAATGGATGTGCCTTATTTAGGCTTGAGTATGCGGGCTTGAACTATTGCCCCATTTGTAATGCTTCCAGGTATGTTCTGGTAGACAACGGTATGGATGAGAAGAGTCAGACCAAAATCCCCATTAATGTTCTTCGGTATCGTCCAATCATCCCAAGACTTCAACGTCTTTTCATGGTCGAAGAGGCGGCTAGACAGATGACGTGCCATAAATTGGGCAAAAGAACAGAACTGGATGCAGATGGGAATCCGATGTTGGGACACACTTCAGACGCTTTTGCGTGGAAGCACTTCGATGCATTACATAAGGATAAAGCGGCAGATCCAAGGCATCCTCGAGTTGCCATCAGCATGGATGGGTTCAATGTGTATGGTATGATGGCAGCACAATACAGTTGTTGGCTTGTATTTGTCATTCCACTCCATCCCCCTTCGGAGAGATTATGAAAAGAAAGAACATTTTCCTGACGTTGATAATTCTAGGGCCCAAATAGTCAGGGAAGAATATGAATGTGTACATGCAACCGCTTAAGGATGAATTGCAAGAAGCCTGGGATAATGGGATCAAGACATACGACGCCGCTAAAAAAGAACTTCAAAATGCATGTGTGGTACATGTACTCGATGCATGACTTGCCGGCGTATGCGCTATTCATTGGCTGGTGTGTGCATGGAAGGTTTCCGTGCCCCACATGCAAGGCAGCTCTTCAGTTCCGTTGGCTGGAGGCGGGTCACAAGTTTTCCTGCTTCGACATGCATAGACAGTTCCTGGATCCTGACCATAAGTTCATAAAAGACAAGAAGAATTTCATCAAAGGTAGAGTTGTCAAAAACACTACACCACCTGCGTTGATAGGCCAACAGATCCTGGATCAGATAAACGCTCTCGAGCCGGATCCAGATCGTCCAGGGTATTTCAAAGGGTATAATACAGAACACGCCTGGACTCACAAGATATGTTTGTGGGATTTGCCTTACTTTAAAGACCTCCTTTGACCACACAACATTGACGTGATGCACATTGAAAAGAATATGGTGGAGGCCCTTTTTGGTACATTGTTCGGCATAGAGGGGAAGTCGAAGGATAATCCAAAGGCTAGAGTCGACTAGGAGGCTCTATCTGATAGACCGTTACAAAACATTCGACAACCGAAAGGAAAGAAGAACTGGAGGAAGCGAAAGGCATGGTTCAATCTTGGAAGGCTAGCTATGAGGGAAATGATCTTGTGGGTGAAAATGCAGTTGATGTTCCTCGATGGGTATGCAGCGAATCTAAAGAGGGGAGCGAGTCTTGACAAATTGAAAATATTTGGTCTCAAGAGTCATGATTGGCACATATGGCTTGAGCGGGTAATGCCGATGATGTTGCATGGCTTTATCCCTGAGGATGAATGCCTAGTACTGGCAGAGCTGAGCTATTTCTTCCATGCTCTTTGTGTGAAAGAACTATCGCCTGACGTGCTAGACGAACTGGAAGAGTTGGCGCCGGAGTTGATCTGCAAGTTAGAAAAGATCTTTCCGCCGGGCTTCTTTAATCCAATGCATCATTTGATTTTGCATCTCCCGACCGAGGCAAGATTGGGGGGGGGGCGTGCAAAATCGTTGGTGCTTCTCAACCGAGAGGATGAAGAAGACGCTTCGAGCAAAATATAAAAATAAACATAGAGTTGAAGCATCGATGGCCGAGGCATTCATTACTGAAGAGGCGGCAAACTTCGTGACAGCATACTACATAGCTGAGAATTGTCATTTGCATAATCCAAAGCCTCGGTACAATGACGGCGACCATGAAAAAGGTCGATCCAACCTCAGCCTATTCAAAGGGAAGCTCGCACCAGCCGGTGCTTCGAAATCAATAGGGTTGGATGTCGAAGAATGGCGGACCATTTTGTTGTATATCTTCAACAACCTAACAGAAGTGCGGCCGTACATCGAGTAAGTTCTCGGTACATTGTTTCACAACTTCTAATTCCTTTGAAATGCTCTTATTCCTGGATATGTGATACAGTCGATACATCGCCAAATTCTCGGATGGAGCGGTGATCCAAAAGGATTCCATTGAAGAGTATGAGCTTCTGGCAAAGCATGGAGGCGGCTATCCTGGTTTCATCTCTTGGTTCAAGCAAACTGTAATTTCCATTAATTAGACGATTTCATTTCTTCGGCTAGTTTGCAGCTAATGCAGAGTCTATGGACTCCGAATTGAGACAAGTAGCTAATGGTTTTGACTTTAAGGTCCATTCATTTGACAAATACGACATCAACGGGTATCGCTTTCATACTTTTGGCAAAGAGCTATCTATGGCCAACCAAAAGTCTACAAATTGTTGTGTCTCCGCTGTCGACGAAGGAGGCGTCGAGTATTATGCAAGAGTTGAAGCAATTTATGAACTTACATTCTTTGGTGAAAACCGACCAAACGTCGTGGTCTTCAAATGTTATTGGTTCCAGCCGAAGGAGACTAGAAGGACTCATGAATATATAGGGCTAGTCAAAATCAAACAAAGCCCCCATTTAGATGTTCCCAATGTCTATATTACGGCTCAACAGGCGACCCAAGTTTTCTATCTATCGTGGGCCTGCCAGCGGATCCAAATTTGAAAGGTTGGGATGTCGTTTATGATGTGCCGCCACATTTTAGACCACCTCCCCTCAATGAAGATGATTATGAACCTCACATTAACCCAGACACATATGAAGGAGAATTCTTCCAAGAAACACGTGTTTTCAAAAAACGTTTCAAGAACCGCTTCACCCCTGAGCAGGAACAAGAAGAGACGGAAGAAGAAGAGATTACTGCTGCCGATGACCTGACAATGCTTGACTGATTACATAGAGGCCTTCCACATGTTGATGCATTTATTGATGATGCTGATGAGCACGTCATTAATGATAGTGATGATGATTAGGCATTTATTGATCCCGAAGCATATGTAGACGATGAAGATTAATATTACTAATGTGAGGTATTCAATTATTATTATGCACATATATATTATTAATTAGTTCATGTTATTAGGTATTCAATTTTTTTATGTTGAACTAATTTCATTTACTCGTTGTCATTGCAGGTGTTGACAGATGGTGGGCGAGGGTCGAGAGCGCACTGAGCCTCGGCGCGTGGTGGGAGGGGTGCTATTATTCCACCCCAGCAACTTCGGAGAGCGCTGGTACATAGCATGCATACACCGACGGGCGCTTCTTCTTCGACCGGGAGAGGTCGGGGGAAGACGAAGAGAGGTTCTAGAGGTAGGAAGGCTGTTGTGCCTTCCTCGCCGCCACCCTAGCTGATTCTCCCGACCACAGGAGTGCTCCGTCTCAGGTGGACCCGTCTGACTTGGACCCGTCTCGGACTCCGGTCCATGAGCCTCGGGTCGACAAGCCTTAGGTCACCGAGCCTTCGTCCCAGGAGACTCCGATCCCAGAGTCTTCGTCCCAGGAGACTCGGGTCCCAGAGTCTTCGTCCCACGTGACTCCGGAGGCTAGTGGCCATGATGATGGTGGCGAGGATAACTTGTCTGAGGACACCTATAGCGAGGGCGAGCTGGTTGAGGAGGGCAAGAAGGTCTACCAGTGTGGTTGTACAAAGCTACCGCCCGTGCCGACGACCCACGAGCAGAGGTGGTTGATTGTGCCCAATGCGAAGAAGTAAGTGCATTTACTCTTTTTTAACCTTTTGCCTTCATGTTTCTTCAAATTAATATCTAATGTGTTGGCCTTGTCCTACTGCAGGGGTTGGAAATACGAGCATGGTGTCCGCAGGCCCAACCAGGTCCTTGGAGTGCTTCTCCGGCACCACTTCCCGGGGAAGGTCCAGTTGCCCGGTGAGGGTGAGTCTCCACAGGTAGCACTGACCTAGGAGTTTTACAAGGTTGCCCCGGCCCCGCCGGAGGAGATGGTCGACTGTGTCTTGTGCGATACAGTGGCTGACATTATGATCTATCGCTTTTGGGTAATTTCTCCTTTATAGAATTAAAAATCAACAACACCTAGTGATTTTACTAATCAGTGTCTAATGTGTTGTATTATTTGATTGCATACCTTCTACATGTGTCTTGAGGAAGACGAGGCGAAAGCGGCTGTTGTTCTCGAAGCCGAGTGCAAGCGCCTACTTCAGAACTTACGGCGCGAGGCTCGGGTGCAGGCTATTCGAGACAACTACGCCTCGAGTTACATTAAGAGAGCCAAGAAGAAGTGCCGCAAAAATTATCTGAGTAAGGAGAAGTTAATGAAGGTAATTATCTATTCTTAAGGCCTTGTACTTAGTTTCTTTGATTTGATTCGTAGGCATAGTGCTGAAATTTCTCTTGTCTAAGTTAGGTGCCCCCGAGATGGTGTGCAGATAGGATGGACTGTTGGGAGGCATTGGTGGATGAGTGGGGCTCTCCCGAATGGCTAGCCGAACACAACAAGGCCAAGGATAAGCGTGCCCAAATAAGAGGTGTGCCACACCATCAAGGGAGCTCCAACCTGTTTGAGTACGGGGATAACTGGGTATGTGGTTTGCTTCATGATTCATGCAATTTCATTCTTCATGCTAGCTTGAGCCCTTAACTAATATTTTGTTCCTCTTTTTTAGGCGCAAGAAAACAAGAAGGAGGTGCCACCTCTGCTCGACCTCTATGCAATGGCCACTACAGCCTCGTACAAGAAGGCCAAGGCATTCTCTGAGGATGACCTCTATCATCCATAGAGCTTCAGCAACATCTCCTCCCACAACAAGCTCGTGAGGTACAGAGATGAGAGGAAGGCAAGGAAAGGGGAGGACTTCAACTCAAGCCAAAGTCCTTTTGATCCATAGCTCGTGATGATATCTGGTGGCGGGAGGCCCCATGGCTCGATAGCCATTGGGGATGGACTAATACGTTGTCCTAGAACTCTCCCGGAGATCAAGAAGCGCCAGACGAGCTCTGATCCTGAGATAAGGCCTCGTCCATGGCCAATGGAGCTCGCCATTGAGGCTAGGGCCTAGGAGCTTCTAGGGGAGGCAAACAGGCAAGCGGCGCAGAGGGAGAGGGACATGGAGGAGAGGATGGCTAGGCTGTTGGAGGAGGAGAGGAACCGGAATGACACGTCTCACCGGGCCCTATACGAGGTCTTCGTGGTAAGTTTCTCCTGCATATTAGCCAAATCATGCACGTAATGTTCGTTTCATCACTAACTAATATGAATGACTCGTGAAAACAAAATGTGCAGACCGTGTGTCAGAACAATGGTCAGACCCCTCCGTCGATGCCCCATATTGCTATAGCACCCACGATGAGTTTCATTTAAATGGTCATTAGTTACTAGTATTCACATTTGAGTTGCATCAAGCTAAGGAGACAATGCAAATGATCTTTGGTGCAGCGTGCCTCCCGACAAGCATCGACCGATCCTTCTGCGTCTGCCGCAACCCCGACCGGTCCTTCTATGTGGAAAATAGACCCGGGGGCCATAGGTTTCACTAGATGGCTTCTCTCATGATGGCAAGTATTACGGTGGGTGAACAAATTACTGTCGAGCAATTTATTGAAAAGCGAATAATTATGAAGATATCCAAGGCAATGATTACGCATATAGGCATCACGTCCATGACAAGTAGACCGAAATGATTCTGCATCTACTACTATTACTCTAGACATCGACCGACTCATGCCTGCATCTAGAGTATTAAGTTCATGAAGAACAGAGTAACGCATTAAGTAAGATGACATGAGGTAGAGGAAAAAACTCAAGCAATATGATGAAAACCCCATCTTTCTACGCTTGATGGCAACAATACAATACGTGCCTCGCTACCCCTACTTTGTCACTGGGTGAGGACACCGCAAGATTGAACCCAAAACTAAACAATTCTCCTAGTGCAGGAATTACCAATCTAGTTGGCGAAACCAAATCAATAACTCGAAGAGACTTGCAAAGATATGAAATCATGCATATAAGAATTCAGGAAAGACTCAAATAAGATTCATGGATAATCTGAACATAAACCCACAATTCATCGGATCTCGAGAAACACACCACAAAAGAGTATTACATCGGATAATCTCCATGAAGATCATGAAGAACATGGTATTGAGAAGCAAAGAGAGAGAAGATACCATATAGCTACTAGCTATGGACACATCAATCTGTGGTGAACTACTCACGCATCATCGGAGGGGCAATGGAGTTGATGTAGATGCCCTCCGTGATCGAATCCCCCTCCTACAGATTACCGGAAAAGACTCCAAGATTGGATCTCTTGGGAACGGAGGCTTCTGGCGATGGAAAAGTGTTTTCGTGGCTCGTTCTGATAATGATGGAATATTTGGGAATTTATAGGCTGAAGATTAGGGTTATGGGAGTTGCCAGGGGCCCACAAGCCTGCCCGACGCGGGTGGCCCCCCTGGCCGCGACAAGCAGGCTTGTGGCCCCGTGGCAGCTCCTCTGCCTTGGTTCTCAAGTCTAGTGGCTTCCTTTTATTCCAGCAAAAATCAGTCTAGAGGTTTTATTCTGTTTGGACTCCGTTTAATATTCCTTATATGCGAAACTCAAAAACAAGGAAAAAACAGAAACTGGCACTAGGCTCTAGATTAATAGGTTATTTCCAAAAATAATATAAAACATCATATTAATGCATATAAAACATCCAAAACAGATAATATAATAGCATGTAACAATAAAATATTATAGATACGTTGGAGATGTATCAACATCCCCAAGCTTAATTCCTACTCGTCCTCGAGTAGGTAAATGATAAAAACAGAATTTTTGATGTGGAATGCTACCTAACATATTTATCCATGTAAGATTCTTTATTGTGCATGAATATTCAGATCCGTAAGTTTCAAAACAATAGTCTAATATTGACATAAAAATATTAATACTTTGAGCACACCAACAAGGTAGTCGTGTCCTTTCGAAATAACATGGCCTTAGAAAGTCATCCCCACAAAATCATATGGTCGAGCTATGCTCCATGTTCCCCACACAAAGTATCTAAATCATGCACAACCCCGATGAACAAGTCAAGCAATTGTTTCAAACTTTTGGTGTTCTCAAACCTTTTCAACTCTCACGCAATACATGAGCGTGAGCCATGGATATAACATTATAGGTGGAACATAATATGGAAGGGCTGCAAGGAAAAAAAGGAGAAGAAAGTCTCACATCAACTAGGCGTATCAACGGGCTATGGAGATGACCATCAATAGATATCAATGTGAGTGAGTAGGGATTGCCATGCAAGAAATGCACTTAGACCTATAAGTGTATGCATATGAAATCTCAAAAAGAAAACTAAGTGGTTGTGCATAATGAATATCCACTAGTTATATGAAAGTGACAAAATAGGAGACTCTCTATCATGAAGATCATGGTGCTACTTTGAAGCACAAGTGTGGAAAAATATAGTAGCAATTGTCCCTTTGCTCTTTCTCACATTTTTTATTTATTTTGGTGGGTTTCTTGGGCCCCCTTTTTTATTGTTTGGGCTTCGCTGGCCTCTTTTATTTTTGTAAAGTCCGGATACTCGTCCCAATTTGTGAGGGAGTCATAGCCTCCATCATCCTTTTCTCTCATGGGACAATGCTCTATTAATGAAAAATCATCACACTTTTATTTACTTATAACTCTAATAAAAATAAATTACAACTCGATTCCTATGACAAGATATAACTGTACATGCAATATGAAGTGATGATGCAAGTCGTAGAAAAACTACATGGTGGAAGTTGCATGGCAATATATCTCGGAATGACTATGGAAAAGCCATAATAGGTAGGTATGGTGTCTGTTTTGAGGAATATATGGTGGCTGTTTTGAGGAATATATGGTGGCTGTTTTGAGGAAGGAGGGTTTGATGTACCGACGGAAGTTGTGTGGTACTACACAGGCTAGCAAAGATGGAAGGGTGAGAGTGTGTATAATCCATGGACTCACATTAGTCATAAAGACCTCACATACTTATTGCAAAAGTCTATTAGCTATCAAAAAAAGCATTAGATGCATGCTCCTTGGCGAGAGGTTGGTAGGAGTTAACCATCGCGTGCTCCCGACCCTCACACAAAGGTAGACAATCATTAGACAAGTCATGCTCTGACTTCGCTACACAACGGTTCACCATACGTGCATGGTACGTGAATCACAAGCATTAACACACGTATCTCTTTAATTTACAACTACTCACTAGCATGACTCTCATATTACCATCCCTATTATCTCAAAACTATATGCAAGGAATCCAACTGCTCATAGTTGTTAATGCACTTAATATGAAAGTTCTTATTATATCCCTCTTGGATGCCATTATATTAGGACTAACTTCAGAACCTAAAAAAATTACCATGCTATTTTAAGAAACTCTCAAAATAGTATAAGTGAGGAACGAGAGTTCAATAATTTCTATAAAATATAACACCACCATGCTCTAAAAAGATATCAGTGAAGCACTAGAGCAACATTGCCTAGCTCAAAAGATATAAGTGAAGCACATAGAGTATTCTAACAAATTCACGATTCAACACGTCTCTCTCAAAATATGTGTGCAGCAAGGATGATTATGGCAAACTAACAAGCAAAGACTCATATCATACAAGACGCTCCAAGCAAAACACATATCATGTGGTGAATAAAAATATAGTCTCAAGTAAATTTACCGATGGATTCCAGACGAAGAGGGGATGCCTTCCGAGGCATACCCAATCTTCGGCTCTTTGGTATCCTTGAATATGACTTGGGGTGCCTTGGGCATCCCCAATCTTAGGCTCTTGCTACTCTTTATTCCATAGTCCATCAAATCTTCACCCAAAGCTTGAAAACTTCACAACACAAAACTCAACAGAAAACTCATGAGATCCGTTAGTATTAGAAAAACAAATCACCACTTTAGGTACTGTTATGAACTCATTCTTTATTTATATTTGTGTAATACCTACTGTATTCCAACTTTTCCATGACTCATACCCTCCGATACGACCCATAGATACATCAAAATAAGCAAACAACACAAAGAAAACAGAACAGTCTGTAGCAATGTGTAAACTTCGAATACTTATGTAACTCTAAAAATTCTGAAAATTTAGGACAACCAAGGAAATTCGTATATCTATCCTGTGTAAAAATTTCAGATCAATGTGACTCTCTAAAAAATTCAGAAACTTCCTCGACTGAGCGCAAAAGTTTCTGTTTTCCAGCAAGATCAAATCAACAACCACCATAGATCACCCCAAATGTTTTACTAGGATCAAGCACTAATTTACACAGAAAAACACAATTAATACTGAAGTAATAATGTGACAAACACACAAAAACATAAGCAAAAAGCAGAAAGAAATATAAATTTGGGTTGCCTCCCAACAAGCGCTATTGTTTAACGCCCCTAGCTAGGCAAAATGCAATAGATCTAGTTATTGTAATCTTTGGTATGCAATCCATAAGTAGCACTCATGATAGATTCATAAGTTAATTTGATTTTCTTTCTAGTAAAGTGTTCCATGCCCTTCCTTAATGGGAATTGGAATCTAACATTTCCTTCCTTCATATCTATAATTTCACCAATCGTTCTAAGGAAAGGTCTACCATGAATAATAGGACATGTAGGATTGCAATCTATATCAAGAACAATGAAATCTACGGGCACATAATTCCTATTTGCAACAATAAGAACATCATTAATTCTTCCCATAGGTTTCTTTTTAGTGGAATCCACAAGATGCAAATTTAAGGAACAATCATCAAATTCACTGAAACCTAACACATCACATACAATTTTTGGAATCGTGGAAATGCTAGCACCCAAATCACACAAAGAATGGCACTCGTAATCTTTAATCTTAATCTTAATAGTAGGTTCCCACTCATCATATAGCTTTCTAGGTATAGAAACTTCCAACTCTTCAAAAGCCTTCATCATAGCATCAACAATATGTTTAGTAAAAGCCTTGTTTTGATTATAAACATGATGATAGTTCAACATGGATTGCAAAAAGGAAATACAATCAATAAAAGAGCAGCTACCATGATTAAATTCTTTGAAATCCAAAAGAGTGGGTTCATTGCTATTTAATGTTTTGAACTTTTTAATCTCACTTTTATCAATCTTAGCATCAAGATCTAAAAACTCCAAATCATTGGGATGCCTTTTAACTAAAGTTGACTCATCTCCTGTCCCATTCTGATCAATATTAATATTGGAAAACAAAGATTCAATAGGATTCAGATCAATCACTTTAAGATCTTCATCAATATCATCACGAGAACATACTTTTTCAAGCGATTCACGCTTAGCACGAACTCTAGCGGTTCTTTCGTTACACTCATCAATAGAAATTCTCATAGATTTTAAAGACTCATTAATATCATGCATGGGTGGAATAGATCTAGTTTTTAAAGAATCAATTTCAAGAGAAATTCTATCAACGTTCCTAGCCAAATCATCAATCTTGAGCATTTTTTCTTCAATCATAGCATTGAAACCTTTTTGTGTATTAATGAATTATTTAATATTACTCTCACAATCAGAGGGTATTTTATTATAATTTCCATAAGAATTGCTGTAGGAATTACCATGATTATTAGAGGAATTATTAGGAAACGGCCTAGCCTTGAAATTACATCGATAAGTGTTATTACCAACATTGTTCCTACCAACAAAATTCAAATCCATAGATTCATTCTTATTTCCAATCAAAGAAGACAAAGGCATATCATTAGGATCAATAGGAACACTCTTACTAGCAAACCATTTCATCAATTTATCCATCTTTTCACTCAAAGTATTAATCTGTTCAATAGCATGCACTTTTTTACTAGTAGGAGATCTTTCGGTGTGCCATTGAGAGTAATTTGCCATAATATTATGTAAGAGCTTAGTATCTTCTCCTAATGTGATTTCCATAAAAGTTCCACCCGCGGCGGAATCTAAGAGATTCCTAGAAGCAAAATTCAATCCAGCATAGAAAACTTGTATAATCATCGATAAACTCAAACCATGCACGGGGCAATTCCTAATCATAAGTTTCATCCTCTCCCAAGATTGTGCAACATGGTCATGATCAAGTTTCTTAAATTTCATTATATCGTTCCTAAGGGAGATGATCTTAGCGTGCGGAAAGTACTTGGAAATAAAAGCATCTTTACACTTATTCCATGAATCAATACTATTTTTAGGCAAAGATGAAAACCAAGTTTTAGCATGATCTCGTAGTGAGAACAGAAATAGCTTCAATTTAACCATACCATTATCCACATCTTTCTTCTTTTGCATGTCACACAACTCGGAAGTATTTAGATGGGATGCGGCACCTTCATTAGCCAGGCCGGAAAATTGTTCTTTCATAAGAAGATTGAGCAAAGCAACATTAATTTCGAAAGATTCCGCACTAGTAGCGGGAGCAATCGGAGTACTAATAAAATCATTATTATTAGTATTGGAAAAGTCACACAAGTTGGTATTCTCTTGAGTTATCGTGACAAAGCAAGCAATAAAGCACACGAGCAAGCCAAAAGCAAACGAGAAGACGGATGAAGAAGGGTGAATAAAAAGGCAAATCTTTTTGGTATTTTCTGAAAATCATTTTAGAAGTGTGGGAGAGCAAAACGAGAGGCAAATGGCAAATAATGTAAATGCAAGATATGAGTTTGTGATGGGTACTTGGTATCCTTGACTTGCTATGTATCTCCCTGGCAACGGCGCCAGAAATCCTTCTTGCTACTTCTCAAGCATGCGTTGGTTTGCCGTGAAGAGGAATGGTTTGATGCAGCAAGGTAGATAAGTATTTCCCTCAGTTTTTGAGAACCAAGGCATCAATCCAGTAGGAGATACAAGCGAGCCACCAATAGATATACCTGCACAAAGAATCAAACTCTTGCACCCAACGCTGTAAAGGGGTTGTCAATCCCTTCACGGTTACTTGCAAGGATGAGATCTAATAGAGATAGATATAATAGGATGCTTGAAGGGAAAGTAAAAGTAAAAGTAAAAATAGGGTAGAAAGTATTTTTGGTATTTTTGGTTTTAGATCTGAAAGTATAATATGAAAAATAGACCAGAGGGACATAGGTTTGACTAGATGCCTTCTCTCATGATGGCAAGTATTATTGGGGGCGAACAAATTACTGTTGAGCAATTGATAGAAAAGCGAGTAATTAAGAAGATATCCAAGGCAATGATTATGCATAAAGGCCTCACGTCCATGACAAGTAGACCGAAACTATTCTCCATCTACTACTATTACTCCACACATGGATCGACTCCTGCCTGCATCTAGAGTATTAAGTTCATGAAGAACAGAGTAATGCATTAAGTAAGATGACATGATGTAGAGGGATAAACTCAAGCAATATGATGAAAACACTATCTTTTTACCCTTTATGGCAACAATACAATATGTGCCTCCCTACCCCTACTTTGTCACTGGGTGAGGGCACCGCAAGATTGAACCCAAAACTAAGCACTTCTCCTATTGCAAGAATTACCAATCTAGTTGGCCAAACAACGCGGCCTGTTGCTCGGCCTGTTGCTCGGCCTGTTGCTTTGAGGCCTGCATTAGCCGTAAAACAATGCGGAGATCCTTAGTTCGTTTGTTCTAAAACATATTAACGCTTGAGGGCTACTAGGCCTACACAAGTATTCAGAGTCTTTAAAAACCGATCACTTACCTGTAGTTTGGTTGTTATCAGCTTCATAGCCTCGCTAAATCCAGCTTGGGTGGCCCCAAGGTGGGCATCCGCTGAACACAGGGCGCCGAACTCCTGGTCGGAGAAAATTGGGTGTCGCATGGCTGCCGATGATGCATGGCACTCTCTACCTCTGATTTCGTAACAGATACTCCGTCGCCCGATTCGGCCGACGCCTGATTAGCCATGGGGGCTTCTGTAGGAAAAGCCGCATGGGTTGTGTCTTGGGAGCTTCGGGCGTCTCCTGACACTCGGGCAGCCCCCTCGGTAGGAGAGGTTTGGGTGTTTCGCCTAGGTAAAAAACGAGTGGCTATGAGATTCTGCTGATTACAACGATAAAGCGGATATCCAAACAATGTACCTTCACGATGAGCAGACGGGTGGATTCGTCCTCATGTCCGGCTCCTTTGCAGGGTCCCGGTGGGCCTTTGACTCACCCGCGGCTTTGGCTGCTGGCGCATGGCGTGCTGATCGGCGGTGCTTGGGGGTCGGAACCGGCATGTCTGGGGCACTCTTGGTAGCAGACCTCTTGCGGGAGGAGTTTTTCTTCTTACCTGCTGCAGGAGGGGAGAATGACCCGGGGTTATCAACTATGATAGGCACTGGGAATTGGACGATGCTGTGCTAGAAATAGACTCCGTCTTTGAAATCAAGGAGAAGATCCCCGTCCTCGTTGAAGCCCGGATCGTTGTCACCTGCATGGTTCTCGGGCTGGGGAGTCGGACAGTTGACTGTCTCTATGAAGCTCCTCCATTCCTGTTCATGACAAGACTTCGGTCAATAAGAATGCAGAATTAAAACCCTGAACTATATTTATGTTTGAAGAAAGGCTTACCCGTTCGACAAGATTATGGTCCGAATACTCTTCCTTGGTTGCCCGACGGATAAAGTCCTCCTGCTCTCATTTGTATAGGTCGGCAAGGACGGTGGCAAACGCCTTTGGATCGACGGGCCCTTGTTTTCGGGGGCGCATGGCGTCGCTTGTCCCGTTTTATCGCCATAAGCGGTGTACCCTCTGTTGGAGGGGCTGCACACCTCGGGAGATGGCGGCGGCCATGACATTGATCATTGTTAGTCCATGGTGGGCAAGTATCTGCACTTGAGTAGCAAGGCGCTGCACTTCGGCGCTTTCCTCCTGGGATGAGCTCCTGGGTCGCTAGTTGCACCTCTTCTTCGGGAGGATATCGGAGTATTCGCAAAGACCCGTCCGAGTTGGCTCGAACAGGGGACAACTTTGATGTAAAACCATTCCGAAGTCCACACTTCGTATTTCTTTGGTGTGCCCACTGGATACCCTGTCCCTGCTATGCGGCACACTTCGGCTCCGCCGACCTCCAAAATTACCTTGTCCCGAGTTCGAGGGACGAGGCAGAAGTATTTCTCCACAAATCGAAATGTGCCTCGCATCCTAAGAACATCTCGCAGAGAGGTACGAAGCTTGAGATATGTAAAATTGACTCTGGGGTGAAGTGGTGGAGCTGGATCCCGTAGAACTCTAGCATTCCCCTCAAGAACGGGTGAATTGGAAACCCGAGGCCCCGGAGGAGGATGGGGACAAAGCATACTCGCTTCCCCTTGTTAGGGTTGGGGAAGCGCTCGTCGAAAACCTCGTCGCCGTAAGTAAGAAGACCTGCGTGGGTCGCCGCCAGATCTGACGAAGGGAGATATCCCTGGGTCTCCAAGTTGCGGAGCCATAGGAGGGTGACGTAACAGCTAGTCCAATCTCCTGGGCGTGTGCCGTAGGGGCATGTGGAGGAGCTGGGGGCGTCGGCCATGTTTTGCGTAGAGGTTCCGCAAGGAGTTTCTTTTGATGGAGAGGGGAGGAATGTGGTCTAAGCCACGGTTTTGTTTGATAAAATGGGTTGGTGCCTCCGGTGCCAAAGGGTAGGATTATAAAAATCGCTAACCATTCACCTCCCCACGACACGTGAAAGTCGAGGAGTTTGCGCAATTATTATAATAAACCTATGCCCGCGACGCTTGGGATCTTTCTGAAGACTGGTCGGTTGCCAAACGAAGAAGAATGAGGGACTCGCCTTGCAAGACGAAGATAACGACGCACAAAAATCAGCCGCATATATATATCGGCATTGAAGGCCAGTCCCGGAGATACTGAGGGAGTCCTGGATTAAGGGGTCCTCGGATAGCCGACCCACGGTTTATGGATGGACTGTATGGGCCGCAAGGCAGGCATCGGATGATCAAGGACCGCCTGCGCCAGGGCGGAATCTTCGAGGAGTCAAGGCATGTTCTCCAAGTTATTAGTTGTAGTTAGGCAAGTTATCTCTTCGGCATGTAATCGACCATGTGTAAGCCCTAGACACCCCCCAACATCTATATAAGCCGGAGGGTTTTAACGCGTAGAGGTAGAACAACTCATCTAGGGTTAGACATATGATATCGAGGTTGATCAACTTTATAACCACTTACACCATCAATATAATCAAGCAGGACGTAGGGTATTTCCTCCATCGAAAGGTCCGAACCTGTGTAAACTCCCATGATATGTTTTTGATGCAGGAAACTCTTCATTCGATGTGAAAACTCCTCGTGGAGCCACCGCACATCCCCATAAATCCTCAACTCGTCGCGTCCTTTCATCTCCCATACATTCTGTCCTTCTGAATTGCAATCGCTGACCGGTCGTCGGCTCGCCATTGGCAAGAGACTTCCGCGTCTCTGCGGGAAGTATATCTTTCTCTCCTCCCTTTACTTCTCCAATCTCTCTTCCCTTTCTCTGTATTCTGTACATATGTGTCTTAGGTTCAGGGTTTAGGATTAAATAAATTGGTTCTGGTTTGTTTTCCTAATCTCCTCCTTTTACCACGCAGATCGGCCTTGTCTAGTAGGTCTCCTTTGCTTAGAATTGAATCAGGCAGTGGAGGATGTAGCCTGGGTGCACTCCATGTATTGGCTACTGATCCTGTCATTCCGGCAAATGATAATGATAATTAGCCTTGTGGAGATACGTTTTGATGTAGTAAAACCATAGTTTTAAATAGCCCGCTATAGCCTCGTTATAGCATTTTGAGAACGGTACCGCTAAATGGTCCTATGTACAAATAACACGCTATAGCTCGCTATAGCTTATTTGGAGGTCCACCGCTATTTGTCATAGCCCGTTATTTAAAACATCGAGTAAAACATTGGGAAAAGGAACGGATGCAACAAGAGTTCCTGTTATATTTCTTGAAATATATGTAAGTATACTCCAAACTAATGCTGCCTTGTTGTTTTGCTCATGCAGTCAATCACTGGGTAAATGGGGTTATTTTTTTGTTACCCCTTTCGAGTATCCAAGACGTGAAGATGAATGGATAAGAAAAGTCGATGAGTACATCACTTTGACATTACATACAGAAGATTTCACCCTTCGTTGCTTAAATCTAGGGGTGTCAGGATATAAAATTTTGAACCCTTCTTGTAAGCTGGAGGTGCCGAATTGTCCGTATGGCGAGGCATTATCTTCTGAGTAAGTACATGTTATCATATTTCCTGGAGTAGTCCACTTCACTACTGGCATATTAATTATCTTGTTACTTTGTTCAGATAGTTGAGGAGCTGGATTGACATTAAAGATAGAGAATAAGTGGCCAAAGAAAAAAAAACTAAAGCTACAAACAGAAACGTATTTATCTTGGGAAGTTCCTTATTTTGGTCAAGTCACATGGTTGACATTAATGATTAGAGGTTTGGTCTTGTTTCATAGCAAAAGGACGTAAAATGAAGATATAATGACATGACTAAAACAACAGAAGGAGGAGAATCTGCTAGCTATGAGGTAGCTAATAATACCCTTTCTTAAATAAAGCAAGTAGAAGAAGTCAAGCAGGCAACACAGAATGGTCTGTGGCAGCTGATTTGATATATCTTCCTTTCCTGTGATCAGTTTGTTTACCTTGGTCTGTGGCAGCTGATTTGATATATCAATATTACTAGTACACATTCATAGATGGTAGGCAAAAAAATTGACATTAGTGAAAGTTAGACACTCCCTCCAGTCTTAATGTTGACCATTTATTTTACTGGGCCCTCCCGTCTTTATTGTTTTGAACCCTATCACAATCTCCACGATAGTACATATAATATTAGTTTCTATTTTGGTATCATTGTAAAACCTAATAATATTGTTATATTATGGTAGTATCTTTTAGACAAATCTATATATGTGGTTTTCTCTCGCTCAATCAAAATATTTTAGAAGGTGCTGGTGGTGAAAGTTTTTTAAACTTCTACAAAAACTATGCCCCAAAAGTCATGTTTTTCTGGACTATAGGGATTAATAAACCTAATAAAGTACTTATATTACGAAGATATTTTCTAGAAAAGATATATACATATTAAACGATGCAGAGTGGTGTACCATTGGTGATACAAAATAGTATAATAAACAAAAGTGAAATATATCAGACAGACTGAGAACCAGAGAGATGGACCAAGTGAAACAAATCGAATGCAGGAAATGAAGATATATCAAGACATACTACCACAGACTTTTCCGTGTTGTCGGCTTGACTTCTTCTCCACCCTTTATTTGAGAAAGGATATTAATGTCAACCAAGTGACTTGACCATAAAAAAGGAACTTCTGAAGATAAATACCTTTATGGTTGCAGCTTTGATTTCTTTCTCTGGCCACATATTCTTTAATGTCAATCCAGGTCCAGAACTTTCTGAACAAAGTAATAAGATAATTAATATCACAGTAGTGAAGTGAACTACTCCAACAAATATTATAGCATGTACTTACTCAGATGATAATGCCTCATCATACAAACAATTCAACACCTCCAACTTACAAGAAGGTTTCAAATTCTTATATCTTGATACCGCCCGTATTTAAGCAGCGAAGGGCGAAATCTTCTCTATGTCACGTCAAAGTGATGTACTTGCCGACCTTTCTTATACATTCATCTCCATGTCTTAGATACCCGAAAGGGCTAAGAATTTTTTTAACTCATTTACCCAGTTATTGACTTGATGGGCAAAACAAGAAGGAGTATACTTACATATATTTGCCATTTTCTATGACGGACAACAACTTTATGTGAAGGTTAGGAACAATGAAGGCAGCAATTCCAGGTGAGTAAAGTCTTTGAGAGTTTATTTTTGTTGCCTGTTCGTTATTTTGCAGATCTGCTTACATCATTTGGTACCTTATTCTATTTATAATTTAGAAGAAAAGGTTTCTAAAAGCAAGCAGGCAGCTAAGAACAGTTAAAAATTTCATTTATGGAAACATATACAAAGTTTACTGCCCGATCAAAAAATAAACTGCAAATAAACTTTCATTAGATTATAAACCAAGAAATCATAAATAATATGACGCTCAAGTTGATGATCTTTTTTGTGGTTAACAAGACAGAAGCAATAAGAAAAACAACATTCTCAGACAACCTAACTAACCATAACTAGCTAAAGGAAACCAGATTTTGAAATGAGGAGTAGATGCATCAATGATCCAATGCAACACAAAATGGTAAATAAAACATATTACTATTTGCTTTCCATAATTACCTCGCCAAATGAGTGACCGGAACTACGGATATTGAATAGGAGCACCAACATCTTCAAACTGCAGCTCTATACCTGAAACGCAAGCCACGAGAGTACCCTTGGTAG
Organism: Hordeum marinum; assembly: GCA_022496015.1. Taxonomy (NCBI): domain Eukaryota; kingdom Viridiplantae; phylum Streptophyta; class Magnoliopsida; order Poales; family Poaceae; genus Hordeum; species Hordeum marinum. The sequence goes on from CM039677.1 coordinate 37,794,223, forward strand.
AACTATTTCATCTTTGATGGTATCATTGCTCTCAGTTCATGTTAGAGTTATGTCGAATATAGTGTACAAGATAGGTTACAGTTGGATTCCGAATAGTATTGTGTTTAGACAGAATATGGTGTTGTGTCCTAATAGGACACTTGTATCCTTGACCTCTTATATATAGCGGGTGTAGACACACGATGTAACCTATGCCAACATAATAGCATAAGCGCACAGGGGGAGCCGACGGCGTGTGCCGGTGTCCAAGGCGGCCAAGGTGCGGTATCGTGACGATGTCAGGAAGGAACGCTCGTAGTTAGGCCCCCAAAAATGTAGTCATATCGATGAACCTCGTTAGCAAATCTCGATGTCGTGTTTGTATGATTGCTTGGTTTTCGAATGATCGACGATGTGCCTCAAATTTATTCTAACAAATGGTATCATGAGCTAGGTTGTTTACAGATTGCTGGTTGTTGATCTGGAGGCGGCGAAAGATTCGATGTCGTGATCATCGTCGGCTAGCAGCGGACGGAAACGATCGGAAGACGTCGTCAGATCCTAGTCAGTAACCGAAGGCAGCACAGATTGTTCTCAGCGAGATGCGAACGGCAAGCGGCAGCACTGGATGGATCGATTGGATCTCGACGAGACGCGGCGCACAAGAGGCCGAGTGCGGGACTGCAGCCAGGAGGACGGTCGGTGCCCAAGCGCACGCACGACAAGGAGCTGTTCCAGGTGGGGCTAAGCCGGTGTGACGCGTTGGAAACGCTGGAGCATACAGGCCAAAGGAAGCCAGGGAACAATTATACGACCGAGATTTTGTTTGAGAAAAGAAAAGAGGACCGAGTCTTTGTGTGCGACGCGGACGAAGGCAGCAGGTCGATCGGCGTAGAGCAATATCCATTGATGTCCATCCATCAGGAATTAGCAATGGTTTTGGCAACGCAATTAGCCAGCATTGGAATTAGTGCCAAGGAAGCTACACCACGTGAAGGCTAACATTGTTTTGGTTGGAGTGCTACTAGTACGGGGAGGTGATCATGTTTGGTTTGCTTGTGTACTTTGCATTGGGGAAATAAGCTTGGTTGTCTTTCACAAGGTCATCCGTACCAAGAATCATGACGTCATCGGACATTAGGTTTGTGGTGGAGATGTTCAACGAAACTGAAAATCTCGGGTTATGGCGGACAAGGGTGAAAGATTGTTGGCGCAAAAGAGATGCTCGAAGGCGTTGCGGGAAGTCATGCCAGCTAAGTTGGTTTTATCACGTGATGGATGGAAAATTGCGGGAGATGATTTGCGAGCTTGGAGCATGTCATGGAGTCGAACAAGTTCGGCTCGATCGGACAGGACAGTCTGACAGATCGACACGAGTCGGTTGTTACAGAAGACGGTGATTGAATCGGCGATGACGATGTAGGAGCGTGATGCTGATGGTGACTGACTTCTTGGCGTGGATGGAAACACACGGTGTAGGCTTGTGGGCTTGTGTGGCTTTGATAAGACTATGATGCGGTGTTGATTCAAGAAGGCGTACGCATGTGAACTTGAAGTCGACGAGGCGCGCGATGGACTGATCATCTACCATGGAGTCATGTTGAAGGTGAAGTTGGATTGAGGGGCTACGGTGTAAGAATCCAGAGATCGCGGCCTATTCAGCAAGAAAAAAGCGAGTGACATGCAATTCAGATTGGAGCCCAGTGTTCTGATGGAAGCGTGGAACTCGTCATCGGTCGGCGATGGTCGGTGGTACTCTGTAGCGGCGGTTGAGTGGTGTGGGTTTGCGACCCTTGAGACTCGACTGGGACAACAGAGGCTCGATGCGGTAATAGCGGCGAGGCGTGCAGTACGCACGGGACATGTAGACGGGCCAGGGCTCCGGTGGTCATACATGTGGTGAGATAAGTGTAAATTTGACTCGAGATGACTACATGTAATGGTGAAATTCCTTCAAGTTTTAGATAGGCGGTCAATAAAAGAGCGGTGATATTGAGTTCAGGTAACTCTTCTGTGTGAGATCCAATATGTGAGTTATTCCTTTTCATGCAGGTCAGTGATCGGTGTGTGGTGGTGTTGAATACTCCGAAAGTTGGGATCACAAACTACAGTAAGGAAGAACTTAATGTCGCTCGAGCGTTGACTATGGTCAAGAAAAGAAGGGATTACAAGTTACAGGTGGAGTCATATGTTGTCTTTGGAGTAGCAGCGGTGCTCATGGATAAGCTCAAGTCGAATGTACATGGAAGTTTGACACATGGACGAATTCAAGGTGGTGGAGAATAATCGTCAAGGTGGAGTTTGTTAGAATTGTGCCGAATATAGTGTACAAGGTAGGTTACAGTTGGACTCTGAGTAGTATTGTGTTTAGACAGGATATCGAGTCATCTCCTAATAGGATACTTGTATCCTTGACCTCTTATATATAGCGGGGGTAGACACATGATGTAACCTATGTCAACATAATAGCACAAGCGCGCAGGGGGAGCCGGCGGCGTGTGCCGGTCCTCAGGGCGGTCAAGGTGCGGTATTGTGACGGTGTCATGGGGAGGAGCGCCCGTAGTCAGGCCTCCGGGGATGTAGCCATATCGGTGAACCTCATTAACAAATCTCGGTGTCGTACTCGTGTGATTGCTTGGTCCTCAAATGATCGACGGTGTGCCTCACATTTATTCTAACAGTTCACACCAGGTTGACCTTCAGCCTCTTGTCAGCATTGACCATTCTCCCTGTCGGCACCTCCCATTTCCTAGTTCTGCCAAATAAAACCAGATAAAGAGGTCCATCATAAGAACGAAAATCTAAAATCCCGCATGGCAAGCATCGGTTTAGATTGCTGATTGGCAGAAGCTATAGTTGCACTCCTTCCTGCATTATGGGCATTCCCAGACCTCCTTCTTCAACACCTCAACCACAATCAAAGGGACCATGTTAAATGTCCCGCCGGGGCACGATTGGGGGGATCCATGATAGTTAAGAAGTAGATGCGGTGAAACCCGTCGAAGAACCCGAGAGGGGAGGGTTGCGGCAGTGGTCGGAAGAGCCCGAAGAAGCAAGGGTCGGAGACAAGGCCGAGCCAGCGCTTGCAGACGAGGGAGGCGCATGGGAGGGTAGAGGGCTCCAATGGGAGGCAGAGGGGTATCTCGAAGAGGAGACGCCCTCCAGCGGCAGCATCGTCGACGAGAGGGAGTGGGAGTGGGGTGGCGGCTACTCATCTCGCCCTCGTCACAACTCATGGGGAATATAGCGGTGGGGGTAGAAGAATGGCCCTGTGAAGAGAGTGAGGCCTAAAACACCCCTAGAAAGCCCAATAGAGACAAGGGAGAGCCTACACACACAAATCACGTACAGACTAGAATTACACCCGATCCTCCAAAAAGAAAAAAAAGAAAAAAAAAGGTTGGAATTAAACCCCGTAAATAAAACAAAATTGGGTCTAACCCCGGTAATTAAAAAAAACACCATTCAGGAATTCGATTTCTAACTTTCACTGAAAAACCAAGAGAAAATGTTTTAAACCAACCAACTTATTTTTCTCTTCTGCTTCAGACGTACCTTAGGCCCACACACCGCTTTCCCCCACATTGCCTTAGGCCCACACACCGAAGACGTACCGAGGCATTTGCGCTTGGCGACCACTCGTCTTTTTCACTTCATTTCCCCTTAGCACCCTGTCTCTCTTGTTCTTTACGCACTCATGCTCCCATGACCATGGCATGGAAGAGATGGAGTCCCATGCTCAACCAACATTGCTACAAATCCCAAGGGGTGCCGCAGCCCACCATTGCACATCCAGCCGCAACAACTGCTTGTGCGATACGATTGAGAGGGTCCCGTAAGTCCCATAGGCACTACTGTCACGCCCAGCGCCATGGCCCTAACCATCTTTTTGCAAACCAATGGTGCAAAGGTGCTCATACTGGAACCGTCATAAACGAGGCGTCGTCGCACTGCAAGGAGGCGCCACCGTCAATGTAGTGAGGGGATGTGTTTCTCTGTTGTGTGGTTGCAGAACTCACAGTAGCGATGATGCTGCAAAACAGGGGGGGGGGGGGGGGAGCGCCGCTACTGCAAGGGTGGTCGTAACTTCGCCAATGTTCCAACCAGCGGAGAGCCACACAACTGCGTGGGCAAGCTAAACACAGGGTGGGTGACACCAACTGCAGAGCTGTTATGTCGCGGCGATATTGTGCTGCCACAATTAGCAACAACGGCGATGTTGTGGTTGGGCGTGAGGCGAATCGAGGTGCTGAAGGCCGGGGCGCCGGCCGCTCGCCACGTGGCGTCCACTTGATCCGCCGGGCACACCGGAGACGAGCGTGACACCGATGATGCCAAGGTGCCTTGTGAGCTCGCGCGCGATGATGCAAGGCATTAGCGGTGCGGCAAGCCATAATTGCAAGGGTCACTGGTGTCGTGGGGCTCGCTGGATGTGGACCATTCCGGCACCTTGAAGCACCGCCCCGCTGGTCAATGAAAGCTCGGCCGCATCGAACGCGGCTACTACGTCAATGCGGCGCTGGTCGCCGGAGATAGGGTCCTACACCACCAGGACCGGGTGTGTAGTACTAGCTCTCTCGAAAATGAGCACGAGGCCATGGTGAGATCCAACGATCCAGTGATCGTCGTCTTTGCGGTCGAGCGGCAAGGATAAGGAGCCATACGGGGAGACGATTAGGGGGCTCCATGTTGGGCATGAAGTCGTCGTCGGTGAACAACCCGATGAGGGGAGGGTTGTGACGTGGCTTGAGACTGCGTCGGTATTTCTTAAAGAGGAAGGGCTGATGTAGCACAACGACGGTAAGTGTTTCTTTCAGTTATGTAACCAAGGTATCAGTCCGTAGAGGAAGATCACGCACGCACGTAAGCAGCACCTGCACACACATAACAAATACGTACAACCCGACGCGAAAGAGAGTTGTCAAGCTCTCTACAGTAAAAAGATGGATTAGGTGATGATAGTTTTGAAAAATAGATCTCACAAGAACACAAAATAAAATAAGTAAACAAAAAGTGCAGCAAGGTGTTTTTTTATTAACAGATCTAAAAACAAAAAGGCAAAATAGTAGATCGAAAAGCAATATGTTGGAAAAATAGACACATGGGCCGTAGGTTTCGCTAGTGGGTTCTTTAATGAGTATAGTGCATGGTGGGTGAACAAATTACTGTTGGGCTCCTGCGTGAGTCCACCGTCACACATCGGACGCCGAGCCTCCATTGCTTCACACCGCCGAGATCCTCCGCCATAAATATGTAGGCTGAAGCACCGCTCTATCAAACATGTCATCCACTGGTCCCTCGTGCCCACATACACCTCGAAGAATGACACCCCGAGTGAAAAATGACACATGAGTGCCGACGTAATCTGATCTATGATCTAGAGTTTCCCCCGAAGGTACTGGGTAGAGTTGGAGCTTCACCTCGATGATGCCTTCATGAAGGAAACGACAATAAGGGTGCCATCATCATCGGCTCCGGCCACTGATCGAAGAATAGGTTTTGACCCGGATCCGTCCCAAAGAAATCCATCAAACCGCCTTCAAATCCCTAGATCTAGCAGTCTAGATCCGGCGACCATCCACAACAGCACTGCCATCGTAGGAGCCCTGGTGCACTGGCCATTGCATGAGTGTGCCACCAGTGTAGCCTGTGAGGAGGGCCCTCATCCCTCCTCCCCAAACCGCGAGAGCCACCGAGACGGATCCTACGCTCCTCAGCGTCTCTGATCCGAATCAATCGGTCGCAAAAACCATCAGATCACCAGTGTAGATCCGCCTTGGACAGACACTGCACCACACCATGTTGCCTGAGCTTCACCTGCCGCCACCTTCCAAGGTCGCCGTCCCCGCATCCAATCCGAACATCGTCGCTACCATCGGCCACGTTCCACCACTGCTGATCCGCCGGCCACAACGACCAAGGCCGTTGTGACCTCGCGAACGCGCCGAGCGGCCATCACCACCCGATATTCCACGACGCCCTGCAGCTCCGCTGCCTCCGCCCAGCACCATGATACCACCTTGCTCCGTCGCTGGAGGCGATTCACCATGCTGCCACAACATAGATCAAGGAGAAGCGCCCTGATGGGATGACCCGCCTCACCCAATCCGACGTAGGAGCAAAGAGGTCCTCCTCCGCTGCCGTCAGCCGCCGGGGCTTCGCCCGGTGGCTTCCTCCAGCAGTGACGGAGGAGAGGATGGGGATGGAGGGCGCCCGACGGCACGGTTTAGGGTTTGTACCCAAGCCGCTCTAGCAGGGGCGACTGGAAAAGACGCGTCTTTTTTTCCGGGACGGTGGTGTCGTGACTGCAAAAATGATGGTAATTGCTAATTTTGCAAGCGGCACATGCACATGCCCGGCTTCTTGACCGTTGTTTCTTCCATGAGATGATTCATCATAGAAAAAGATATTGAGATGAGGTGTACATCACATCTCAGTCGAGTGAGGGAGCCCTGAGAAAGGTGTGGCTGCTCCCTGTGTAGGTGCACCTGGATACAAAGTATATGCAAAAAAAAAAAAATCCACTCTTGCCATGAGAAGGAGGGAGAGAAATATGTATCGACATCAATCTTGGACGAGACAATGTAAAACTGCAATGGTAGTAGTCGATTAAAAATATAAAGGAGTCGCGGTGGCGGCGGGCCCTGCACCTTACATCCAGGACGGGTGGTCGCCGCGGCAGATCCCGTGAGGCGGAGACGGCGTCTCACGCGGGGAGGCCCGTGGCGGAAGTCAGGGCGACGCCCCTGGTGCGCGGCGGCATTGGGAACCTACATGGCCGGCGATGTGGCGGCCACGGGCGCGTAGGTGGCTCCGATGGCTGAGGATCTAGCGTCCTGTCCAGATCCGTCTTCGTATGGCCTTGGCCGGCCGGTGGCACGAGGAGGACCGGTGAGGGGCGGTTGGAGGCTCCCTGTCGGCGTGCCGATGGTGGCCCTCGTCTCCACGACGAGGTCCTGTTTGGTTCCAGCCAACTGCGAGGTTGGGGGGACGCGACTTCCGGTGAAAATCGCGCCGACTTCGGTCATGACGGACGATGGCGGCGTCTATGACATCGTTCCCTTCTTGAGGCATCGTTGGTGCAGGTCGTTGCACCCCACTCGTGATGCTCTGGGGGAAATCCTAGATCTGGATCTACCGAATCGGACGACGATGGTACCTTTTATGCCGTTGTCCCTCTTGAGGCCATCGTTTTGGAGCAAGTGCTGGTTGGACGGGACAAGCGAAAGAGCGGTATCTTATCCACCGCAAGGCCGACAGTGGATCTCGGTGGCATGGTGCTACGGAGGTTCAACAACGAGCGCGTGTGGACGGATACGTGCAGGATGGTGGAGTTGTCTGGCGTCGTGGTGACGTCTACGGCAGGCCAGGCAAGGTCGATGGGTCAATTTTTGCTTTGGAGATGGACTGGTGAAAGATGGCGGCGACAACCTCTGAGAGTGCGTCGGTCCTGTATGAGATCCAGTTCCAGTGTGTGGCTGGGCTGGGACATCCGGCTTTAGATGTTAGGGTTTGGTGCGATGTCCGTTTGATATTAGGCCCGGATATTCGACACACCTTCATCAAGGGTATAGGAGTAGCAACAGTTGTTTCCGAGATGGTGGCTTCAGGCTGGCTGATGTATTACTTTATATGGTCTCTGTGAATAATTAATAAAATGGCCGCATGCATCCTCCAGATGCAGAGGTCGGGGGTCTATCCTCCTTTTCGAAAAAACAGTAACAACCTCCTACGACCCCAGACAAGCAGGGCCATAAGCCGTCATCTTCGTGTCAGCCGCATTTCAGACGCATTCCCAATAGCATGGGGAATAGTCACCAGATCAGTCACGACGGCAGGTTCTAGCATAACTGGCCAAACGGGTCAGCCCAGCCCGGCCAGGCACGACACGGTCCCGCCGTAAACAGGGACGACATGGCACGGCCTTTCAAGACACGTTTAGTAAACGGGCCGTGCCGTGCCAGCCCGTGGGCTGCGATGCCAAGCCCAGGCATGGCCTGATTACTAAACGGTCCGGCCCGTTGGCCCGTTTAGCACGATGGGCTATACATTTTCAGCTAGTTGGGCTCTATTTTAAGTATATATATTTCAAAATTCTAAAAATACGTAAAAAATTAAACGGGCCATGCCGTGTAGGCCCACGTGCCCGGCCTCCAGGCCCAGGCATGGCCCAAGACGTGCTACGTGTCGGGCCCGACCCGTTTATGGTCGTGCCATGCCGGCGTGCTCGCGGGTGGTCCGTATGGCCAGCTATAGGTTCTAGCCGCACGCTCCCGCTCAGGGGGTGCGAACTCATCCTCCTGCGGACCAAGGATATGGGACCTGGTCTCACCCATGCTAAGAACATTACCTATATATTGCTATGGAGATCAAGAACGAGAGAAAAAGTCGGTCGATATAAGATGGGAGAGGAGACAATGGTTTTTGCATAACAATCGACGCCCCGACCTAGCCCCAGGAAGGCCTAGTTGGACGCACCCCTCTCCGGTCTCGAAGACGCGGCTCTTCGCCTCGCGCCCCTGGATGTGGTCTTTTTTACTCACTTCAACGACGGAGCGGCCGCACCGCCGATGGAGACGGAAGGAGCAGCCTGCTCATGCGACATGAGCGCGGTTTTGGGCACTTCCTCCGTGCTTCTAGGCTTCTTCAGGATGCCCTTGTTGCCGGCATGGACTTTCCTTTTCTCGATGCCTCTCTTCTGCTACTTCCATGGAGACAAGAGCTCGGAGAGGAGGAAGGGAGCGGGTGGAGCGAGATGGCGAAAGAGATGGAGTGTGGCAGAAGATATGTGAAGAGAGAGGGAAAGCGTGCCAGCATTTTTGACTAAACGAGTGTGGGCGTAAGTGTTAGTTGGCTCCTGAAACAAAACTTTAATTGGAATTATAGAAATAAGCTGGGGGGGGGGGGGGGGACCTTATTCCCATAGTCGGCCATCAGCCTCAAAATAATTGGCCCTAATGCCCCGCCACACGAGTCGCATAATGTGTAGCTATCCCGCTTCGTGCGATGTCCAAGGAACCCATTACTCCACTCTTTGCGTTCGTGCGTGTCGTCAGGCATAGGTATTCTAGTTTCCCTCCTAAGGGAAATCAGCCTGTTTGGGCTGGCCTAATCAAAATAGGCCCTCCCACCAGCGAGCGAATTACCTTCTCTCATTCAAGCACACAAAGCTAATGGATGGCCCGTACTGTCGGTGTAATGGGAACCAAGGAATCATGATCACGTCACATGTGGACCGCCCAAAAACCATGCCGATCTCAATAAGAAGCAACGACTTGGCAAGTGGACTACAACATCCAGAATGAGTCTATCCTTCAAAATGACACACAATGGTATACAGATGTCTTCGTTGAAGAATAATCACTAGGGTTATTTGTGTTTCACCAATGACCTCAGGAACTGTATGCTTACCGCTTGACCACTCTCTTTCCAGGTACTCTAACTATATAGTACCAAGGGGCATGAGCACTGCCAAGATAAACTCGTAGCATTAAATGAGGTTGAAGGCTATCATCTGTAGACCACAACGGGTCTACAATACTTAGGTGGTGCAAATATGCCACCTCGCATGCGATAAGGCAGGAGGCCTATCACCATATGACCAGAAGCAATTGAGTATCCTCTGCACCTCTACGTCTGAGGCAATAATCTGACAGGTGATGACTAGCAAGGCCAAGGCGGTAATGTGGGCTCCATCCCACCATCCTCCATGAGTGTTCACACATGTAGAAGAACCAACCAATATGGTGCCTCTGTTACTATGAAGGGGAGGCCTGCGACCACTCAAAATGGGGAATAGACACATAGAGGAAAACAAGAGGTAGAGAAGTAGGAAGAGAAAGGGTACTCATATTAGCAGCCTTTGCCTTACACTAAACCCCGAACACCACACACAAACTCTCGCAAGTTTATCCTGAGTTCGGTACTTAGATTAGCAGCCTTTGCCTTACACTAAACCCCGACCACCACACACACACTCTCGCAAGCTTATCCCGAGTTCGTCCGAGCATATGTAAACTCCACCATATTACTCATATAAACTAACCAAGAGTGGGAAGTAGGTATTATGCCATAGAGCATCCTGAACTTCTATAAATCCTTGTGTTTCATTGTCTCAAGTAGTTGGAGAAAGAACTGAGTGTTTTAGCCCCTGGTCAAGAAAAACATGGTATCCATATCATCGATTTCATGAGTTGACACTTGGATAAGATTATTTAAGGAAATTTCCAAACCTTCACAAACTTGTCCTTCGCAAACCACAATGACTCTTGGTTGCTCAGACCGGCACCTAACCGTCTATTTGGTGTGCAACCCACAAGAGTAATAGGCGCAAGCTTCATATCAATCTAGTTCTTAGTGATGCTCAATCATTTAATTGATTTTAGGATCTAGGTTTTCTCTCTTAGGATTCTAGAAAATTTCAAGTTGTATTGGTTCCTCAAACAATCTCTTGTTATTTCACATGGAGCATGCAACAATAGCAAGAGCAAGCCTATGGTGCGAAATGGATAAGAGCATCCGCCAGCTAACGGTCAATCGACACATGTCATAACGGTCGATTTCAACCTCATGCAGCTACTTACTTGAGGAACAATTCAATGAGACTCATTTGCCAGTGATTCTTTTTCGAATTCCAAATAACATCATCTCATACAAAATGAACAGTCATTACACATGAAGAGATTTCTCTCGACTTCATTCTAGAAATAGGTTTATGATTTACCACACAACAAAGCCCTAAATATCAACTAACCTGGCCCCCCCTTAAAAGTACGGTTTGCCCTATGAATCAATATTGCAAAATGCAACTAGAGAAAGATACATCTTCTCATCATCTTCATTCTTCTCTCTGCAGTTAATTGTTCCTCAAATAGATCAGAAAAACAATTGCTCATCGCCATAATTTTTAGTGGTCGTCTCCCACACGTATAGTATACTTCTCAATGGCTGAAGCAATCTTCTCAATAGCTCAAGTAACCTTCTCAGAAGATTTAGCAATCTTGTCAATACTCATGTAATCTTCTCAATAGCTCATGCAATCTGCACAGAAGATTTAGCAATCTTCTCAATACTCCTTAGGGACTTTATTTCCTGTGTGTACTCTCAAACATATTAGTCCCTTCAATATATGGAGCAACCATCTCCAAAACACTACGGAGGGCACTAGATGAACGTACACAACCATATGAAAGAATTTCAGTTATTTCAGCTCCAAAAAAGAGACCCATCTGATAGTGCATCTATCATTCCATAGAGGTTCTTGCAGTGGAGGAGTTGTACATTGCGCTGATACTTGATAAAAGCACGCGTATCCAGCCATAATCTGCCCGGATACTCAGATACTGCCCTGATACGTATCCTTTGATTTATTGATTTTATGAACATAAAATAATGCTTTATATGCATGGGATACTGCCGCGATATGTTTTTGATACAGGAAAATCTTCCGATGTGAAAACCCCTCGTGGAGCCACCGCACATCCCCATAAATCCTCAACTCACCGCGTCCTCTCATCTCCCACACATTCTCTCCTTTTGAATTCCAATCGCTGACCGGCCGTCGCCTCGCCATCGGCAAGAGATTTCTACGTCTGTACGGGAGGTATGTCTTTCTCTTCTCCCCTTACTTCTCCGATCTCTCTTCCCTTTCCGTGTATTCTGTACATATGTGTTTTAGGCTTCAGGTTTTAGGATTAAATAAATTGGTTCTGGTTAGTTTTCCTAATCTCCTTCTTTAACCACGCAGATCGGCCTTGTCTAGTAGGTCTCCTTTTCTTAGAAGTGAACCAGGCTGCTGCTTGTGATTGCGGCAAATGATAATGAGAATTAGCCTTGTGGAGATACGTTCTGATGTAGTAAAACATTGGGAAAAGGAAAGGATGCAACAAGAGTTCCTGGAATGTTTGTTGAAATATATGTAAGTATACTCTAAACTAATGCTGCCTTGTTGTTTTGCTCATGCAGTCAATAACCGGGTAAATGGGGTTATTTTTTTCTTACCCCTTTCGAGTATCCAAGACATGAAGATGAATGGATAAGAAAAGTCGACGAGTACATCACTTTGACATCACATACAGAAGATTTCACCGTTCGTTGCTTAAATCTGTGGGTGTCAGGATATAAAATTTTGAACCCTTCCTCTAAGCTGGAGATGCTGAATTGTCTGTGTGACGAGGCATTATCTTCTGAGTAAGTACACTTCACTACTGCCATATTAATTATCTTGTTACTTTGTTCACAAAGTTGAGGAGCTGGATTGACATTTAAGATATAGAATGAGTGGCCAAGAAAAAAAAAATCAAAGCTACAACCAGAAAGGTATTTATCTTGAGAAGTTCCTTTTTTGGGCCAAGTCACATGGTTAACATTAATGATCGGAGGTTTGGTCTTGTTTCATACCAAAAGGACCTAAAATGCAGATATAATGACATGAGTAAAACAATGGAAGGAGGAGAAACCCCTTCCATTGTTTTAGCCATGTCATTATATCTTCCTTTTTGCTCATTTTGCTATGAAATAAGACAAAACCTATGACCATTAATGTCAACCAAGTGACTTCACCATAAAAAAAGGAACTTCTAAAGATAAATACCTTTCTGGTTGCAGCTTTGATTTCTTTCTCTGGCCACGTATTCTCTTATTAATGTCAATCCAGGTCCTCAACTATTGAAAAAAGTAATAAAATAATTGATATGACAGTAGTGAAGTGAACTACTCAAACAAATATTATAGCATGTACTTACTCACAAGATAATGCCTCATCACAAAAACAATTCAACACCTCCAACTTACAAGAAGGGTTCAGATTTTTATATCTTGATACCCCCATATTTAAGCAGTGAAGGGTGAAATCTTCTCTATGTAACGTCAATGTGATGTAGTCACCCACTTTTCTTATACATTCATCTCCATGTCTTGGATACTCGAAAGGGCTAAGATTTTTTTTAACTCATTGACCTAGTTATTGACTTGATGGGCAAAATATCAAGGTGTATACTTACATATCTTTGCCGTTTTCTATGACAGTCAAAAACTTTATGTGAAGGTTAGCAACAAATGAAGGCACCACTTCAAGTTGAGTTAAGTCTTTGAGAGTTTATTCGGGTTGCACCTTCCTTATTTTGCAGATCTTCATACATCATTTTGTACCTCATTCTATTTATAATTTAGAAGAAAAGGTCTCTAAAAGCAAGCATGCAGCTAAGAAAAGTTAAACATTTTCATTTACGAAAACATATACAAAGTTATGTGCCAGACAAAAAATATACTGCAAATAAACTTTCATTACATTATAGACCGAGAAATCGTAAACAATATGCCCCTCATGTTGATGATCTTTTTTGTGGTTAACAAGACAGAAGCAATAAGAATAGCAACATTCTCAGACAACCTAACTAACCATAACTAGCTAAAGCAAACCAGATTTAGAAATGAGGAGTAGAAGCATCAATCTTGCAGTGCAACATGAAATGGTAAATAAAACATATTACTATTTGCTTTCCATAATTAGCTCGTCAAATGAGTGATGAGACTCCAAAAATTTAATAGGAGAACCAACATCTTGAAACTCCAGCTCTATACCTGCAAAGCAACTCACGAGAGTACCCCTGGGTAGAACTATTTCATCCTTGAGGGCATCATTGCTCTCAGTTCACACCATGTGGACCTTCGGACTCTTGGCAGCACAAACCATTCTCCCTGTCGGCGCCTGACCTTTCCTAGTTCTGCCATATAAAACCAGATACAGAGATCCATCAATAAGAACGAAAATCCAAAATCCCCTATGGCAAGCATCAGCTTCAGATTGCTCGTCGGCAGAAGCTACAGTTGCACTCCTTCCTGCATTTGTGGCATTCCCAGGCATCCTTCTTCAACACCTCAACTGCAATCAAAGGGTACATGTTAAACAAACAGAACATCAACAAACGAACCCAAACTAAATTGCCTACCACATGCTCTACGAAAAGGCAGAGAGGAAATTATTTTACCTGTTGCGAATGCAATTCTTGCAGTATCTGAGATGGCACTTGCCCCTTATTAGACCCCGTGGAATCTGCCATGACCTGTCTTTTTCTTTGACGGACCCGATGAATAGCAAAACAGAAAAAATGAAACGAAAGACGATTTCTCTATTTACAGAAATAATAGGACTCTACTGCATACTTACTACACATTTTTAGTTTATATTACATGTTGGAAAAGAGAAGGAGATGAGAGCTAAGAAGCCCCTAGAACGATAACCTCCATATAGAAAGGTTTTGCAATCTCTGTTGTTAGGCAGATGTAGCCGGTTAGTATGTCAAGAGCTCCAATTTAGACAAAACAATTGCCAGGAGGCTCTAGAGAAAAGACATCTGAAAAATTAGCGGGGTTTGATCCTCATCACATCTTCTCCACACATAACACAGTAGTAGTCCGCAATGAACAAATTCCTATAGCGAAGCATATCTCTGGTATTAAGTCTGTCTTGCAAGAGAATCCAAAAGAAAACCTTGTATTTCTTTTGACACGAAGATCAAATATTTCTAGTAGATGGTTTGTCAGGTATTTTAAAGAATGCGGTGAATCATGGGGAACTGACGGACCTAAAGATTGCCAAAGCTGCTCTAGGAATTTCATATATATTGTTTGCTGATGACAATACCCTATTCTTCCAAGCAAACCGACAACATGATCAAGTTGTGAAGAATGTAATACATAAATTTGAGGGGTGCACTAGACTGTTGTCAACTTCACAAAAATAATTTCTCTTATTCAGTAGCGTATGGCAGGAGGAAACACAAGAGGAGGTGAAATCCACACTAGGAAAGGTGCACCTTTGAAGATAAATAGTTAGGCTATATTCCAACCTATGAATGAAAGATTCACTAAGCGGCTCTAGGATTGGAATGAAAATTCATGTCTGGCAATGAAGGAGGAGTTGGTCCAATAAGTGGCGCATGCTCTTCCACCATACACCCTGAGTATGCTTAAAGTTCCCTCAAGTTCGCATAACAATTAATCCCTCCATAAAAAAATGTAAGAGCATTTAGATCTTTACGGAGGGAATACATGAAAAACATCACACAATTTTGGCAGGGAGAAGATGCAGGAAAAGGATAGAGCAGTGGGCATCGTGGGTAGCGTTTACTTCCTCCGTAAATAAATATAAGAACGCTTAGCTCACTTAGTGATCTAAACGCTCTTATGTCTGGAGTACATGAAAACCACCAGTCAGTTTTGGTGGGGAGAAGATGCAGGAAAATGATAGTGCAGTGGTCATCGCAGAATAG
The DNA here is from genome assembly GCA_022496015.1 of Hordeum marinum. Classification (NCBI taxonomy): domain Eukaryota; kingdom Viridiplantae; phylum Streptophyta; class Magnoliopsida; order Poales; family Poaceae; genus Hordeum; species Hordeum marinum. The sequence continues at coordinate 37,809,474 of CM039677.1, forward strand.
TTTGATCAAGATGAAAATACGTGGACGCATGGGATTTAGAGACACAAAGTGCTTCAACCAGGCAGGCTCTGTCAGTGTGGCAGACATGGAGTCCTAGGGCATGTACAATGATGCTATCTTAGAAGTGTCACATAGGATAAATGGTGAGGTGGAGGAGAGAGAACTAAAAGAAAAGGCTTTGCCTTCTCTTATTTAAGAGAAGACAAGAGGTGATCTCTTAGCACAATATGTCTCACCATGTTTTTAGGACTAGCTATTTATTGAATATAAGGCTATGAGATGACCCATTGTACATTTTTTTTTGTCATCTCTAAATTACATGCAAAACTTAAGATAAGGCTATCTTATCAATCATTGTACATGTCCTTCTCGAGTAGGTAGAGCGTTTATGTGCTCGGTTTTTTAAAGCTGAGGTATTACCCAACTGGCAATGTCGTTGATACAGTTTTTACTATTTGAAGCATCCCAAGAACGAAAAGGAATTGAGTTTGGTTTAAAACTTTATAAAAAGAGGGATAATTTGAAGAGTAGGTAATGGTAATTCAATTCGAGTTTGGAGGGATAATTAGATTCAGAACGAAATTTCACTGAAGATTTAGGATATCAGGAGACGTTCAATGATACATGGTTTCTTATTGCCGGATGGTAAACACTGGAACGAACCTTTGATAAGGGAACTTTTCTGGCTAGATGATGCTAAATTGATCGTGAAGGTTAAGGTACCGGGAGGAGACCTTGAGGACACGCGTATGTGGCACTTTGAAAGCAGCGGGCAGGATTGTCTAAAACCTGAAGCATGCTGACTCAGCGATGGCGAGCAACAATACTAATCCCTATGGGAGCAGTCCATGTGGTTGCTAATTTGAAAAGCGTCCGCGCCAAACAAACCTAAGAGTTTTTGGCTGGAAATTGACATCAGACAATCTAGCCACTAAAATAAATAAATGGGGTCCGTGGAAGTTGACCAAATTTGTAACATATGTGGGTGTGCAGTGTGATGTAGAAAATGGTTTTCATGCTGTGATGAACTACACTAAAGCCCAAGCATTGACGGAGGAAATCTGAGCTTTGCGGGAAATTCCGAGTAAATTGCAAAAAATCATCACAATTGCGAACGCTAAAATAGAAAACCGCCACTATTCGTTTTATTTTCAAAAAACCATCGTCATTATGCTGACAGTTTTCAAAAAAGGTGCCACTTGTGCATAGGTTGACGGCGCCCATGCTGAGCCGTTAGACGGTGCTGGTCAAGATCAAACCAGGCGGTCGAACTGAACCCATTCCTCCATTCCCCTTTCTCTCTTTCTCTGCCGCCGACGCCTGCGCTCTCGCATCCTCCGCTCGTCCTCGCCGCCAACTGCCGCAGCCATGGTCTCCTGGAAGGACGGCGAAAGTAGCAGCGAGGATTCCATTTACCCCTTCTTTATCATGTCTGCCGACGAATCCTGCGTGAGTTAGTTTTCTTTGTCCATTAGGGTTAGGTTTTCTTTGATTTGAGCTCCATTTCGACCGATTTGAACTTGGAATTGAACTTGGATTTACACTTGTAGGTTCCACTTACCACTACTGATCCAGAGTGGTGCGGCATTGTTGCCGGAGGACCGATCACTAATAGGAAAAAACCTAGTAGTAGCGCTGGAAATACATCATTGGGTCCAGCGCTACTGGTAAGGCGCTACAACTAAGTTGTAGCAGTAGCGCTGGTTGGTGCAGCGCTACTGCTAAGTCTGGTTAGCAGTAGCGCTGCATTGACCAGCGCTATTGCTAACTATCTATAGCGCTGCATAAAGTCAAGCGCTGCTGCTAATCCAGCGCTGCTGCTGTTAGATGCCTTCCAGCACTGCTGCTAGTATTCCTGCTTTCACGGATTCATATCCTCTCTACGTATTTGTGATATATTTATACAGGCTGTATACAGTAGTTTCATCAAATCATCATAATACATCATTGTCATATAAGAACTCCTCATCATCATCATTTTCGTCCATGAGACATCATATAACAACTTGGTTACTAGTTATAATAACAACAACTCATCATCATCATCATATAACAACTCCTCCTCCTCGTCATCAACTTGGGCATCAACTTGGTTACTAGGTCACTAGTCATATATAATCAACACTAGATAATTGTTTTTAATACCTAGGACCTACTGCTGCTGCTCTCTCTCAGGTAAAATAGCATAAAACATGTGTAGCACTCCTGCTTCATCATATTGGAGAAGGAAGATGAACCTGTCTCCTAATTGTGGGTTGCGCTTCCAATTGCTGCCCATAGTACTTCTCTGCGATCTTTCACAATTTTGCTCCAGTCTTTGACTATTAAGACTTGCTCGTTTCGAGAAATGATGAATGCACTCATGTGCAATGTAGGATATCTTGGCCGTAAGCTAACCATTGTCATACGACCTATAGGCTCGATCCAACGAGGCACAACATTCATCGGGATTCCCTGTTCAAGAACATCGTAGTAACATACTTAGCAATTAAGTTTAGCTTAAAAACTACTGTATGCAAAAGATGCACTAATGACAAATAGTAAAAATCTTACCGTCTTTACTAAATAGACGTGACCGTAGTTCAATATGCACACTAGTGGGCGCATGTTTTGAGTACTAATATCTCGAAGTCCAAGAAAATAACCTGTCTTGACAGTATCAAGATCCTCAAGCAATGGAACATAATAACCCATTTCCTCGCAATTTAGTTCAGCCCCAGGACAGTAGTAAGCCCTGGATATGTTTGCTTGAATGGAAATAAGCTGTCAATAGAAATTAGTTGTCAACTATTCTGGAATAAACAATATAAATTACTTAATAAATATGATTGAGTAACTCACATAATGGTAAAACTGAAGGCGTCTGCATAATAAACTGAAGGCACATCGACCTAGATGTCGATATTACCTTCAATTTCATCTTTCGAACGAATAACAAATGTGATAAGAATATTAGCATCAAATGCATAAGCCTTGCACAGTGCTCTCCAATTTTTGCATTCAAAATAAGAGTAGGTGTCTGCATTGTATAATTTTACGATAAAAGTATAACCATGCTCGGTACTCAAGTGAACTCTTTTTACCTATATACTTTCCTTAGTATTGAAACCAATCTTATCCAAGACATAAATTCTTGCATGGCAGGGGATACGCTAGTAGAATAGTAAAAAATTAAAATTATAAGTTGAAGCAAAAGAAGCAGAAGACATGCTTAATTACGAAAAAAGACTTGTCGTTGTGACTTACTGTATCCACTTCGAAGGTCTTATCCAGCATGATGCTGAAACGCCTACCACCAACTAGGTAAGGCTTGTCACACAGGCCGCGCTCGTCTTCGTAGTATTCGCACATAACGAATTCCCTTTCGTCGTCAGACATTTCCTATGTTCCTAGTTGAAACATTTAAAATCGATCGAAGGAGACTACCAAGAAACTACCAGGGAGGAGAGACAAATATGGTTGAGAAACAAATTAGTATTCAAATTAGCATGCATTCAATAAGCAAAACCAAATCATCTCTTTCGTCTCTACATCGTCGAATATTATCGCTTATACATCTCGAATAGTATAATAGATATAACATCACTAATACAGTTAGAACCGTAGCGAACGACGGGTATCGGTGCGGGCGGTGGACACCCAAAGAGAAGCAACCATCACAGGATCATAGCTTGGGTGAGATCCCGAAGAACCTGCCAGGTATTGGAGAACATGACGTCCAACGCAGCCACATAGCGTCGGACGAGCTCGTCCTCCTACTTAACACGACGACGTATCACCTCCGCGGTGGCCGGCTCCTTCTGCACCGACAATGTCCCACGCGACCACCACCAAATAACCCCCGGGTCGACGACAGGCTGCCTCCTCAACAAGTTGCGCCCCCCAAAAGGCAGGACCTCCCAGTACCAGCCCGGTTGAGCCCGGTCCCGAACATGGCCCCTATAATCAAGCAGGCCTCCTTCGTCGAGTCGATGACGAGGATGCGGGCCAGGCATCATCGACATCGAGAACAAATGCTTAATTATGAAAAGAAAATTAATAAACACTTCGCAGACCTTAAGTCAAACCGTTCCATATATCGAGCAATGACATAGAAAAAATGCCCTATGTTTTACCGGAATATCATTGAATTCCCATTGTGGCAAATCAGAAGCACTCAATATGTCGTACATTCTAGCACAAGTCATGCTAAAATTGATGAAAAATTCGACATGACCTTTGCTTAAAACAGGACATATCGAGCGCCTGAAATTTTCCGGAAGGGAAACGAATCAACATTCCGGCAAAACATAGGCCACTTAGAGGTACATTGCAAACAAGAACACCAAGACATTCTCTATATCCAGAATGCATCCTCATCGACATCAATGACATCAACGAGACACCAATTTTACTTAGTAAATAAAATAAATAAATTAGTTATGTTAAGTACTTACTAAGACTAGTGGTGAAACCCCCATTTGTCCCGGTTCGTAAGGCCCATTTATCCCGGTTCTAGAACCGGGACTAAAGGGTCGGGACTAAAGCCCACGACCTTTAGCCCCGGTTCGCTTACGAACCGGGACAGATGGGGCTACGCGTGGCCGCTTCACTGAGCCCATACAGGAGGGCCTTCGGTCTCGGTTGATAACACCAACCAGGACCAAAGAGCGTCCACGCGTCAGCAGCTGAGGGGCTGTTTTTTTGAAAGAGATGGGGTTTTGAGGGTTTTGGAGGGTTAATTTAGTGGTTTCATATATTTTGTTAGATAGCTAATAGAGAGAAGTGATCTCTCTTATCTCCGTGCTTGGTCACGATGCTACATACTATACTTATAGATAGAACATATGACACAATTTAATCATCATTTTCGTCAATGAGACATCATATCACAACTTGGTCACTGGTCATAATCACAATTCCTCCTCCTCCTCCTCATCATCATCAACTCTAACACATTGTAGCACATAATAACACATTGTATCTAGGACCTATGTACTCTTATCTCGTAGGACCTATTCTACCCTCTCTTAGATACAATATCATAAAACAAGATAGGCCCTCACTCTTCATTATGGAGAATGGAGATCATCCTGTTTGCCAGTCTTGGCCTACGTACAATGTTGCTTCCAAGTACCTCCCTACGATTGAGCATACCTTTTTTCTAATCTTTGATTGTCATGACTCCATTGGTTATAGAAATCCAGTATGGACAGGAGTGATGCGTAGGCTGACCTAGCCGTGGTGGCCCTAAGCTCGTAACAACAACGCGACCTCTCAGAAACATCAGATGAGGCACACAATCCTTGGGATTTTCTGTTGAAAAACATATTAATAATTTTTTAGTTAGAAATGTAGTTTAGTTTTATAAGAATTTATGCAAAAGATGTACGGATGTCGTAATAGTAGAATTAAAATCTTACCATGCAATCTCCATGGATGTTATTGTAGTTCACCACGTGCACTAGTTGCACGCAGGTATTGACCATAATGTGCAGAAGTTTGATAATAGCTATTATAATTCTCAAGATGACTAAGAAATGCGGTAAGATGATCTTTCTCCTTATAAGTTAATTCTGCTTCATCATTTAGTAGTAGGTTCTGTCTACCATCTTCCGTACATTTTTGAAGAATGAAAATAAGCTATCAATGCAAATAAGTTGTCAAATATTGTTAAATAAACAATATAAATTACTTAATAAATATGGTTGAGAAACTCACATAATGGTAGAACTAGAGGCGTCTGCACATCGACCCAGATGTCGATATTACCTTCTATTTCATCTTTCGGACGAATATCAAAGGTGAGAAGCATATTAGGATCAAATGCATAAGCCTTGCATAGTGCTTGCCAATTTTTGCATTCAAAATATTAATTGGTGTCTGCATGGTATAATTTTACCGCAAAAGTAAAACCATGGTCGGTCCTTAAGTGAACTATCTTTACCTCCATATCTTTTTTAGTATTGAAACCAATCTTATCCAAGACAACAATTCTTGCATGGCAGGGGATACACTAGTAGAACAGTAAAAAATTAAAATTAATTATAAGTTGAAGCAAAAGAGGCAGAATTCATGCTTAATCACGAAAAAAGACTTGTCATTGTGACTTACTGTATCCCCTTCGAAGTTCCCATCCAGCATGATGCTGAAGCGCATATCATCAACTAGGAAAGTCTTGTCACACAGGCCGTGCTCGTCTTCGCAGTATTCGCACATATCGAATTTACTTTCGTCGTCGGACATTTCCTATGTTCATAGTTGAAACATTTCAAATCGATCGAAGGAAACTACGAGAAAACTGAGCAAGACACATATCACTATTACTCAATATGCAACATGTTGACTTTAGGTCTGTCGAGTCTTTCCTTCCTAAACTCTCATCTCACGTATATGGTGGGCACTCCTTCTGATATTGTGACAGTCGGGGATGGTGGCTCCTCCATTCGTCCCCGAGTGCATTACACCAAAATGTCTAGCACATGGGAACGAAGGAGAAGCGATCCCCACGACAACAGTCGGGATTCTTCCTCTCTCATATTTATATATGGTGGACACTCTCCCTTAGTGATAGACACACAAGTAGCCGAAACAGATCTAAAGTCAACCCATTCCATATATCAAGCAATGACGTAGAAAAAATTCCCTATGTTTTGCCGGAATGACTTGCAAATCACAAATACATTTATAATGAACTCGAATATAATATCACTAATACATCATCCCGAATAATCCAGTTCAAGAATTACGGCACACTTTGGATCTTAATTAATGCGTGTGTGTGATTTTCGGTCCGTCGAGACTTTCCTTAAATAACTCTCATATCTCATGGTGTGTTGGTGCGCACTCTCTCATATTGATGCGGTGGTGTATATATGTTGGTGGACACTCTCTCATAGTAATAGTTTGACCGCCGGTGATGGACGCCTCCCCTCTTCCCTTCTTGCGCAATATAGCGACGAGTATATCGCAAACAAGAGAAGAAAGAGGAAGCACCCTCCACGACAACAGTCGGGATTCCTCCATCAGGAACACACATGAAAGTCATACAAGGATCAAAGACAGACCGAAAGTCACACATGCATTATACCGATAATATATCACTAATACATTAATATTTATAATGAACCCGAATATAATATCACTAATACATCATCCCAAATAATCCAGTTCAAGAATTATGGCATGCTTTGGATCTTAATTAATACGTGTGTGACTTTCGGTCCGTCGAGGCTTTCCTCAAATAACTCTCATATATCATGGTGTGTTGGTGTGCACTCTCTCACATTGATATGGTGGTGGACACTCTCTCACAGTAATAGTTCATCCGCCGGTGATGGACGCCCCTTCTCTTCTCTTCTTGCGCATTATACAAACGAATATATCGCAAAGAAGAGAAGAAAGAAGAGGCGCCCCCCATGACAATAGTCGAAATTCCTCCATCAAGAACACACATGAAAGTTATTTAAGGAAAGCCTCGACGGACCGAAAGCCACACATGCATTATACCGATAAAATATCATTAATACATTAATATTTATAATGACCTCAAATATAATATCATTAATACATCATCCCGAATAATCTAATTAATGCATCATCAAATATTAACTAATACTGATCGAATATCCTAGAATCCAAAATGGAGAACGGTGAACTCGGTTTACTAGCGGTCTTTGAGTCGCCGGTGGTAGACACCCAAAGATAAGGAACCATCACGGGATCATAAATCAAGTGAGATCCCTGAGGGATCTGCCAGGTATTACCAAACCGGGCGTCCAACGCCGCCATGTAGCGACGGACGTGCTCGTCCTCCTCCCTGACACGGCGACGTACCACCTCCGCGGGTGCCGTCTCCCTTCGCACCGAAAGTGGCCCGCGTGACCGCCACCACAAAAGGTCCGGGTCGATGACGATACCTACATTCCAGACCAACCTCCGATCCGGGAAGGTAGCACCTCCCAGTGCCAGCCCGGTGGAGCCCAATCCCGAACATGGCGCCTATCAAGCACGCTCTCGCGAACTACTCGACGATGAGGATGCGGGCCGAGCATTGTCGACTAATTTTTCATAAAACCCAAAATCAACATACACATACTAATCTAACATAAACATACTAATCTATTTTCAAAAAAAATATAAACATACTAATCTAACATACACATACTAATCTAGCTAACATAAACATAGTAAAAAACATAAACATACTAATCTAACATACACATACTAATCTAGCTAACATAAACATACTAATCTAACATGCATACACATACTAAAAAAGCATAAAAATCAACATATATTTAAGAAAATTGCAACGAGCCGCGGCGGGGGCGGCTCACAGCGGTGGCGGGGCGGCGACGGGGCGGGGCAGCGACGGGGGCGGCGGGGGAGGCGACGGAGCAGGGGTGGCGACAGGAGTGGGGCGGCGACAAGGGAGGCGACGGGGGCGGTGACGGGGACGGCGGGGGAGGCGATGGGGCGGCGGGGGAGGCGACGGGGGCAGCAAGGGTGGCGACGGGGTGGCGACGGGGACGGGAACGACAACGGCGGGCTCGGGGCGGCGACGAGGGCGAATTGGAATGAAAACTGCGAATTTTGCCAAGTGATTGTCATATAGAAGGAGCATTGGTCCCGGTTGGTGGCCCTAACCGGGACCAATGCCCCCCTTTAGTCCCGGTTTGTCACACCAACCGGGAGCAAAGCCCTATTTTCCGTCGCCCAAAGGGCGGGAAACAAAGACCTTTGGTCCCGGTTGGTGCCACCAACCGGGACCAAAGCTGTGTTTTCAGTAGCCCAAAGGGCGGGAAACAAGCCCTTTTGGTCCCGGTTAGTGGCACTAACCGGGACGAAAAGGTGGCATTGGTCCCGGTTGGGGCCACCAACCGGGACCAATGGCCTTGCACAACGGTGTGGTGGGAGTTTAGTCCCACCTCGCCAAGCGAAGGTTGACCGAACCTGCTTATAAGCCCCGCCGCGGCTGTTACGTTGAGCTCCTCTAGATACGTTTATACTGAAATTCATCCTAAATTCAAAATGGTAGGTTGGCGCCTAACTAGCACTTTGAAATTAGGTTGAATTTCAGTGTAAGCGCATCTATTTTCACTTTTGCTATTTTTTATGTTATTTCTTTGCATACTAAAAGTTGTTAACAAAAAATACTTTATGAATATTTTTTTGCTAATAATTTTTTTAACAAAAATAACTTTGAAAATTTTAGTTGCATGAATTGTATATAATATCAAGTTTCTTTCGAAGTATCGTGTACAAAACGGATAGTCTGTTTCGAAGTATCGGGGTTTTGGATGGAAACTCATCGGTTATAAAAGACATTTCACTTTCTTGAACTTATTTCAACTCCAGGCTTTTCATGTGCTCAAAATGTACCATTGTAAGCCACATCATCAATTTTTCAACCCTTTCTGACTTCATTTGGTATTTTTCATGCATTTAATGATTTTTTGAGCTAAATGACCCTGAAATTGAAAAGCACTTCAAATGAAATCTGAAAAGGTTGAAAGTAGGCACAGTATCATCATTTCACCCACATAGCATGTGCTAAAAAGTTAAGAAGGTTACGGAAAAAGCAGGATGCACTTCGCGTACAAAACGGACAGTCTCTTTCGAAGTATCGGAGTTTCGGATGGAAACTCATCGGTTAGAAAAGGCATTTCATTTTCTTGAACTTATTTGAACTCCAGGATTTTTGTGTGTTCAAAGTGCACCATTCAAAGCCACATCATATATTTTCAACCCTATCTGACTTCATGATAATTTTCATGTATTTACTGAGTTTTTTGAGCTAAATGACCGTAAAATTGAAAAACACTTCAAGTGAAGTCTTAAAAGGTTGAAAGTTGGCATGGTATCATCATTTCACCCACATAGCATGTGCTAAAAAGTGGAGAGGGCTATGGAAAAAGGATGATGCACTTTGCGTACAAAACCTATAGTCTCTTTCGAAGTATCGGGATTTCGAACGAAAACTCATCGGTTACAAAAGGCATTTCCTTTTTTGAACTTATTTGAACTCCTGGCTTTTCGTGTGTTCAAAATGCACCGTTCAAAGCTATATCATCAATTTTCAACCTTTTCTGACTTCATTTGATATTTTCATGCATTTACTGATTTTTTTTGACCTAAATGACCATAAAATTGAAAAACACTTAAAATGAAGTCTGGAAAGGTTGAAAGTTGGCCTAGTATCATCATTTCACCCGCATATCATGTGCTAAAAAGTTGAGAGGGTTACGGCAAAAGCAGGATGCACTTCGCGTACAAAACGGACAGTCTCTTTCGAAGTATCGGAGTTTCAGACGGAAACTCATCGGTTACAAAAGGCATTTCATTTTCTTGAACTTATTTGAAGTCGAGGCTTTTTGTGTGTTCAAAATGCACCATTCAAAGCCACATCATCAATTTTCAACCCTTTCTAACTTCGTTTGATATGTTTCATGCATTTACTGTTTTTTTGAGCTAAATGACCCTGAAATTGAAAAGCACTTCAAATCAAGTCTGAAATGGTTGAAACTTGGCATGGTATCATCATTTCACCCACATAGCATGTGCTGAAAAGTTGAGAGGGCTACGGAAAAAGCAGGATGCATTTTGCATACGAAATGGACAGTCTCTTTCGAAATATCGGGGTTTCGGACGGCAACTCATTGGTTACAAAAGGCATTTCATTTTCTGGAACTTATTTGAATTCCAAGATTTTTGTGGGTTCAAAATGCACCGTTCAAAGCCACACAATCAATTTTCAACCTTTTCTGACTACATTTGATATTTTTCATGCATTTACTGTTTTTTGAGCTAAATGACCCTAAAATTGAAAAGCACTTCAAATGAAGTCTGAAATGGTTGAAAGTTGGCATGGTATCATCATTTCACCCAGATAGCATGTGCTAAAAAGTTGAGTGGGTTACGACAAAAGCAGGATGCACTTCGCGTGCAAAACGGACAGTCTCTTTCGAAGTATCGGGGTTTCAGATGGAAACTCATTGGTTACAAAAGGCATTTCATTTTCTTGAACTTATTTGAAGTCCAGGCTTTTTGTGCATTCAAAATGCACCATTCGAAGCCACATCATCAATTTTCAACACTTTCTGACTTCATTTGATATTTTTCATGCATTTACTGTTTTTTGAGCTAAATGACCCTAAAATCGATAAGCACTTCAAATTAAGTCTGGAAATTAGGTTCAAAGTTGGCATGGTATAGTCATTTCACGCACATAGCATGTGCTAAAAAGTTGAGTGGGTTATGACAAAAGCATGATGCACTTCGCGTACAAAACGGACAGACTCTTTCGAAGTATCGGGGTTTCGGACGGAAACTCATTGGTTAGAAAAGGCATTTCATTTTCTTGAACTTATTTGCACTCCAGGCTTTTTGTGTGTTGAAACTACACCATTCAAAGCCACATGATCAATTTTCTACCCCATCTGACTTCATTTGATATTTTTCAGGTATTTACTGATTTTTTTGAGCTAAATGACCCTGAAATTAAAAAGCACTTCAAATGAAGTCTGAAATGGTTGAAAGTTGGCATGGTATCTTCATTTCACCCACATAGGATGTGCTAAAAAGTTGAGAGGGCTACGGAAAAAGCAGGATGCACTTTTCGTACAAAACGGATAGTCTCTTTTGAAGTATCGGGGTTTCGAACGGAAACTCATCGGTTACAAAAGGCATTTCATTTTCTTGAACTTATTTGAAGTCCAGGCATTTTGTGTGTTCAAAATTCACCATTCAAAGCCACATCATTAATTTTCAACCCTTTCTGACTTCATTTGATATTTTTCATGCATTTACTGTTTTTTGAGCTAAATGACCCTAAAATTGAAAAGCACTTCAAATGAAGTCTGAAAAGGTTGAAAGTTGGCATGGTATCATCATTTCACCCACATAGCATGTGCTAAAAAGTTGAGGGGGTTACGGCAAAAGCAGGGTGCAGTTCGCGTACAAAAGAGACAGTCTCTTTCGAAGTATCGGGGTTTCGGACGGAAACTCATCGGTTACAAAAGGCATTTCATTTTCTTGAACTTATTTGAAGTCAAGGCTTTTTGTGTGTTCAAAATGCACCATTCAAAGACACATCATCAATTTTCAACCCTTTGACTTCATTTGATATTTTCCATGCATTTATTGTTTTTTTGAGCTAAATGACCCTAAAATTGAAAAGCACTTCAAATGAAGTCTGGAAATTAGGTTGAAAGTTGTCATAGTATTATCCTTTCAACCACATTGCATGTGCTAAAAAGTTGACAGGGTTACGGCAAAAGCAGGATGCACTTCACGTACAAAACAGACAGACTATTTCGAAGTATCGAGGTTTCAGACGAAAACTCATCGGTTAGAAAAGGCAATTCATTTTCTTGAACTTATTTGAACTGCAGGATTTTCGTGTGTTGAAAATGCACCATTCAAAGCCACATCATCAATTTTCAACCCTTTCTGACTTCATTGGTATTTTCGTGCATTTAATGATTTTTTGACCTAAATGACCCTGAAATTGGAAAGCACTTCAAACGATGTCTGAAAAGGTATACACATAGCATGTGTTAAACAGTTGGCATGGTATCATCATTTCACCCACATAGCATGTGCTAAACAGTTGAGAGGGTTACGGAAAAAGCAGGATACACTTCGTGTACAAAACGAACAGTCTCTTTCGAAGTATCGGGGTTTTCGACGAAAACTCATCGGGTACAAAAGGCATTTAATTTTCTTGAACTCATTTGAACTTCAGGCTTTCTATGTGTTCAAAATGCACTATTCAAAGCCAGATCATTAATTTTCAACCCAATCTGACCTTAGTTGATATGTTTCATGCATTTACTGATTTTTTTTGATCTAAATGACCCTGAAATTAGAAAGCACTTCAAATGAAGTCTGAAAAGGTTGAAAGTTGGCATGGTATTATCATTTCACCCATATAGCATGTGCTAAAAAGTTGAGAGGCTTACGGCGAAAGCAGGCTACACTTCGTGTACAAAACGAACAATCTCTTTCGAATTATCGGGGTTTCGGATGAAAACTCATCGGTTACAGAAGGCACTTCATTTTCTTGAACTTATTTGTAGTGAAGGTTTTTGTGTGCTCAAAATGCAGCATTCAAAAACACATCATCAATTTTCGACCCTATCTGACTTCATTTGATATTTTTCATGCACTTACTGATTTTTTTGAGCTAAATGACCCTAAAATTGAAAAGCACTTCAAATGAAGTCTGAATTGTTGAAAGTTGGCATGGTATCGTCATTTTACCCACATAGCATGTGCTAAACAGTTGAGAGGGCTACGGAAAAACCAGGATGCTCTTTGCGTACAAAAAAGAAAGTCTCTTTTGAAGTATCGGGGTTTCGGACGGAAACTCATCGGTTACAAAATGCATTCCATTTTCTAGAACTTTTTTGAAGTCCAGACTTTTTGTGTGTTGAAAATGCACCATTCAAAGCCACATTATCAATTTTCAACCCTTTCTGACTTCATTTCATATTTTTCATGCATTTACTGTTTTTTGAGCTAAATGACCCTAAAATTGAAAAAGACTTCAAATGAAGTCTGGAAATTAGGTTGAAAGTTTGCATGGTATTATCACTTCACCCACATAGCATCTGCTAAAGAGTTGAGAGGGTTACGGCAAAATCAAGATGCACTTCGCGTACAAAACGGACAAACTCTTTCGAAGTATCGAGGTTTCGGACGGAAACTCATCGGTTGGAAAAGGCATTTCATTTTCTTGAACTTATTTGAACTTCAGGCTTTTTGTGTGTTCAAAATGCACCATTCAAAGCCACATCATCAATTTTCAACCCTTTCTGACTTCATTGATATTTTTCATGTATTTACTGATTTATAGGAAGTCCTGTTTTGGTCACCGAAAAAGTTTCGGGCTCATCGGTAGTGTACTGGGAGTGTCGGGAGGGTGCCGGGGGAACATCAGGAGGGGTATTTCGACCCAAGAGGCTACATTGGCTGTGGTAATAGGTATACCATCCCTTAGTGGGCTGGCCTAAGTCCCACAAGAGGCCCATGCGGCTGGAGTGGAAGGAGAAGAAAAAAAAGCCAAGGTGGAAAGAGTTTCCAAGTGGGAAGGAGGAGTCTTAGTCCTACTAGGATTGGAGGAGGACTCCTCCTCTCCTCCTTGCGCAAGGCCAAGTGATGGACCCTTGTGCTCCAAGCCTCCTCCCTCCCTCCTCCTATATATACTAGAGGTTTTGACGGTTTTGAGACACATAAAAATAGCCACGTGCTACCTCTCCTCTAGATCGTAGTTTCTCCTCTAGATCGATTTCAGCGATGCTTAGGCGAAGCCCTGCTGGAATAGCTCCACCACCATCGCCGCAACACCGTCGCGCTGCCGGAGAACTCATCTACCTCTTGAAAGTGCGTTATATCGGCTAGAGGGGGGTGAATAGGCGATTTTTACAAATTCATCATTTGAGGAATATCAACTTTGAGGAATTTGAAATGTGATGAATAACTAGCAGCGGAATAAGTACTCAAATGCATGAGGAACATAGTGACAGCATAGACTTCATGATGAAATGAAACATGCACAATTGAGAGTAGCTTCATACAGGATAAGCAGTGATGAACAAGGTAACTTGAAGAATTTGAGGTGAGGAATTTGTGAAAGTCTTTAGTCAAAATTTTCAAGATGTAACAATCAATTTCATCAACATATATATGAGGAATAGAGGGCTTGAGGAAATAGAACCAGATAGCTTGATGAAGACAATGGTTTGATGACCCAGTTCCAACAGCTGTGATAGTTGTACGTCTGGTTTGGAGCGGCCTGGTATTTAAACCAGAGGACACACAATCCCAGGACAAATAGTCCTTACCGCATTCTCCTTGAGCTAAGGTCACACAGTCCTCGCCCAACACTCGTGGTAAGTCTTCAGGGTAGACTTCCAAAACCCTCACAAACTGGTCACCCGGCAATCCACAGTTTACTGCTGGATGCTCTAGACCAAGGTCAGTTCGTGGTCCCCAATTGACTGCAGGAGCACTAGACCATGACGCCTAACCATCTGGAGGATACACAGTCCTCAAAGGTAACAAGAGTCGGTTCCACACAGGAATTTCTTCAGTGATGCTCAATCACAATGGGTTTTATGGTTTGGTTTGTGGGTTTTTCCTCACTGATGATTTTCTCATAGAGTCCTCAGAGGATGGGTTGCTCTCAAATGACAAGTGTCAGTTCTCTCTCAAAGCAGCCAACCAGCTAGTGGTTGTGGGGGTTGGCTATTTATAGCCAGGGTGCAACCTGACATGATAAGACATAAATGCCCCCAATGATATGACCGTTATGTCGCTAAGAACGATTGGGGACAACTGGCTCTAAGCACATCAACGGTCGTAATTTCGAACTATGAAAGTCCTCAGCTTATCATGATCATCACTTGTAGGCAATTCGCACTGGCGAAATCCTAACTCCTCAGTCAGACCAATTTCCTCAGAGACCAGAAGAACTTCGTCTCTGTCACTAAAAAACTTTTCTGAAGTGTAAGAGATTTCCAAAGGCTTCACTCGAAGGATTGTATGGGTTGAGGATTTTGGAGTTGAGCATCTGTTGGAAATTTTCCTTAGTATTACCTCGACCCCCTTTAACAATACGGTGTTTCCTATGACTCAAAATAAAGGAAATGAAACTACGTAAACAAAAGTCTTCACGCTTCATATTCCTCATTCATATCTTCAAGGTCACACCAACTTCTTCACTTTCAAAGTCTTCACAAAGTCTTCACCAAAGTCTTCAAAAAGTCTTCAGCAAAGTCTTCACTTGAAGACATTCATTTTTAGGGGTCGATAATCTTCGAATATATCAAACTCCTCATCGACTTATAGAGCCTGTGTACACTCACAAACACATTAGTGCCTTAACCTATAAGTCTTCAATACACCAAAATCACTAAGGGCACTAGATGTACTAACACCTCTCCGCTCCCTCTTGCTAGATCAAGAAGGCGGAGATCGTCATCGAGCTGTACGTGTGCTGAACGCGGAGGTGTCGTCAGTTCGGCGCTAGATTGGAAGGACCGTGATCAAGATTGCTATACGATTTGTGATTGGATCGCGTGACAGATCGTGATGAGATTGCGGGAAGGATCATGATCGGATCACCGGACGGATCGTGATGGGATCGCGGTATGCTCGGCGATTTGGATTGCGAAGATGTTTGACTACATCAATCGCGTTTCTTAACGCTTCCCACTTAGCGGTCACAAGAGTATGTAGATCCACTCTCCCCCTCGTAGATGCTCATCACCATGGATAGATATTGCGTGTGCATAGGAATTTTTTTGTTTCCCACGCAACGTTCCCCAACACAGATTACCAAATTGAACAAGGCTATAGAAGATCAAGTTATGGAACAGATGAAGCAAGAGAAGAAAAGGTTGGAGTATATCATAGCTGATCTGCTGAAGGCTGGGGAACAGAACAAGGATAAGATTAGAAAAATTAGGGAAATTTGTGATGAGTAAATGTAATATGTAGATTCTATGTAGGCTGGCTTTTTGGTTGTTATGTGTTGAACTATGGATGGTGTGAAGAGTCCGTGGGTCCTCTAAACCTAAAGTATGTTATGTGTTGAATTATGTTTGTTGTCCATTTAATCGTGTTCATGTCCCCCTCACAATCAAAATCACATCACAATAATTACATTCATCAGAATTCAAAAACCATAATAAGGAACATAATAGAACCAGCACCACGACCATAATTCAACAACCATAATAAGGTACAATACAAGTCTTCCTTATCTACCATATTCAGCTCACATATTTAGCCATCACCATGACCAAAATGAAAATACTGGGCACCACATCAAGTTAGAAGATAACATAGCTTTTTGCAAAATGACAGTTAATTTGGTCCATGAGCTTGGTCCTTGTCATAGCTAGTTACCACTAGTATAGAAGTAATCCTTCAGCCTTTGTGGAATCTTGCTAACCCTTTTACCTGCATCAGTAGTCCTTGGATGAGCAAATGCTGAGCTACTTGGTGCTCTTGAAGTAGTTCTTGAAGGTCCTAGAGCAGCCTTAGATCTTGGAGCTCCTGGTGCTGCTGCTGAAGATCTTGGAGTAGCACGTGCTACTCAGGATGTTGGAGCTGCAGTTGGTGTAGCAGCACTTGTAGCTGTCGCTGCTATAGATCTTTTAGCTGTTGCTGCTGTACAAGTAGAAGTAGTTGATGTAGCTGTTGTAGATCTTTTAGCTGCTCCTTCTGTTGCAGCAGCTGTAGATCTTGGAGTTGTTGCTCCTGATGTTACTGCAGCTGTAGATCTTGGAGCTGGTCCAGATCTTTGAGGTCCAGTCCTATTTTCCTAAAAAAATATTTAGTGCATTAGTATTCAGTTCATTACTTATCAGAATGTGTGTACCCATGTGCAGAATTGTTTAGCTTGTGCTTGTTCTTCCTAGCAGCTAGTGATTGCTTTAGAGCATCTGAACATTGTGTGTATCTATGTCCCTGCTTCCCACAATTACTACAAGTAATTGTTCCAACTCTAGATGTTTCCTTTGGTTTTGGAACCTCAAATTGGCCCTTCCTTCTCTGGGAATGTGTCTTGCCCTTCTTCTTATAAAACACAGGTGGATCAATGTCTCTTGTAGCTGTTCTAGACCAAAGATCTGGCCCTGGAATTGGGTAGATCATTGGCTTGTATGCTTCCACATACATTTGTTTCTTGAAGAATTGATGTACAAATTCCTTAGGATCCTTTTTTGATTTGTATATGGCAGATACATCATGGTTACATGGTACACCTGTCATGTCCCATTTCCGGCAACCACATGTCCAATTTGTCAAGTTGACAGCATAGGACTTCCCACCACTGTTGACTTGGAATAGATCTGGGCCAGCCATCATGGCCTTGCAATTCCTAGCCCATCTCTGCATAAGTTGGTGTAATTTCCCATCTTGCATTCTGCCCTCCAATCCTTTTTTCATTGAACTTGACTATCAATTTGCATCTAGCCCCTTCTACCATTGTTTTAATGAGGTTTCCCGCAATGTCCAAAATCATCCTATTGAACACCTCACTTATGTTGTTCACTACTAGGTCAGTCTTACAATTGGTGTCCATGGCATGCCTAGCCCATGTTTCAACAAGAATTGCCTTCAGCCAAAGCCAGACATCCTCACTCTCATTTATAATTTCTTCCATTGCTAAATCAAAACCATTTTTTAGTGTAAGAGTAAGCTGCTGCATCCATATATTTCTTTAGTTCATCTCCTCTAAAACCAGCACTTTGGAAATTTGCATAGATGTATCTTAAACAATATCTTTGTGGGCAGTTTGGAAATATTTGGTCAATGGTATTGAGGAGACCCTGACACTGTAATAAAGAAATAAACTTAGCCTGCAACTATGCTCTATAACTATGTTCTACAACAATGTTTGTTAAGTAAGAAACCAACACCATATAATCTACCTTTTGTCTGTCTGAAATAATTGTGTTGTACCCAAATTCTCCTGATTCTCCACCAATAGCTATCATTAGTTGAGTTAGAAACCAGCACCAACTTGGAGTATCTTCCTTCTCAACTACTTCAAAAGCCAATGGATAGATGTTATTGTTTCCATCTCTACCTGTAGTAGCTAAGATTTGTTGTCCTGTGTTCAACTTCACAAAGCAACCATCCAGCCGTGAAAACCATTACACAAGATCATAGTAAACTTCACATAATGATAATAAACTGCACTAGTGTTTTTGTTTTCAAAGTAGCAACAATATAATACCTATCAAAAGGTCTACATCCTTTCAGAAAACCATCCCTTTGAGCTGCTAGACAAATGAAAAGTCTATGAAATCTAGGGTATTTGCTTGGATGCTCTTTGACAACTCTTGTTGTCACAATGCATCTACATCCTGGGTTGGTGTCCAACACAGCCTGGAGATAGTCTCTTATCCTTGTATAGTGTGCTTCCCGATCACCTTGTACCACACTAAGAGCTTGTTGTCTTGCCCTGTAAGCCTTCATCTTCCCAACCTCCACACCAAACTTATCCTTTGTCCCATCTATGACAGTCTCAATTCCTGCTCTTGGATCTGTCCTGAAGCTATCCCCAACTGCTTTGGCCACAAACTTAGGAGGAATCTTACAATTCTCACCAATTGGAGCACATGCATGCTCTAATTGCAACTTCCTAATACATAAAGTTTTTTCATTTGCTATAACTGATGCAACCATGTGAAAGGGGCATTATTTTTCAACACAATCGACAATTATCCTGTCTTTGTTGTTCCTGTCAAAATGATAGTTCCTCCTTTGAGTAACTTGAAGATTTACCAAAGCTCTCCTGAACTGATAAACATCAGTAAAACACATGTGCCTACATATTTGCTCCTGTGCGACAAGCCTGTTCTCATCATTTTATAATATGGCCTTTCTCTTCTGTGCCCTTGACTTCCTCCTAGATGATGAGAAGTATAGCACAACTTCATCATCTGAATCAACTTCCCCATCTATCCCCTCATCTGATAATGGAACATAATCTTCCTCCAGTATAGGTTCTGAACTACAATGAGATCTTGTTGTGGATCCTCTTCTAATAGGCAATTTCTCCAAAGGAGTTGGTTGAACAAAGCCCTCTTCTTCCTCCTCCTCAGCTTCACAAAATAAATCTTCTGTCTCAGAATCACCTTCAAAAACCCTCTTCCTCTTCATGTCTTTTTTCTCATCTTCAGTGCTATGAACATCCATCAGCTCTTCCTCCTCCATGTTATCTTCTTCCACCATGTTATGTTCTTCATCCATGTTATCTTATTGCTCTGCTGGCATGTCATCAAACTCATTAAGAAAACCATTTATCTCTTGAAGCCCAGGAATATTTGTCCCGTTCCTCACATTACAACTCTCCTGAGTGATAAGATATTCTCTACATGAGTCTTCTGTGTGAACACTAACAATTGGACCAAAAAATTCTGATTTTTCATTGGAATAACTAGCATATACCACTCAATAAGCATCTAAATTATATATCTTCGGTGAAATTGGTATTTGCTGCACACATTCATCATCATCCAAACTGCAACTAAAAAAGTTTAGTTAAAATGCAGTTACATACACTGTTCTTTATATTCGGTTAACCCTAATTCCTAAAATCAGTTGCATAAGACCAAAGTATAGACATATAGGAGCAATCATATGTGAAATACTACATCTAGGAACAATTTACATAGCTAAGTAAGAACACAAAATCCTAATTAAAACAGAGTTAAGAGGAGGCAGAAGACTCACTTCATGATATGGGTTAGCCGGTGGCGATGCGGAAGATGGGCCAATCCTGCGGCCGTCGACGAACAAAGGTCGTCGGAACATGGCTCCAATTTGTTGCCCCCTTGCTCGTCGCGCTCCTCTTCGCCGGCTACGACAAATCCACCATCGCCCGCAACCATAGCAATGGGGGCGAACGGGGAGTGACGTACGGTGAAGCAGCCCGCGAAGTCGACGACGGTGTGCTCGTGGTCGTCCCTTCTGCTGCCGACAGATCCGTCGCCGCTGACGGTGGCTATGAGGGAGTATAGAGCTCGAGCTGGTGGTCAGACGCGATTTGGGTTCGGTTCGACCTAGGGTTCCGCCTGGTTCGGTCTTGACCAGTGCCGTCTAACGGCCCGACACGGGCGCCGTCAACCTGTGCATAGGTGGCACCTGACAACAATTCCGGCCAGCCAGAAAACGGTTCAAACGCGGTAAATCGCTGCATCAACATTTTTTGAAAACTGTCAGCACAATGGTGATGTTTTTTTGAAAATAAAACGAATGTTGGAGGTTTTCTGTTTTAGCATCCCTAATTGTGATGGTTTTTTGCAATTTACTCGTAAATTCCCGATAAGCATGTCCTTCAATATTCAGAACCAAAGTGGCTCATTTTGCGCCTCTCTAGAATCAAACCTGAGAACGAATGTGCTTCTTATGCTGGGGCGTCCATGGCACCTAAGAGCATCTCAAACAACATCCCTAAAAATGCAGACATGCCTTGAAAACTTTTTTTAGGTCACTTGGGGCAAAAAATTGCCTCCAATAAAAGCCCTATATGTATATGGTGCCCAAAAAAATTTAGCTAATGCCCAAAATATTGCTATGCAGATGCAAATATACCACCAGCAGTTCTCACAAATCAATTCAGCTGAAGTGGGAACCCCAACAAGTGACACTTCACAATGCCAACTCGGCTCTCACACTACTAGAGAAAAGCTTATAGGTAGCTGTTTACTAATAGCGCTGGTTTATACCCCTCCATACTGCTATTTACTAGTAGCGCGCTATATTGACACGCGTTACTACTGAGTTGATAGTAGTAGCGTGGGTTTATAACCCTCGCTACTACTAAGTGGTCTCTACCGTGTCCTCTGGGATAGGTCATAGTAGTAGTGAGGGTTGATAGTAGTAGCGCGGGGTATAAACCCATGCTACTACTAAGTACATAATTTTTTAACAGCCCTGAATCCCCATCTCCTCCCCCAAATCGTTCCTCTCTCCCGTCCCTCTCGCCCCTCTCTCTCCATAGGCTCTCACATGGACCTCCTACCAAGGCGCGCCTCCTCCTCCATGGCGCGTAAAGAGGCCGCCGGCATCCAGGAGCTCGCCAATTTTCCCTAGTGTCTCTATGCCATCACGCTAGAGCACCGCACCATCGGCGACCAACCCCGTTGCTCCCTTCATCTCCTTCCTCTCTCCCTCGTTTTCCTTTTTTTCTCTCTCTCCCTCTGGTTTGGCTTACCCTACCATGTCCATGCCCGTGCAGGTCATCACCATGGATGACTAGGAGCACTCTCCCTTGGCTACGAAGAGAAGCCCCATGCCGCCGCCTTGCTGTGCCCTGGGTCCAGGCCCTCTCCAGCAGTCGCCACCAGATCTGGTCTGTCGTCGCCCATCCGCGCCTCTGGCGACCCCCGTCGTCGTTGTATCAAACCATATACACCATTGACAGCACGCACGGGATCGTTTTTTTTGGTTTTTGAAATTAATAGTAGTAGCACGGGTCACATGCACGCGCTACATATAGTTAGCAGTAGGGCGTGTGGCACCCGCGGTACTATTAACACACGCACTAGTAGCACGGATGGACCCGCGCTACTACTATCAGTTAGCTGTACGCGGTACTACTAGCTATTTAACCCGCGTTACTGCTAGGCTTTTTCCTAGTAGTGCATCGCGACCGCGGCCGACCACCGCAAGGACCACTTCATTAGCCGCACCCTGTCCTGCCGCCATCTCGGCGACTAAGATGTCTTTCGCAACTCCCTCCATTGCTGAAGCTCAGAAATTGGCACAAGCCTCTTCAAAACCAGAGCTTATCACAAGAAGCTTTGTGGTTTTGATAGGGAACGTGACACCTTTTGTGGACAAAATGGCATTCATTGCCTCTTCTCGCCATGTTTTTTTTCTAGAGGCAACATAGACCAATAGGAGTGTCGTGCTAAAAGTATGAATTATTGAGTGTTCGTTTGGCCTTTTTATACATTAATTGAGTTTTGTAGCCATTTAATACGCATAATTCAAATGTTTGCTACAACCATAAGGTCTAGTGCACCAAAATGTGTTAAAAAATCATATATGTGTCTTTGGATGCATGTTTATGTCCCATACAAGAAGTGCGAATGAATTTCAAACATCTTAGCATCGTGGCTCGGCCATAGATATTGAAAATCTTGATTTTAAATTCCAGTAAATTCTAATCTTGCCTAAAACTCATTAAACTTGGCATGATGTAATGACATGTCACATATATACCATGGTGAAAAAGACTGTCCAATTTGGGACAAGTTTTGGTACAAGCCTTTTACAAACTGGAGCTTCTCACAAGAAGCTTTATGGTTTCAACAGCGAACGTGTCACCCTTTGTAGGCGAAATAACATTCCTGAATGTGTCACCTTTTGTAGGCGAAACGACATTCGCTGCCTCTTCTTGCCTTTGTTTTTTTCTGGAGGCAACATTGACGAATAGGAGTGTTGTGCTAAATATAGAATTATTCAAGGTTTGTGTGACATTTTATACTTGAGTTAAGTTTTCTAGGCATTTAATGTGCATAATTCAAATTTGAACTATAATCAAAAGGTCTAGGACACCAAGATGAGTTAAAAAATAATTTATGTGTCCTTGGGTGCATGCTTAGGTCCTATGGAAGAAATGAGAATGACTTTCAAACATCTCGAAGTAGTAGCTCGGGCGTAGACATTCAGAATCTAGGTTTTTAAATACTAGTAAATCCAAATCTCGCGTGAAATTCACGAAATTTGGTACGTTGTCATGACATGTGTCACGACCCGGCCCCAAGAGGGGCCCCAAATCCTTGCATTTTCTATGTCGGACCTTGGATCAATAGCTGACACACACAATCGATGATGAAATACCAAGAATATATCACATGTCATAGTATTCCATCGTAGATCTAGTGTTTTACAATAGACACCTGCTTAGCTCATGGGCTAGCTTACAATACAATCATCAGTGGAGATAATATTCTAGTCTTGTGGCATCCATCAACTCACATGGAAGAGTTGAGTATAGCGTCGTAACCCTACTTCATACCTTCTCTTCGATATGATGAACCTGCAACATGATATGTTGCAACCACTAGGATCAATACATTGAATGTGTTTGAAAGTCCACGGTTAATCGAAACCTATTCACCTAAATGCCATTTGGCCGGTGGAGTTCAAGGCTTTTTGCAGAAAAGATAAGTTTGCCCTATATTTTATAGTGGTCTACTCTAATCGCAACATGATACTCCCAGTAAACCCTTGTCGTAGTCTAGAGACACTCACAGTAAACCCCGGTCATAATCCCAATGTAGTTTGAGCATGTGGACTCCCAGTAAATGATAACTCAGAAGTATAGGAGATCGTAATAGTTTTCGAGCAAATTATTTTACCTAAATTTGTTGTTTTGACATAAGACAAACCAAAGAATATTTATTGGTCTTAGCAGTTGAGTTTTCAATTTAACCACACTCAGGCTATCTCTCTGTATAGAAAGTTTAGTAGCAAGGCAGAATAGCAGTAGTAATAGTAACAATAATAGTAGCAGATTTGTAATGATTGTTATAGTATCAACAATAGTAACTTAGCAAGATTCAATATATGAAAAGCATAGGCGCGTGGATCGATGATGGATAATGATTTAGATGATATTTATCATGTAACAGTTACACACTAGAGAGACATGGAACCATTTCTAGTTCATTAATAAAATGTCAGCATGTATTACGTATATAGTCATACGTGCTTTCAATAAGAACTTGCATATCATCTTTTGTCCTACCTTTCCGTGGCAACGGGATACATAAGTAAATCTAAGGAATATTAAGGCCATCTTTTAATAGAAAACCGTGACAAAGCATTAACACATAGCTACTAGGAAATAGCTTATAGATACAAAATTATTAATAGCACGGGACAAGAGCAAAATGGTACTGTTAAATATATAAATATCTCAAAAAGCATTTGAATCTGCCCGAAAAACACAAAAGTACAAAAGTAAAATAGAATAGTTGGGCCAAAAACTGCAGCCCACCAGGTAAGCGACATTTGGGTATGGCATCTACAATGTGCGTCCATGAAAAATTCAGAGAGAAAAAAGAGGGAGTGGGGATCAAACCCAAGTCCTTTGGTTAGAAGAGCGAGGCTTCAACTAGTGGGATGCCCGCCCATGTGCTTCACGGATGACAAGAGCCTTTACCGGTGGCATGGGGCTTATGACTGACGAACTGAAGCAGTAATCCTTTTATTATTAAAAAAATACGCTTTACCATATGTCATCATTTATTTTACATAAAAGACTTTGATGTTTGGTACCCACACTACAATGCAGTACAATTTTAAGTGTTTTTTTCTTCTTTTTTTTGGATGTTACAATTTTAAGTGTTATAAACACAGAAAACTTGGGCATCACGGGAGAGCGGATTTGTAAAAAAAACACGGGCACACACACTGCTGCTGCCGCTACCGCCGTCGTCGTCGCAGCTCTCAGCCTCTCCAGCCATCCACCGCCGCCCCCGCACGCGCGGCCTATCCGGCCAGCAGTCACCCTGTTCTCCTTCACCTCCCCATCCGCCCCAATCTTCTCCGGCGCCACCTCAAGCCTCCTCAACCTCCAACCTCTTGTTGTCGAACCCTTCTAATCTTTTCGGAACATGGACATAACCGCAACGTTGTCCTGCTGATCATGCTCCACTTGAGGTACGACCTTGTACAATCCTTAAAAAGTTGTTTTATTCAGTTCGATTAGATTATCGACTATATCAATTTGCAGCGAGGAGGGAGTGGTGAGGGGGCATGTACAACGTCTGTGCAATGCTCCACTTCGTCCAAAAAATATCTGTTGAATGCCCCATGACTGGTTTGCACTTCTGGTGTTCGACAGTATGCCTGAGCAGTGACCGCATCCACGCTGATATCCAGTTCTTTGGCTCATCTATGAGTATTATGATATATGAGTTGCTTGAATGAAGGGCTCCTTGATTAATTTGTCCACAAATAGCCCAAGGATTTGTGAGTTTAGGGTTTGTTAGGAGTAGTTAGCTGCCTGTGATGTGTGTCCAAAAAAATTGTCACGTTTGTAGTAAATCATTATGAATAGTTGTATTCCCTGTGGCGCCGTCCAAGTGGGTCGAGGCCAGTGGCTGTCACGACGGTGTCGCCCTTCTACCACACCTTTGCCACCGGCCTGGATTCACGATGACGGCATCGCATCTAGCGACGACGTGAGCTCATGTGGGTGGCGCCACTTTCGAGGACACGGGAGTCTCCATGGGCAGCAAGTATGTGAGCACACTCACACACCATAGCTCTCAAGGATGCATGAGCCGCCTCAGCCGGCGAGGACTCGTGAACCATGCTCAGGTATAACACTCGTTCTTTATGTAGCCTCCTCAGGTATAATCTGTAGCATTTTTTGCTCTCCTATTTTGAGGTTGGATTGTGTCCAATAACAATTTGTGTAAATATTTGAGGGTAAAGACAACTCATGGAGATGCCTCTGTCACCAGACCTCTCTATATATCCTTTTCTACAAACCAATAGATGGCATTGCCATACTAATTATGTACTTCTCTATTATAAAAGCACAAGAGATTTGCTTCTGTACTCCTAATTAATCTGGTTTAGTTCAAGCATAATTATTCGCAGCCATTATCCTCAAACGCAAGACTCGATGTTCACTTAACAAGTTGGGGCAATTTACGCATTGAAAGGTAAGCAATTCGAAGTAGATTCATGCAGGTACATTTTCTTTTGGTTTAGATGATGGTGTGCTTGGGTATAGGTCTGATCTCTCTTTCTTGGAGATACTCCCTCCATTGCCTTATTCAAAGTCACTATAAAGAATACATCTTGCATCAATATAAAGCCACCAACACTAATCAAGGTAAAAATTAGTGATGTTTCCTCCGTCTACCAAATTATTTAATACTTGCATGCATGTACTCATAATGACACATAGCCACTTTCTTCTCATCCCTACCTGCATGCATGTAGTGTATTAATGATCCGGGTTAACGAAAATAAAAGTTGGATTGCAAAGTAGTCATTAAATTTTCTCTTGGTGCCTCCAATCTGAGTTTGTGGTCTTGTATAAGGAAATGGAGGGAATAGTTTTTTTCTTGCTTTGTTCTTTTGGTTTAGCTGATGGCTTGTCTTTTGTCATTCAGGAAAACCTGTTATTCTGAATCCGTATCTCCCTTCTTCTCCCCTTCCCTGAAACCCTTCCCTAAAACCCTGAATCCGATGCCCTCTTTCTTCTCTGCATTTTATACTCTGTCTTTAGTTGAACTCTGTATCATGTGAAGATAGAGATACGAATCGGGTGGCCCTGTACGATGGTTCTGAACAATCTGGATGTAACAAACCATCTATCTCAATGATAATTAGCACAAAACAAGGTAATTGCTAATTTTGCAAATGGCGCATGCACATGCCAGGCGTCTTGGCCGTTGTTTCTTCCATGAGATGATTCATCATGGATATTTTTTTGAGATGAGTACATCACATCTCACTTGTCCTCTCAGCAGGTTGTTCTGAGTCCTCAAATGAAGCAAGATACGAAGTATAAGATAGAGAACAAATTTATCAATACTGCTA
This sequence comes from Hordeum marinum, assembly GCA_022496015.1. Taxonomy (NCBI): domain Eukaryota; kingdom Viridiplantae; phylum Streptophyta; class Magnoliopsida; order Poales; family Poaceae; genus Hordeum; species Hordeum marinum. Next base: position 37,836,552 of record CM039677.1, read on the forward strand.
AAAACACTGGTTAGCAACCAGGTGCATCAAAACGGTGACTAAGACAATTGAGAGGCGGCCCAAGTCCCCATCACCAAGTCTTATCTAAGGGAGGCTGTAAGAAACTGAATAGAAGAACGCACAATGAATCGCTCGAGAAAGGAGAAAGAAACGGTTTGAATAAATAATATAACACGAAGTAGATCGATATTAGCTTCATTTGTATGTGACTGAGAGATGTCCTCCCGGTTCCTGTAGCAGTATTCCTTCGTTGTTGTGACTATGTTGTCCCAACTGACATAAACTGAACAACCATTTGCTATGCACATACCAGTCCCGTGACTGAACCCTGAGAAAGGTGTGTCTGCTCCCTGTGTAGCTGCACCCGGATGAAAAGTATATTAAAAAAAATAAAAAACAAAATCCACTCTTGCCTTGAGAAGGAGGGAGAGAAATATGTCTCGACATCAATCTTCGACGAGACAATATAAAACTGCAATGGTAGTAGATTAAAAATATGAAGGAGCTTAGCATTGAATGACATATATCCACAGTAACAACCTCCTACGACCCTGGACAAGCAGGGTCATAAACCATCATCTCCGCGCCAGCTGCATTTTCGACGCATTCCCACCAGCATGGACGTGCTCCTGCGGAATAGTCACCGGATCAGTCACGACGGCCGGTTCTAGCCGCCTACTCCCGCTCAGGGGGTGCAAACTCATCCTCCTGCGGACCAAGGATATGGGACCCGGTCTCATCCAATGTAAGAACATTGAGGAGATCAAGAACGAGAGAAACAAATGGGTTGACATAAGAAGGGAGTGGAGAGAAGGGTTTTAACATACCAATAAGCACCCTGATCTAGCCCCTGGATGTGGTCTTTTTTACTCACTTCAACGATGGAGTGGAAGCACCGCCGACGGAGGCGGAAGGAGCAGCCTGCTCATGCGGCATGAGCGCCATTTTGGGCACTTCCTCCATACTTCTAGGCTTCTTCAGGATGCCCTCATTGCCTGCGTCGGTTTTCCTTTTCTCGACGCCTCTCTTCTGCTACTACCTGGGAAGGGCCATGTTGACGGGCAAAGAATGGAGGCAAGAGATCGGAGAGGAGGATAGGAGCGGGTGGAGCGAGAGGGCTAAAAAAATGGAGTGTGGCAGGAGATATGTGAAAGGAGAGGGGAGCGGGGGCTTATTCCCATAGTCGGCCATAAGCCTCAAAAGAATTGGCCCTAATGCCCCACCACACGTGCCGCATGATGTGTGGCTATCCCGCTTCGTGGGATATTCAAGGAACCCATCACTCTACTCTTTACATTCGTGTGTGTCGTCATGCGTTGGCATTCTAGTTTCCCTCCTAAGGGAAATCAACCTTTTTGGGCTGGCCCAATTAATAGTGGCCCTCCCACCAACGAACGGCGTTCTCTCATTCAAGCACACGAAGCTAACGGAAGGCCCGATGGTTACTGCCGGTGTAATGGGAACCAAGGTATCCCGAGCACGCCACATGTGAACTGCCGAAAAACCATGCTGGTCTCAATAAAAAGCAATGACTTGGCAACAGGTGTACTACAACATTCAGAATGAGTCTATCCTTTAAAATGACACACAACGGCATACTTATCTTGATAAACATCTGTCTTCATTGAAGAACAATCATCAGGGAGAAACAAATTCATTGGTGACATCAGTAATTGTATGGTTACTGCATGAGCACTCTGTTGCGAGGCACTCTCGCTATACAGTACCAACGGGTATGAGTGCTGCCAACATAAACCCCTAACATTAAATGTGATTGAAGGCCGTCATCCGTAGACCACCGCGGGTCTATGGTGTTTAGGTGGTGCAGATATACCACCTCACATGCGATAGGGCAAGAGGCCTATCAGGATATGACCAGAAGTACTTGAGTATCTGATGCACCTCTACGTCTGAAGCAATGAACTGACAGGCAACGACCAGCGCGTCCAAGGCGGTAATGTGGGCTCCAGCTCACCATCCTACTTGAGTGTTCACACATGTAGAAGAAACAACCCCTATGGTGCCTCTGGTGCTATAAAGGGGAGGCCCGGGAGCACTCAAAATGGGGAATAGACACCCAGACGAAAACAACGGGTAGAGAAGTACGGACAGAAAGGGTGATCGGATTAGCAGCCTTTGCCTTGCACTAAACCCCGAGAACTACACAAACTGTCGCAAGCATATCCCGAGTTCGTCAGAGCATATGTAAACTGCACCATTTTACACATATAAATCAACCAAGAGCAGAGAGTAGGGTATTAAAAATAGTTTTAAATAGCCGGCTATAACCAGACTATAGCCCCGTTATAGCCTTTCGCACATGCTGCGGCTAAGTGCATTAGCCCAGCTATGTAGTATTAGAACTTTTAAATAGCCGGCTATAGCCAGGCTATAGCTGTTTTCACAGGGTGCGGCTATTTGGCTTAGCCGGCTATTTAAAACTGAGTGTTTCCTTGTCACAGGTAGTTGGAGCAAGAACTGAGTGTTTTAGCCCCTGGTCAAAAAATAATACATGGTATCCATATCATTGATGCCATGAGTTGACACTTGGATAAGATTATTTAAGGCAATTTATAAACCTTCACAAACTTGTCCTTCGCAAGCCACAATGACTCTTGGTTGCTCGGACCGACACCTAACCGTCTGGTGGGTGTGCAACCCACAAGAGTAATAGGCGAAAGCTTCCTATCAATCTAGTTTTTTGTGATGCTCAATCATTTAATTGATTTTAGGCCCTAGGTTTTCTCTCTTAGGATTCTAGAAAATTTCATGTTGGATTGGTTGCTTAGACAATCTCTTGTTAGTTCACATGGAGCAGGCAACAATATAAAGAGCAATCCCGTGGTGCAAAATGGATAAGAGCATTGCCACCTAACGGTCGATCGACACATGGCATAACGGTCGATTTCAAACTCACGGGACAATATACTTGAGGAACAATTCAAGCTGACTCAATTGCCAGTTACTCTTTCTCTAGTTCCCAAATATAATCATCACAAAACAAAGCCCTAAATCTCAACTAACTTGGACCCCCTTAAAAGTACGGTTTGCCCTATGACTCAATATTGAAAAAAGCAACTAGAGAAAGCTACATCTTCTCATCATCTTCATTTTCTCGCTGCAGTTATTTGTTCCTCGAATAGCTCAGAAAAACAACTGCTCCTCGCAACAATTTTCAGTGGTCGTCTCCAACACGTATAGAATGCTTCTCAATGGCTCAAGCAATCTTCTCAGTAGCTCAGGTAATCTTCTCAGAAGATTTAGCCATCTTCCCAATACTCAGGCAATCTTCTCAATAGCTCATGCAATCTGCATAGAAGATTTAACAATCTTCTCAATACTCCTTAGGGACTTTATTTCCTGTGTGCGCGCACAAATATATTAGCCCCTTCAATATTTGGACCAACCATCTCCAAAACACTGCAAAGGGCACTAGATAAACCTACACCACCATATGAAATAATTTCAGTTTTTTTCAGCTCCAAAAGAGAAGCATCTGATAGTGCATCTATCAGTCCATAGAGTTGCTTGTAGTGGTGGAGTTGTACATTGCGCTGATACATGATAAAAGCACGCTTATCTAGCCAGAATCTGCTCGAATACTCAAATACTGCCTGATACGTATCCTTTGATTTATTGATTTTAAGAAAAAAATAATGCTTGATACGCATGGGATTTTTGATACGCGTGGGATACTGCCGCAATATGTTTTTGATGCAAGAAACTCTTCATTCGATGTGAAAACCCCACGTGGAGCTACCACACCCACTAGTAGAAAACAGGCATCGGTTCGGGCCGGCCAGCCCATTAGTCCCGGTTCAGTCACGAACCGGGACCAATGGGGGCAACGGTCCCAGTTCGTGAGGCCAGGGGGCCGGGTGGACCACGTGGGGCATTGGTCCCGGTTCGTCTGGCCCCTTTGGTCCTGGTTCCAGACACGAACCGATATCAATGGGCCTCGCTCCTGGCCCACAACCATTGGTCCCGGTCCGTGGCTGGAATCGGGACCAAATGGGGGTCCTTTAGTCCCGGTTCCTGCCACGAACCGGGACCAATGAGATGCCTATATATACCCCCTCGTCGGCGAGCAGAGCACTCCACACACTGCTCTGTTTTTTTACCGGCGAGGGAAGACCTTTGTGGTGCTCTCGCTCACCTCCTATGCACATGAGGTGTTTGATGAAATGTCCAAGCCAAAGTTAAGCTTTCTCCTCTCGAAGCTCCTTGTCCAAACTCCATTTTCGTCAAGATTTGTCTAGGTTTGGCGGTCCGTCCTGTCCCGTCTCCGTCCTGAAACCGCCGTCGATCGCCCGCGCGTGGTGAGCCTCTTGATCTTATCTTCTTGCTAAAAGAAAATATACTTACTCGTATGATTTTCTTACTTTTATTATTGATTGTTATTTTATAGTGTCATGGTTATGGTATCCACCCACGTCGGCCCTCGTCCACTCTATGATTCAGATGTGGTATATTATCCCTTATATGACTCTTTCACACATCTAATGTCTATGATAATTAATTATGCCACCAACTTGACGTAGATGTTTTTATCTATAGGAAGTAGTTGAACCAGAAATTTCAACCGACTATGCAATTCTGCTCGACAAGTTAACTAAAGCTGGAAAAAAAATCGATCATTTGAAAGAAAAATTGAAAAGAACCGAAGATGACAAGATGGGATTGGAGTTGCATGTTGCCTATGTCGTCGCCGATCACAAGACCAAGATGGATGCAATGCGCTTGAAGCTTAGAAAAAATAAAAAATATGCCATTCATACTGAGGTTTGATATCATTATGCCATTGGATCAATTGGTACCTTAGTAGCGGTTATGATTGCATTTGTTGTTGCATTTAAATTTTTTACATAGTTTCGGTGTATGTTTTAACTAGATGCTCTAGAGACCTATATGTTGTTCAATAATGACAGCTATGTATGAACTGTACGTATTTATTTTGGTCATTATTGTACTTTGGCTTTAATGTGATGATGGATATCTAATAATTTGGTCACTTATGTATTCATGATATGTTGTAATGGTCTTTAATGCACTTTATTATATAACGCACGCAGATGAACCGGCAATGGATGTACGGTACCGATGCACCTCCGAGAATATTAAGGGTCTGCATAATTTTTTCGAAGCGGCTGAGCCAAACAAGCAGAATAATTTTATGCCTTGTCCATGTACTGTCTGTGAGAATACGAAGTCTTTCTCCAACTTTAAAACCCTTCACTTCCACCTGCTTCAGAAGGGTTTTATGCCACAATATAATGTTCGGACCAAGCACGGAGAAAGAGGAGTTATGATGGAAGACAACGAAGAAGAAGAGGATGAGGGCAACTACCCTCCCCCTGAATATGGTGATGCTGCAATGGGGGAAGCTGAAGATCAAGAGGAACCAGACGATGTGCCCGATGATGATCTTCGCCGGGTCATTATTGATGCACAGAGAGAATGCGAAAGTGAAAGGGAGAAGTTGAAGTTCAATCGCATGTTAGAGGATCACAAAAAAGGGTTGTACCCAAATTGCGAAGATGACAACAAAAAGCTCGGTACCACACTGGAATTGCTGCAATGGAAGGCAGACAATGGTTTATCTGACAAGGGATTTAATTCGCTACTGAAAATAATGAAGAAGAAGCTTCCAAAGGATAACGAATTGCCCGACAGTACGTACGCAACAAAGAAGGTTCTATTCCCTCTAGGATTGGAGGTGCAGAAGATACATGCATGCCCTAATGACTGCATATTGTACCGCGGTGAGTACGAGGAACGGAACACATGCCCCATATGCGGTGCATTGCGGTATAAGATCAGAAGAAATGACCCTGGTGATGTTGAGGGCCAGCGCACCGGGAAGAGGGTTCCTGCCAAGGTGATGTGGTATGCTCCTATAATACCACGGTTGAAACGTCTGTTCAGAAACAAGAAGCATGCTGAGTTGATGCAATGGCACAAAAAAGACCATAAGAAAGACGGGAAGTTGAGAGCACCTGCTGACGGGTCGCAGTGGAGAAAGATAAAGAGAAAGTGGAGCGACTTTACAGGTGACCCGAGGAACGTATGGTTTGGTTTAAGTGTAGATGGCGTTAATCTTTTTGGGGAGCAGAGCAGCCAGCATAGCACATGGCTTGTGACTCTATGTATGTATAACCTTCCTCCTTGGTTATGCATGAAGTGGAAGTTCATTATGATGCCAGTGCTCATCCAAGGCCCTAAGCAACCCGGCAATGATATTGATGTGTACCTAAGGCCATTAGTTGATGAACTTTTACAGCTATGGAATGGAAGAGGTGTACGTGTGTGGGATGAGAACGAACAGGAGGATTTTGACCTACATGCGTTGTTGTTTGTAACCATCAACGATTGGCCTGCTCTCAGTAACCTTTCAGGACAGACAAACAAGGGATACCACGCATGCACACACTGTTTAGATGACACCGACAATATATATTTGGACAAATGCAGGAATGTGTACCTGGGGCATCATCGATTTCTTCCGACCAACCATCAATGTCGAAAGAAAGGAAAGCATTTCAAAGGTGAGGCAGATCACCGGAAGAAGCCCACCCTCCGTATTGGTGATCACATACTTTATATGGTCAATGATTTACAAGTAATATTTGGAAAGGATCCTAGCGGACTATCTGTTCCAAATGACGCTGACAAACGCGCACCCATGTGGAAGAAGAAATCTATATTTTGGGACCTACCCTATTGGAAAGACCTAGAGGTCCGCTCTGCAATCGACGTGATGCACGTGACGAAGAACCTTTGCGTGAACCTGCTAGGCTTCTTGGAAGTGTATGGGAAGACAAAAGATACACCGGAGGCACGGGAGGAACATCAACATGTGCATGAAAAAGACGGCATGCATCCAAAGCAGTATGAAGGTCGTGCCAGCTATGCTCTTACCAAAGAAGAGAAGGAAATCTTCTTTGTATGCCTGCTCAGTATGAAGGTCCCGTCTGGTTTCTCGTCGAATATAAAGGGAATAATAAATATGGCAGAGAAAAAGTTCCAGAACCTAAAGTCTCATGACTGCCAAGTGATTATGACGCAACTGCTGCCGGTTGCATTAATGGGGCTTCTACCGGAAAACGTTCGATTAGCCATTGTGAAGCTATGTTCATTCCTTAATGCAATCTCTCAGAAGGTGACTGATCCAGAAATCCTGCCAAGGTTAAGAAGTGATTTGGTGCAATGTCTTGTTAGTTTCGAGCTGGTGTTCCCATCGTCCTTCTTCAATATCATGATGCACGTCCTAGTTCATCTAGTGGACGAGATTGCCGTTCTGGGACCTGTATTTCTACACAATATGTTCCCCTTTTAGAGGTTCATGGGAGTCTTAAAGAAATATGTTCGTAACCGCGCTAGGCCAGAAGCAAGCATCTCAATGGGCCATCAAACAGAGGATGTCTTTGGGTTTTGTGTTGACCTCATTCCTGACCTTAAGAAGTTTGGTCTCCCTCAATCGTGGTATGAGGGGAGACTGACCGGAAAAGGCACGCTAGGAGCGCACTCAATAATATGTAGGGACGGGCATTCTTGCTGTCAAGCACACTACACAGTTCTATAGAATTCCACCTTGGTGACCCCGTATGTCGATGAATACAAGAATACTCTGCGCTCCAAACACCCGGAGCAGTGTGATGACTGGATTACATATGAACACATCAGGACTTTCGGCAGTTGGTTGCAAACATGTCTCATGGGTGACAACACTATTTCTGATGAGTTGTACTCGTTGGCCAGGGGACCATCTTCGACTGTATTGACTTACAAAGGGTACGGGATAAATGGGAATAAATTTTGCACGATCGCACAAGATGAATAGAGCACCAACCAAAATAGCGGTGTCCGCTTTGATGCGACAACCAAGAGGGGAAAGGACACATATTATGGTTACATAGTGGACATATGGGAACTTGACTATGGACATGATTTCAAGGTCTCTTTGTTTCAGTGCAAATGGGTCAATCTGTCAAGAGGCGGGGTACAGAAAGACCCACAGTACGGAATGACAATAGTGGATCTGAACAATCTTGGGTACACACACGAACCATTCGTCCTATCCAATGATGTGGCACAGATTTTCTATGTGAAGGACATGTCTACCATACCAAGAAAAAGAAAAGATAAGGAAGCGAATACATCATACGATGAGCCAAAACACCACATAGTTCTTTCAGAAAAAAGAGACATCGTGGGATTGGAGGGCAAGACAGACATGTCTGAAGATTATGAAAAGTTTCATGAAATTCCTCCCTTCAAATTCAAGGCTGACCCAAGCACCCTGTTAAACGATGAAAATTGTCCATGGTTACGACGCAATAAGCAAAGGACACACGCGAAGAAGAAGTGAAGACTTTCGCTCCACAACTATATCATTGCAGTGACATGTGAAGAAATGAAATGCCTTTTATAACACATGAGTTTTCGTCCGAAACCCTAATACTTCGAAAGAGATTCTCCGTTTTGTACACGAAGTGCATCCAGTTTTTGCCGTAACCTTCTAAACTTTTTATGACATGCTATGTGGGTGAAATGATGATACCATGCCAACTTTCAACCTTTTCAGAGTTCATTTGAAGTGCTTTTCAATTTCAGGGTAATTTAGCTCAAAAAAATCAATAAGTGCATGAAAAATACCAAATGAAGTCAGAAAGGGTTGAAAATTGATGATGTGGCTTTGAATGGTGCATTTTAAACACACAAAAATTCTGGAGTTCAAATGAGTTCAAAAAAATGAAATCCCTTCGTAACAGATGAGTTCTCGTTCGAAACCGTGATACTTGGAAATCGATTGTCCATTTTGTACACGAAGTGCATCCAGTTTTTGTTGTATCCCACTAAACTTTTTAGCACATGCCATGTGGGTGAAATGATGATACCATGCCAACTTTCAACCTTTTCAGAGTTTATTTGAAATGCTTTTTAATTTCTTTCAAAACATCGTAGGAGTGGAGTTCAAAAAAGAATCAGCAAAAAAGCTTTTATAAACCTCTAATATTTTTGAAACAATAATTATGTAAAAATTGTGCAACTAAAATTATGAAAGTATTTTTTGTTCAAAACATTAATAGAAAAAAGAATTTAACGATAAAACACACTGGAAATAAATAAAGCAAAAAATAAATAAAGCAAGAAACAAAACAAAATAATGGAAATTATGCAACTAAAATTATCAAAGTATTTATTTGTTAAAAAGAATGAACTAAAATAACATAAGAAAAATACTAGAAAAAAATTAAAACAATAAAGAAAGCAAAAAAACACTTTTTTTTTAAATGCCGCCTACTGGGCCACCACGGCCTGAATACGACTAGTAACCCAACAGCTAGTTAGGCCATGATTCAGGCCCGCAGAAGGACGAGTAGGCCCACAGAGAGAGGAGAGTGCAATTAGGCCCGTAAGCCTGTAGTTGAGAGGAGCTCGAGAGGGTTCGCGTAGCAGTGCTTATAAACCACTCTCGAGCCCTCTCGGCTAGCGAGGTGGGACTAAACATTTGTCCCCGGGAAGCACCACCTTTTGGTCCCGGTTGGTGGAACCAACCGGGACCAATGGCCCACTTTAGTCCCGGTTGTTTCCACCAACCGGGACCAATGCATCCCTTTAGTCCCGGTTGGTGGCACCAACCGGGACCAATGGTCTATGCTTCGGGGGCATTGGTCCCGGTTGGTGGCACCAATCGGGACAAATGCTCTGTGTATATAAGCGACAGTTTCGATTTTTTCAGATTTCATCCAGCACTTTCCCCCGACGACGCCAAGCACATCGACGCCACCAGGCTGCCCGAGCTCGCCGACGACGTCCTCTGCCCTGACGCCCCCTGCCCCGACGCATCGCCCAGCCCCGACGTGCCGCCCTACCCCGACGCGCCGTCCTACCCCGACGCCGGCGCCGCTCCCCGACGCCGCCCCATGCCACAGCCCTGCCCCGACGACGCCACCCCTCCTCCCCGTTCGGTCCGGCCGGCCCCCTTTCCTCCCCTGTCCGAGTTTGCTGATTTAATTTGATGATATATAGATGATAGATGATATATGATAGTTAGATGATGATGTTGATGATAGCTGATGATGTTGATGATAGATGATGTATGCTCTTTTTTGTTCATATAATTTTTTATAGCATTTTTGGTCCATGTGTATATGTGTGTGTATATGGATGGATGGATGGATATATATATATAGAAAATTATCATATGATATAAAAAAATATCGCAACTTCCTGTTTTTTTCCATGGATGTATGCTAAAGAAAATTATGAAAGAGTTTATGGGAGGTTTCTATCAAAATGTTCAATGATTTGTCAAGGAAAAAAATTGAAATAATTAAGGTATCCCATATTTTTGTATATATGATATATGTATTTTGTTGGCACCTAGAAGTGTTGTCGAGGCCACCCCAAACCCTAGAAGCGTTGTTGAGGCCACCCCAAACCCTAGAAGCATTGTCAAGGCCACCCAAATTTACCAAGTTAAATGAAGAAAACTCTGGTAACATAGATTTATCAAGTTAATTGTCATGTTGTAATATTTGCAGAAACTATGGATCCAAGAGACGAAGAACAAGAACAGTTGTTGGGAGACATAATCGACGGCGGACATGATATCTTGTCATATCTCGACGACACCGATGGTCTGGAAGGAGAGGGTTATGATGGCTCTGGTGATCAAACAATGGAGTTGGAAGGACATGATCATGACGGGTCCAGTGACCGAATGCCGGAGGAAGAAGGAGACCATGATGACAGCTCCGGTGGCCGATCGGAGGAGGGAGCTGTTGCAAAGTCTGGCGAGGTATATATATTAATTAAGCCTGTGCTGACTCTAGCTAATTGATGCATTAATTGTTTTGGTATGTACATATATTAATTAACTCTTCTTTCTTCTATTATAGCCCTCCGGATCGAGCCAAACTTCGGTAACGAGACGAGGTCCAAAGAAGAGGTTGCACAAGGGTGAAAAGTTCACGATCACAGCACTCACGGACGATGGCCATCCAATTGAACCCAAGCGGACCAAGAACACATTTTCTGCTCAGTGCGGAGCTATTGTTAGGGACAACATCCCGATCAGCATCAAGCAATGGAATAAGCCTAAGGACGACGCCCCTGATGGTGATTATGTCACCGATAGACGAAAAGAAGATCTTTGGACCGCGGTGAAGGAAAATTTCACCCTACCGCCTAAGGAGGATCCGAATAAGCCAGTTATAGAGCCACGGGTCAAGGCGTGTGCTCTTAAGAAGATGGCTGATCTATTCAGGAGGTGGAAGAATGAGTTGAAATCAAAGTTTATCGACAAAGGGAAGACTCCAACATTCGTCGACCGATATGAGAAGATTGGAGATTACTGGCCCGCATTTGTGGCCTACAAGACATCGGAGAAGAGTAAGAAGATGTTAGAGACAAACAAGAACAATGCTGCAAAGAAGCAGTTTCACCATCACACGGGGTCATGTGGCTACCTTAAAGCCCGGCCGTTGTGGGACAAAGCTGACAATGACCTGATTGCTAAAGGGGTCGTACCACAGACATCAAAATGGCCAGACCGTTGAAGGACTTGGTTCTTCGGGGTTGGGGGAACTTTGGACGGATGAGCAACTTGCAATACCCGTGAACAAGCTTCAGAACTATATCACTGCAGCGCAGGAAGGGACGTTCATTCCCGACAGAGAGAAGGACTAGCTGACTGAGGCCCTAGGGAATGCTGAGCACCCTGGACGAACATGGGGCACATCAGGCTCCGTTTCGTGGAAGGTTGGGTTTCCTGACGCAGGCGGTTACAAAAGCCGGGAGAGAAAGAGGAAAGCGGAGCTGAGCGAAATTCAGAAGCTCAATGCAAGACTACAAAAGCTAGAGGAAGTTGAGAGCCAGTGAGCTGTCGGCCAACCATCTTAGCGGCACGAAGCTACCGAGAAGCTACTACCCCGCCCTCTCAGCGAAGAAGCAGCGTCGCTTCCACGGAGCCCATTCAGCCCGACGTCACATCTCCTAGCTACCCCGTGGATACTATCACAGAGGCTCAACATTGCGAGCTTATGACGAAATGCGGGAACCTCACTTTCAAGGCGGCTGTCGGCTCTGTTGCATCTCCTCAACCCAATGGAACTTTTCACTGCCGTCCGATTCCACATGGTTATGCTGTTGTGATTGTGGATGAAGTAATGCCAGAATTTGAGGAGCTCGAGCTTGACCACTTTACAGTTGAAAGAGAGAATAAGCTGGTTCATGCCCTGAGGAGTACATGTCTATGGCAGAAGGAGTACATCAAGCTTCCAGAGTCGACGCCTCCGCCTCCTCCTTCTCCTCAGGCGAATCAGGGCTCACCGCCTCCTTCTCCGGCTCCTCAGGCAAATCAGGGCACACCGCCCCCTTCTCCGGCTCCTTCGGCACGTGGGGGCACTCCGCCTCCTCCTTCGCCTACTCCGGCACGTCGGAGCAATACGCCTCCTCCTCAGCCTTGTCGACAACGGCGGAAGACAGACACCGCCATTGTGGCTCCTCCGGCACCTAGTAAGCAACGACGGAAGGGAGCCGCCGCCGCCCCGACGGCTAGCAGTACAAGCATAGGCAACAGGGGATACACATACGGTCCATCTCTCAAGCCTGTGGAAAAGTTACCATATGAGAGGACCGAGTCTGAAAACAAGGAGATAAGTCAGGCCGAAGTGAGGGACCATTTTGCAAAGAAAACTCCAGATCCGAAGGAGAAGATAGATCCGGTGAAAGCGAAGCGCAATATCGATCCGGAGAATATAGATCCGGTGGACGAATTCAAATACCGGTATAGGCGTCCTCTCGTCAAACCCGATCCTCCTCCTCTAACAATGATGATGCGAAGATTCCTTGAATGGTACATGCAAAGTTGCCGCGAGTCTGGGATGGATTCTTTGGTACTGTCAGTTAAAGAGGAGCACGACCTCGTTGGAATTGATATGTTGAATAATGAATACAAGGAGATATGGAGTTATACAATGAGAAGGCCATCAACAAAACAATCGTGACTTGCTACTGTCTGTAAGTACTACTTCTGTAATTAAGTCTCTCTATTTATATAGCTCAGCTCTTTCATTGCATGTATATATAATTATCCTCACTACTATATTATGCAGATTGAAGATCGTCGAATGTAGAAAAGCACAAATCTATGACATTGGGTTCATTAACCCAAATGTCATACATGATCATAATATAAAACATTGTCCCATAGAAACCAAGGAGAACTTGCTACAATCGTTGCTTAAAAATCAAAATAAAGGGACAATACTCTTTCCTTATAACTTCAAGTGAATGTCACTGTCTTGTGCATATTCGGTTTCCCTTATTACTCTAGGTTTATAGTAATGTATTGATGAGTTATGCATGCGTGCGCAGTTTCCACTTTATTCTGCTAGGGACTCATCTTGAGCGGTGAGTAGTAATCATCTTAGACTCGAAACGAAAAGATCCCCAGAATTATGCGGACATGATTAAAATTCTCCAGAAGTAAGTTCAATCGATCATTATTGCATCATATCACCAACTTTAATTTGTTCATTTCTTGATATCAAGAAATTATTTTCTTTGTCTGGCAGGGTTTGGAAAGATTTCACAACAACTGTTCCGGCACTGCCGAAGGAGCTGCGATTTACACACCCGAAAGTAAGTACTACTAGCTAGTTCGACGCATCTCCCATTGATTCTAGTTTCATCAATACCATTTATCATGCTTGATTGTCAGTTTGATTGAACTCTATTTCTCGTAAAGTGCTTGTGGCAAGAAGACGAGACTGATTTATGTGGATACTACATTTGCGACTTTATCTACAACGTGATGATCCCTAAGCGGGGCTACTCTACAAAACAATTTGAAGTGCGTAAGCAATAATATTCACAATTTTATTTTATTACCATATATATGTAATGACCCCCTTCTTCAAATTAGATGTGGCAGATGTGGGATGAACTCCTACCACATGATCACATACGAGCAATTCAAGAAGAATTGGCGGAATTCTTTCTTGACCACGTCATAAATAAAACCGAAGAATACCATCTGGAAGTGGACATTAGATATTAGGGATTGTAAGATATATTATATTGTATATATTATAGCTAGTAGCGTCGGATATATATACGAAAACTTGTTATACAACCAATCTCTCGGAGAAAGATAGGTCGATCACTTCTATCTCTATATGTTCATGACGATCTTCTGTACTTAATGGTTCCTTCATTTGCTTACTAGCTAGCGTGTCGAGTTCTCTCTATAGTAGCTAGTGTCGACCAAGCACGAAGAAAGAGAGGACACTTCTCTCTATCAATTAGCTAGCTATAACAATAGAAAACCCCTAAATTAACTCTCTAAAACCACCTAAACCCCCCTCCCTTTGAAAATGAAAAAAAAGCAACTGCCAGATGCTGACGCGTGGATGCCTGTTGGTCCCGGTTGGTGTTACCAACCGGGACTAAAGGTCCTCCTGCCTGGGCTCCCCGCAGAGGCCACGTGGAGCCCCTTCTGTCCCGGTTTGTAAGAGAACCCGGACTAAAGCTTTCCCGACACTTTAGTACCGGTTCCGAAACCGGGACAAATGGGCCTTACGAACCGGGACAAATGGGCCTTTTTCTACTAGTGACCCATAAATACTCAACTACTCGTCGCGTCCTCTCATCTCCCACACGCTTTGTGCTTTCGAATCCCAATCGCGGACCGGTCGTCGGCAACATACTTCTGCGTCTCTGCGGGAGGTATCTCTTTCTCTTCCCCCTTTACTTCTCCAATATCTCTTCCCTTTCTTTGTATTCTATACATATGTGTTTTAGGTTTAGGGTTTAGGATTAAATAAATTGATTCTGGTTTGTTTTCCTAATCTCCTCCTTTTACCACGCAGATCGGCCTTGTCTAGTAGGTCTTCTTTGCTTAGATGTGAAGCAAGCAGTGGAGGAGGTAGCGTGGATGCAGTCCATGTATTGGCTGCTGATCTCGTCATTCCGGCAAATGATCATGAGAACTAGCCTTGTGGAGATACGATCTGATGTAGTAAAACTTTGGGAAAAGGAAAGGACGCAATAAGAGTTCCTGGAGTATTTGTTGAAATATATGTAAGTACACTCCAAACTCATGATTCCTTATTGTCTTGCTCATGCAGTCAATAACTGGGTAAATGGGCTTATTTTTTTCTTAGCCCTTTCGAGTATCCAAGACATGAAAATGAATGGATAAGAAAAGTCGGCGAGTACATCATTTTGACATTACATATAGAAGATTTCTCCCTTCGTTGCTTAAATCTGGGGGTGTCAGGATATAAAATTTTGAACCCTTCTTGTAAGCTGGAGGAATTGAATTGTCTGTGTGATGAGGCATTATCTTCCGAGTAAGTACATGTTATCATATTTGCTGGAGTAGTTCACTTCACTACTGCCATATTAAATTACCTTGTTACTTTGTTCATAATGTTGATGAGCTGGATTGACATTGAAGCTAGAGAATGTGTGGCCAAAGAAAAAAAATCTAAGCTACAACCAGAAAGGTATTTATCTTGGGAAGTTCTTTTTTTCTGATCAAGTCACATGGTCGACATTAATGATCAGAGGTTTGGTCTTGTTTCATAGAAAAAGGACCTAAAAGGAAGATATAATGATGTGGCTAAAAACAATGAAAGGAGGAGAAACTGCTAGCAATGAGGAAGCTTATAATATCCTATCTCAAATAAAGGAAGTAGAAGAAGTCAAGCAAGCAACACGGAATGGTCTGTGGCAGCATGACTTCATTTCCTGTTGTTTACATTGGTTCATCTGTTCAGTTCTCAGTCTGTATGATATCTTTCGCTTTTGTTTATTATATTACTTTGTATCTTCCATAGTACATCATTTTGTATCGTTTAATATGAAAATACTTTTTTCTAGAAAATATCTTTGTAATATAAGTACTTCATTAGGTTTTTTTACTCCCTATAATCCACAAAACCATAACTTTTTAGACATAGTTTTTGTACAACTTTTAAAACTGTAACCACCAATATCTTCTAAAATACTTCGATTAAATGAGAGAAAACAACATAAATATCTTTTTAAAATATACTAGCATGATATAACTATATTACTAGGTTTTAGAATTTCATGAAAATAGAAACTAATATAAATATACTATTGTGGAGATTGTGCTATCGTTCGAAAGACTATCTTCTTAAAGAACGGAGGGGCCAGTAGAAGAAATGGTCAACATTAAGACTAGAGGGAGTGTCTAACTTTCATTAACAAGTTGTGCTACCCATAGATGGTAGGATAATATATCCATATTACTAGTACACATTCATAGATGGTAGGTAAAAAAATTGACATTAGTGAAAGTTAGACACTCCCTCTAGTCATAATGTTGACAATTTTTTCTACTGGCCCCTTCGGTCTTATAGTGTTTTGAATGCTAGCACAATCTCCACCATAGTACATATTAATATTAGATTATATTTTGGTATAATTCTAAAACCTAATAGTATTGTTAAATTATGCTAGTATCTTTTAGACAAATCTATATAAGTGGTTTTCTCTCACTCAATCAAAATATTTTATAAGATAGCGGTGGTAAAAGTTTTTTAACTTCTACAAAAATTATGCCCAAAAAGTTTTGTTTTTCTGGACTATATTGAGTAATAAAACCTAATTAAAGTACTTATATTACAAAGATATTTTCTAGAAAAATATATATATATATATGTATATATATATATATATATATATATATATATATATATATTTGAAACGATGTAGAACGGTGTAGTATAGATGATACGAAATAATATAATAAACAAAGTGAAAGATAGCAGACAGACTGGGAACCGAAGAGAGGAACCAAGGGAAACAAATTGAATGCGGGACATGAAGATATAGCAAGACATACTGCTAGAGACTTTGCCGTGCCGTCGGCTTCACTTCTTCTATGACCTTTATTTGAGAAAGGATATTATTAGCTTCCTCATTGCTAGCAGTTTCTCGTCCTTCCATTGTTTTAGCCATGTGACTATATCTTCCCTTTAGCTCAGTTTGCCATAAAACAAGACAAAACCTATGATCATTAATGTCAACCAAGTGACATAACCACACAAAAAAGGAACTTCTGAAGATAAATACCTTTATGGTTGCAGCTTTGATTTCTTTCTCTTGCCACATATTCTCTTATTAATGTCAATCCAGGTCTTCAACTTTCTGAACTAAGTAATAAGATAATTCATATGACAGTAGTGAAGTGAACTACTCCAACAAATATTATAACATCTACTCACCTAGAAGATGATGCCTCATCACACAAACAATTCAACACCTCCAACTTACAAGAGTGGTTCAAAATTTTATACCTTGATACCCCCTTATTTAAGCAGTGAAGGGTGAAATCTTCTCCATGTAATGTCAAACTGATGTACTCGCCGACTTTTCTTATACATTTTTTCAATGTCTTGTATATTCAAATGGGCTAAGATTTTTTGAACTCATTTACCCAGTTATTGACTGCATGGGAAAAACAACAAGGAGTATACTTACATATCTTTGCCATTTTGTATGACGGACAACAACTTTATGTGAAGGCCACACTAGTACAGAAAAGCCTAGTGCCCACATTCTAAAAATGCCTTGTTGGAGTAGACATCCGACGCCACAGTTAAAAAATAGTGGTGGCGTTAGAACCTACGCTAGCAATATATCACATGTTGTTAGCGTCCATGTAATCCAACGTCGGCAATTTGTTTTCTGGATTATAAGGAAAAACAGTACTTCAAAAACAAAAGGGACGAACCAATTAAACATACTCATAAACTTAGTAAGAGTTTCAAACTTAGTACTTATCAGCTAAACTTACTCATAAACTTCACAGTTTAGAACTTCACAAAAGGTACTGAAACAATTAAACTATTGTTCATCAAGGATTATCCTCAACTGGCAAATCTTCTTCCGATTGCTCTCTCCATAATTTTTGAAGGGAGCAACTTATGTCGGTAGCTCAATGTTCTGTGTCCTGAGTAGTTTTTTCTCCTACTTCAGTTTATCCCTCTCTAGAGTCAACTTATCCCTATGTTTCCTCAGTTTGTTTGACTTAATAAGGGCAATAGCACCCTCTGTGAGCAGGTTATCCCTGTCATTCTTCACATACACATCGTTTTCTTCCAGTTTGTGATGTACCACTATGACTTCTCTAAGCGCCATGTGTTCCACTTGTCCACTTCGTACACCGATGTGTTGTTGCTTGTAGAATTGTCCATTTGTCCTGTTTCAAATTATGTACACAAGCAAATTAAAATTTGTAGTGGCACTTATAAATAAACTACTACATAATCTAAAGCTTACCAGATTGAGACATATGTTCTCAAATCCATCTAATACAAGTCGTTGGAAACATATCTTAGAATTCATATGAACCTCACCATCTTAGAATGAATAATTTAAAAATAGCATGCATTCCATGTGTATCTCGCATTTTTTGATTGTAATGTATATGAGAAACATATATACTTGATAAAATTCACATGCAGAATTTTGAAAGCTCGTATGTGTACTACATAAGACTACACAGACTTACTATGCATCATGAATTAAAGTAAAATTTACAGATGGGGGGAAACAGGTCAAGGTTCTTACCAATAAAAAAAAGGTCATGGTTTCTTTTCCACTAATTTTTGACTAATTAATCATGGTGGAAGCATCGTGTTATACCGTGCCACACTCAAGAATGAATAACAACTACTAGTACATGTTCACCAGACCCCAATTGACAACGATACAAGGGGAATAAATTAGTTGAATGACAACTGAACACCCGATGTAAAGTTTTGCCGTTTGTCTACTACATTCAGTCAACTGCACATATCACTCCACCATATATCAGAGAGAGATTAATGATGCGAGAGATCTTTTGGTCGATGCAAAGGATATGCACGTGTACTGTAGGTTGGGCAGGAACACAAAAGCTGAATATGATACCTAATTTCTAAGGTGAAACTCCAAGCTTCATGTTGATGCAAACTCTGCTTGGCAAACTATTACACCTGGCGCACCCACTGTCCCAACCACAGTTATATCATCGGAGCACCAACTAATTTTTCCCAACGTAGGATCACAATGGTGCTTTACAAAAACCACGTGGAACTAAATCTGGAACTGACACAACATGGCTACTGAATTTTGAACGAATGAACAAACAACACCTCACGCTACACTCCACTCCCAGGGGTGGTAACAAACAAGATGATAGATAGATTTGGTGGGGATGGCAGATTTGATGTACCTGTGCTTGAGTGTTGGGTGGTGGATGATCTTGGTGGTTCTTTGTCTCCACCTTTGACGAACCCCGGCCGTGTCGGGCAAGGTAGCATCAGGCGGTGGCGGGGATCGAGAGGAGGATGGGTGGAGTTGGGGATCGAGAGTGAGGACGAAAGGATGTTTTTTTACTGTGTCGGGAGCTGATAAACCGACTAGTGCTAGTGTGTGCCTAATGTGCAACGCCGGGCCTAATGTGCAACGTCAGCACTAAGAAAATAGCTATGGCATTCGAATTTAGCCAACTTCGGCACTATTTGAAAATATTAGTGCCGGCGTTGGTGAGAAATGGCGCACCAGGCACAAGAGTTGTGACTAGCCATTTATCCACTAGTGTTAGGAAGAAATAAAGGCACCACTTCAAGTTGAGTTAAGTCTTTGAGCATTTCTTTTGGTTGCCCATTCCTTACTTCGCACACCTGCTTACATCTTTCAGTACCTTATTCTATTTATAGTTCAGAAGAAACGGTATCTAAAAGCAAGCATGCAGCTAGGAATAGTTAAACATTTTCATTTATGGAAACATATACAAAGTTTAGTGCCATATTAAAAAATAAACTACAAACAAACATTCATTAGATTATAAATTATGAAATGATAAACAATATGACCCTCAAGTTGATGATCTATTTTGTGTTAACAAGACAGAAGTAATAAGAAGACCAACATTCTCACACAACCTAACTAACCATAACTAGCTAAAGCAAACCATATTTAGAAATGAGGAGTAGATGCATCAATGAATGAATGCAACACGAAATGGTAAATAAAACACATTACTATTTTGTTTCTATAATTACCTCACCAAATTAGCGAAGAGACTCCAAAAAATCTGATTGCTTCCATTAGAAAAAAATCCAAAACAAACCTCCAATCTATAGGCGGACGCCAAATTAAACCCTAAACTTCTAACCCATGAAATCAACACACCAAACTCTCTCATCCGGGTCTATTTTTAACCTTGAGAGGATTTAGACGGTATTCACTTACGTGACTTGAGACAGTGTTTGTATTTTCTCAAAGAGGAAGGGATGATGCAGCATGACTATAGTAAGTATTTTCCTCGGTTATGAAACCAAGGTATCAATCCGTAGAGGAAGATCACGCACCCACGTAAACAACACCTGCACACAAATAATAAATACTTGTAACCCGACGCAAAAGAGAGGTTTTCAAGATCTCTAAGGTAATAAGATAGATTGGGTAACGATAGTTTTGGCAAATAGATGTCGCAAGAACACAAAATGAAATAAGTAAATAAAAAGTGCAGCAAAGTATTTTTTTTGGATTGATAGATCTGGAAACAAAAAGGCAAAATAGTAAATCGGAAAACAATATGTTGGAAAAGTAGACCCGGGGGCCATAGGTTTCACTAGTGGCTTCTTTCATGAGTATAGCACACGGTGGGTACACAAATTACTGTTGGGCAATTGATAGAAGATCAAATAATCATGACAGTATCCATGCAATGATCATTATATAGGCATCACGTCCAAGATAAGTAGACCGAAATGATTCTGCATCTACTTTTATTACTCGACACATCGATCGCTATCCAGCATGCATCTAGTGTATTAAGTTCATGGAGAAACGAAGTAATGCAGTAAAAACGGTGACATGTTGTACACAAGATCTATTCATGTAGGAATAGACCCCATCTTGTTATACTTAATGGAAACGATACATGCGTGTCTTCCTACCCCTTCTATCACTAGGAAAGAACACCGCAAGATCGAACCCATCACAAAGCACCTCTTTCCATTCCAAGAAAAAATGATCTAACTGGCCTAAGTGAACCAAAGATTCGACGAAGAAATATGAGGCTATAAGTAATCATGCAAATAAGAGATCAAAGAAGACTCAAAATATATTCATGGATTGCAACTGATCTTGAACTCAAAATTCATTGAATCTCTACAAACACACCGCAAAAGTCATTACATCAAATAGATATCCAAGAGACCATTGTATTGATAATCATAGAGAGAGTAAGCCATCTAGCTACTTCCTACGGACCCGTAGGTCTATGGTGGACTACTCACGCATCATCGGAGAGGCACCTATGATGACGATGAACCCCTGATGGTGTTAGATTGGATCTCGAGGTTCTAGAACTTGTGGCAGCTGTAATTGTGTTTTGTCAACTCCTCTAGGGTTTTCCAAATATTTGAGAATTTATAGGGAGAATAGCCGGTTGAGGGGTTCCCGAGGTGGGCACCCTCCACCAGGCCTCTCTAAGGGCCTTTGGCGCGTCCTGGGCCCCCTCTCCTGGTGTTCTTTGGCCCATCCTAGCTCTTTTGGTCCATAAAAATACTCCAAAAATTCCCGTAGCGTTTGGGGTCCGTTTGGTACTAATTTTCTGTGATGTAAAAACAAGCAAAAACAGCAACCGACACTTTGGCAATATGTCAATTGGTTAGTCCCAAAAAATGATATAAAGTTGCTATAAAATGATTGTAAAATATCCAAGATTGATAATATAATAGCATGGAACAAGAAAAAATTATAAATACATTGGAGACGTATCAGCATCCCCAAGCTTAATTCCTACCCTACCTCGAGTAGGCAAATGATAAAAACAGAATTTTTGATGTGGAATGCTGCGTAACATGTTCATCATATATTTTTTGCTTTGTAGCATGGACATTTGGAGTTTTAAATGGTTCAAAGATATAGACTGGTTTCGACATGAAAACTTTAATACTCAAGCATATAAAAAATAAACCATGTATTTCAAATTATAAGCGCTAAAGCAAGCTATCCCTAGCCCATCATGCTCAATCATTGATCCATTCACAATACACGCTCAAATATTAGCTACACCTAATGCTCAAGTACGATCATAGTCCCTCCTAGTTAGTTCTTCGCAGAGGGAAGTAGGGATTTGTAGAGGTGCCCGAGCTCAAGTGTTTAAATTGATCGAGAAAGATGTTTTGAGTGGCATGCCTTTCCTGTCAACGAAAACGACTGTGAGATTTCAATATCTTTCCATAGTAGATACATCATAGGCGTTTCCCAAACAACAAATAAATTTATTCCTTTTTCCACCATACTTTCACTTTTCATGGCTAGCCGAATCCACGGTTGCCTTCCATACCAAGACTTTCCAAGGAATTTATTATTTGACAACATAAAGTAAATATTTTTTCCTTTTTCATTTGGACTGGGCATCCCTATTACCACCCTACTCTCGTGCAATGAAAAGTGAATAAACACTCATCTTGAGAATAACACATCTAGCATGGAAAAATATCGGTCACCCCATATCGTTTCATGAGTGGTACAAGGACACAAAAAGGAAACATTATTTTGAAATTTAGAGATGGCACATACAAATTTTCTTGGAACAGCATGGAAATACCGTATATAGGTAGGTATGGTCGACTCATATGGCAAAACTGCTTTTAAGGATTTTGGAAGCACAAGTAATATTTCTACTCACAAATGAAGGCTAGCAAAAGATTGAGAAGAGTCCAACTAACAAACAAAAAATCACATAAGCGAGCATTAAGCCTAACTAACACTAGTAGAAAGCAAACCTTTCGTCCAAATCATTATTCCCGGTTGGGTTTTGAACCGGCACTAATGTGCCCATTAGTCCCGGTTCGTTACGGGCATCATTAGTGCCGGTTCGTTCCGGACCTTTAGTCTCGGTTCGTGCCACGAACCGGCACTGAAGGTGTGGTGGTAGGCTGGCGTCAGCCTGGGGCCCCATGGGAACCTTTATTCCCAGTTGGTGTCTCCAACCGCGTCTATAGGCTAACCTTTAGTCGCGGTTGGAGCCACCAACCGGGACTAAAGGTTCCCCTATATTGAAACCCTTCGGTGCCAGCCCGAGCAGAGTCCTCTGTTCTTCCCCTTTCCTCTCCTCTCTGTTCTTCCTCTCTTCCTCGAGCTCATCCTCCAATTTTGCCAGAATTTGTCAAGATTTGGAGGCATCCCATCCATCCAAGTGTTCACAAAGGTTAGCAAGTTTGTCCTTTCATCTCTCATTGCTAGATTAGCTCTTGTAATTCTCTATAAGTATAGTAATTTGTGGGGTTTAGTTTGTATGTGGTAGTTTATTTGATTTATGCAATTTGAGCTCAAATTAACTTCTTACTTTGTATTTGTAGGTGTGGTTTACTTAGTGCCTTCCCGTCACCATCCTAACCACCGTCTATCACCCGCACCTTCCCGTCGTCGGCACCACCTTGGTGAGCCTCTTGTTCTTATCCTTTTTATAATAAAAAAACCATGTTTGTAAGATTTAGTTAGTTACCTGTATAGTGTTCTTACCTATATGGTTGTTTGTTATACGTAGTGGCATCGTTTTGAAATCTGTCCCTGTCGGCCCTCGTCCGGTTTATGATGCGGATGTGGTATATACTATCTTTTTTAACTCTTTGATGCATTTCGTGTTCATGACAATTATGCCAATCAAGTTGACATAGATGTTTTTATCTAGGAGGTATGTGAACCGGAGATTCCAACTCACATAGATATTCTTGTCAAGAAGTTAAATTTAGTTGAAAAAGAAAACGAGTATTTGACAGAAAATTTGGAAAGAGTTGAAGAAGAGAAGATGAAACTGGAGTTGTATATTGCCGATGTCGTCGATGATCACAAGATCAAGACGGGTGCAATGCGCTTGAAGATTTTAAAATTTAAAAGATATGGCATTGATAGTGAGGTTGGTACTATGTTGTTGGATCAATTGTTATCTTAGTTGTAATGTTGATCGTATTTGTTGTTGCATTTAAATGCTTTAGCTAGAGAGTTTGTATGTTGTTTTATTAGAACAAGTGTGTATGAACTTTATGTGCGAACTTGTATTAATTTGGTCTTTTCGGTGTTCTGTAATGAAGATGAGCCGACAATGGATGTACGACGGCCGATGCTCTCCCCAGTTCATTAATGGCATGCATACTTTTTTGGTTGCGACTGAGGCAAACAAGCGACCAGATGGTTTTATGTATTGTCCATGTGTTGGCTGTAAGAATGATCGAAATTACTCTAACTCAAGAACCATTCATGTCCACCTATTTGAGTCTGGTTTCATGTCCGGCTATAACTGTTGGACCAAGCACGGAGAAAGAGGGGTCCTAATGGAAGAGAATGAAGAAGAAGAGGATGACGAGAGCTATCATGGCCATGGGTTCCATGAATACAATGGTACAACAATGAGGGAAGAAGCTGATCCGACAATGTGGGAAGGAGCTGAAGAAGAGGCATCAGATGAGCCCGCTGATGATCTTGGTCGGGCCATTGCCGATGCAAAGAGAAACTGCGCAAGTGAAAAGGAGAAGCTGAAGTTGCAGGACATGTTAGAGGATCACAAAAAAGGGTTGTACCCAAATTGCAAAGATGACAATAAAAAGCTAGGTACCACACTGGAATTGCTGCAATGGAAGGCAGAGAATGGTGCATCTGACAAGGCATTTCAAAAGTTGCTGATAATGTTAAAGAAGAATCTACCAAAGGACAACGAATTGCCAGAGAGTACGTACGAAGCAAACAAGGTTGTCTGCCCTCTAGGATTAGAGGTCGAGAAGATACATGCATGCCCTAATGACTGCATACTCTACTACGGTAAGTACGAGGATTTGAATGCATGCCCGATATGCTGTACATTACACTATAAGATCGGCCAGGTGATGTTGAGGGTGAACGCCCCAGGAATAATATTCCTGCCATGGTGATGTGGTATACTCCTATAATACCACGGTTGAAACGTTTGTTCCAAAACAAAGAAAATGCCAAGTTGATGCGATGGCACAACGAACACCGTAAGATAGATGGGAAGTTGAGAGTGCCTGCTGACGGGTCGTAGTGGAGAATAACCGGGAGAAAGTGGAAGGACATTCTAAAGTATGCAAGGAACGTATGGTTTGGTTTAAGTGCAGATGGCATTAATCCTTTTGGGGAGCAGAACACTAATCATAGCACATGGCCTGTGACTCTATGTATCTATAACCTTCCTCCTTGGTTGTGCATGAAGCGGAAGTTCATTATGATGCTAGTGCTCATACAAGGCCCCAAGCAACCTGGCAATGATGTTCATGTGTACCTAAGGCCATTGGTGAAGAACTTTTATAGCTGTGGAATGGAAAAGGTGTACATGTGTGGGATGCCAAAGATCGGGAGGAATTTGACCTACATGTGTTGCTGTTTGTAACCATCAATGATTTGCCTGCTCTCAGTAACCTTTCAGGACATACAAACAAGGGATACCACGCATGCATGCACTGTTTAGATGATATCGACAATATATATTTGGATAAATGTAAGAAGAATGGGTATCTAGGGCATCGTCAATTTCTTTAGAGTAGGCATCCCGTAAGAAAGAAAGGCAAGCATTTCAAAGGTGAGGCAGATCACTGGAAGAAGCCTCGCCACCATACAGGTGATGAAATACTTGATATGGTCAAGGATTTAAAAGTAATCTTTGGCAAGGGTCCTGGTGCACAATCTGTTCTGAATGACGCTCGCAAACGCGTACCCATGTGGAAGAAGAAATCTATATTTTGGGACCTACCGTATTGGAAAGACGTCAAGGTCCGCTCTGCAATCAATGTGATGCACGTGACGAAGAATCTTTGCGTGAACCTACTGGGCTTCTTGGGCGTGTATGGGAAGACAAAAGATACGCCGGAGGCACGGGAGGACCAGCAACATATGCATGGAAAAGATAGTATGGATCCAAAGCAGTAGCAGGGTCATGCCAGCTATGCTCTTACCAAAGAAGAGAAGGAAATCTTCTTCGAATGCCTGCTTAGTATGAAGGTCCCGTCTGGCTTCTTGTCGAATATAAAGGGAATAATAAATATGCCATAGAAAAAGTTCCATAACCTAAAGTCTCATGACTGCCACGTGATTATGACGCAACTACTTCCGGTTGCATTGAGGGGGCTTCTACCGGAAAACGTCTGACTAGCCATTATGAAGCTATGTGCATTCCTGAATGCAATCGATCCAGAAATCCTACCAAGGTTAGAGAATGATTTTTTTCAATGTCTTGTCAGTTTCGAGTTGGTGTTCCTATTGGGAGACGTAGTAGTAAATCAAAAAAAAATTCTACGTGTCGCCAAGAGCTATCTATGGAGAAACCAGCAACGAGTGGGGAGAGATTGCATTTTCATACCTTTGAAGATCGCTAAGAGGAAGCGTTACAAGAACGCGGCTGGTGGAGTCGTACTCGTAGCGATTCAGATCGCGGTGGACTCCGATCCCAGCGACGAACAACAGCGCCTCCGCATTCAACACACGTGCAGCCAGGTGACATCTCCTACGCCTTGATCCAACAAGGAGGAAGGAGAGGTTCGGGAAGAGCTCCGGAAGCACGACGGCGTGGTGACGATGGAGCTGCGTGGACTCCGGCAGGGCTTCGACAAGCGCTACGGAGAACGAGGAGAGGGAGGAGTAGGGCTGCACCGAGAGAGGAAGAAAACCGTGTGTCTGGTAGCCCCAAAACCCCTACTATATATAGGAGAAGGGGAGGGAGGGCTGCGCCCTAGGGTTTCAGCTCTTGGAACATCTCATGTGCTCCGTGCTACTCAAAACGCTTTTGGAGCCCTGTTTCTAAACTGTAAACCATGCCGCACTGAACAAGGGAGTAATCATTGCAGCGAGAATGCCAAGCGTTCGCAACGTCTTGCTCTGCTGAGAGAATGGGTGGGTCACCTAGCGGTGCATCAAGTTCATACAATCTCTTGGAATCTACGAGGATGATCCTCAAGCTACGGACCTAGTCCGCATAGTTGCTTCCATCATCCTCCAGCTTGGTTTTCTCTAGGAACGCGTTGAAGTTGAGGTTGGCATTAGCGTTGGCCATTGGATCTACAATATAGATTGTAAAGACAATTTTAGACTAAGTTCATGATAATTAAGTTCACATAATCAAATTATTTAACGAACTCCCTCTTAGATAGACATCTCTCTAGTCATCTAAGTGACACATGATCCATGTCAACAAGCCCGTGTCTGATCATCATGTGAGACGAACTAGTCATCCATGGTGAACATCTCCATGTTGATCGTATCTTCTATACAATTCATGGTCAACCTTTTGGTCTTCCGTGTTCCGAGGCCATGTCTGTACATGCTAGGCTCGTCAAGTCAACCTAAGTGTTTCGTGTGTGTAAATCTGGCTTACACCCGTTGTATGCGAACGTTAGAACCTATCACACCCGATTATCACGTGGTGCTTCGGAACAACGATCCTTAGCAACGGTGCACAGTTAGGGTGAACGCTTCTCTTGAAATTTTATTGAGATATCATCTTATTTACTACCATCGTTCTAAGCAAATAATATGTAAACATGATAAACATCACATGCAATCAATATAGTGACATGATATGACCAATATCATCTTGCTCCTTTGATCTCCATCTTCGGGGCACCATGATCATCACTGTCACCGGCATGACACCATGATCTCCATCATCATGATCTCCATCATTGTGTCTTCATGAAGTTGTCTCGCCAACTATTACTGCTACTACTATGACTAACGTTTAGCAATAAAGTAAAGTAATTACATGGCATTTATGATTGACACCCAGGTCATACAATAAAAACCAGACAACTCCTATGGCTCCTGCTGGTTGTCATACTCATCGACATGCAAGTTGTGAATCCTATTACAAGAACATGATGAATATCATACATCACAATGCATCACATCACATCCTTTGGCCATATCACATCACAAGGCATATGCTGCAAAAACAAGTTAGACGTCCTCTAATTTGTAGTTGCAAATTTTTACGTGGCTACTATAGGTTTCTAGCAAGAACGTTTCTTACCTACGCCAAAACCACAACGTGATATGCCAATTTCTATTTACCCTTCATAAGGACCCTTTTCATCAAAGCCAATCTGACTAAGGTGGGAGAGACAGACACCCGCTAGCCACCTTATGCAACTAGTGCATGCCAGGCGGTGGAACCGGTCTCACATAAGCGTACGTGTAAAGTTGGTCCAGGCCGCTTCATCCGACAATACCACCGAATCGAGATAAGACTAGTAGTGGTAAGCAAGTTTGTGTTCTACTCGTGCATGAATTCTACGCATAGACCTTGCTCATGATGCCACTGTTGGGAGACGTAGTAGTAAATCAAAAAAAATTCCTACGTGTCACCAAGATCTATCTATGGAGAAACCAGCAACGAGTGTGGAGAGATAGCATTTTCATACCTTTTAAGATTGCTAAGCGGAAGCATTACAAGAACGCGGTTGGTGGAGTCATACTCGTAGCGATTCAGATCGCGGTGGACTCCGATCTCAGCACCGAACAACGGCGCCTCTGCGTTCAACACACGTGCAACCCGGTGACATCTCCTACGCCTTGATCCAGTAAGGAGGAAGGAGAGGTTGGGGAAGAGCTCCGGCAGCATGACGCCATGGTGACAGTGGAGCTGCATGGACTCCGATAGGGCTTCGCCAAGCGCTACAGAGAACGAGGAGAGGGAGGAGTAGGGCTGCGCCGAGAGAGGAAGAAAACCGTGTGTCTGGCAGCCCCAAAAACCCCACTATATATAGGAGGAGGGGAGGAAGGGATGTTCCCTAGGGTTTCCACCCGAGGGTGGTGCGGCAGCCACCAGATGGCAATCTGGCCAACGGCCAGAGTGGGAGAGGGGAGGGGCGGCGCCCTAGATGGGCCTAGGGCCAATCTGTCCTAGGGTTTGCCCCCCTCCACCTCTTGCTGCGCCTTGGGCCCCTTGTGGGTGCGCACCAGCCCACCCAGGGGCTGGTTCCCTCCCAATTGTGGCCCAAGCAGCCCTATGGTGCCCGTGGCCCCTCCCGGTGGTCCCTCGGAACCCTTCCGATGGTCCCGGTACACTATCGGTGACGCCCGAAACATTTCCGGTAACCGAAACCTCACTTCCTATATATGAATCTTTACCTCTGGACCATTCCGGAGCTTCTCGTGACATCTGGGATCTCATCTGGGACTCTGAACAACCTTCGGTAACCACGTACACTAGCGTCATCGAACCTTAAGTGTATAGACCCTACGGGTTCGGGAGACACGTAGACATGACCGAGACACCTCTCCGGTCACTAACCAACAGCGGGATCTAGATACCCATGTTGGCTCCCACATGCTCGATGATGATCTCATCGGATCAACCACGATGTCGGGGATTCAATTAATCCCATATTCAATTCCCTTTGTCTATCGATATGATACTTGCCCGAGATTCGATCGTCGCTATCTCTATACCTTGTTCAATCTCGTTACCGACAAGTCTCTTTACTCTTTCCGTAATACATCATCCTGTGGCTAACTCCTTAGTCACAATGAGCTCATTATGATGATGTCTTACCGAGTGGGCCCAAAGATACCTCTCCTTCATATGGAGTGACAAATCCCAGTCTTGATTCGTGCCAACCCCGCAGACACTTTCGGATATACCCGTAGTGCACCTTTATAGCCACCCAGTTACGTTGTGACGTTTGGCACACCCAAAGCATTCCTACGGTATCCGGGAGTTGCACAATCTCATGGTCTAAGGAAACGATACTTGACATTGAAAAGCTTTAGCAGACGAACTACACGATCTTGTGCTATGCTTAGGATTGGGTCTTGTCCATCACATCATTGTCCTAATGATGTGATCCCGTTATCAACGACATCCAATGTCCATGGTCATGAAACCGTGACCATCTATTGATCAACGAGCTAGCCAACTAGAGGCTCACTAGGGACATGTTGTAGTCTATGTATTCACACATGTATTATGGTTTCCGGTTAACACAATTATAGAATGAACAATAGAAAATTATCATGAACAAGGAAATACAATAATAACCATTTTATTATTGCCCTTAGGGCATATTTCCAACTGTTCCCACCATCCTTCTTCAATATCATGATGCATGTCCTAGTTCACCTAGTCGAGGAGATTGCCATTCCGGGTCCTGTATTTCTACACAATATGTTCCCCTTTGAGAGGTTCATGGGAGTCTTAAATAAATATGTTCATAATCGTGCTAGGACAGAAGGAAGCATCTCGAAGGGCCATGAAACAGAGGAGGTCATTGAGTTTTGTGTTGAATTTATTCCTGACATTAAGCCGATAGGTGTTCCTGAATCGCGGCATGAGGGGAGACTGGGTGGAAAAGGCACGCTAGGAAAGAATTCACTAATATGTCGGGACGGGCATTCTTTGTCGCAAGCACACTACACAGTTCTACAAAGTTCCGCCTTGGTGGCTCCATATATCGAGCAACACAAGAATATTCTACGCTCCAAACACCCGGAGAAGTCTAACGACTGGATTACACATGAACAAATGGTGACTTTCGCTGGTTGGTTCGAGACACGTCTCATGCATGACGACACTGTTGAAGATGACCTTTACTTGTTGTCCAAGTTACCATCTTCGACTATATTGACTTCAAAGGGTATGAGATAAATGGGAATACATTTTACACAATCGCCCAAGATAAAAAGAGCGCCAAAGAAAACAATAGTGACCCGCGGCAAACAACAATGGGCCCAAGGACACATACTATGGTTACATAGAGGAGATATGGGAACTTGACTGTGGACTTGATTTGAAGGTCCCTTTGTTTAGTTGCAAATGGGTCAATCTGACAGGAGGCAGGGTAAAGGAAGACCCGCAGTACGGAATGACAACAGTGGATCTCATCAATCTTGGGACGCAAACGAACCATTCTCCCTAGCCAATGGTGTGTCGCAGGTTTTCTGTGTGAAGGACATGTCTACCAAGCCAAGAGAAAGAAAAGATAAGGAAGCAAATACATATTGCGATGAATGAAAGCGCCACATAGTTCTTTCAGGGAAAAGAAACATCGTGGGAGTGGAGGATAAGACAAACATAACATAAGATTATGAAATTTCATGAAATTGCTCCCTTCACAGTGAATGTTGACCCGAGCATCAAGTTAAATGATGAAGATTGTCCATGGTTACGACGCAAAGGGACACACGCGAAGAAAAAGTTTTTACACCCAAAGATCCCTCTCTGGGATGTGACTGGCTTCTCTAGTAAGTTTCTGGACTTATATATCTAGAAAGTCCCACTTCAGACAAACCGAAGGGAATCTTTGTAATAGTAGTGTACTTATGTGTTTTGAGCGTTCAGTATGCACCATTCGAAGGGAGGACATCAATTTTCAACCCTTTCTGACTTGATTTGCTATTTTTCATGCATTTACTGTTTTTTGAGCTAAATGACCCTGAAATTGATCAGCACTACAAATGAACGCTGAAAAGGGTTGAAAGTTGGCATGGTATCATCATTTCACCCACATGGAATTAGCTAAAAAATTTAAAGGGTTACGGCAAAAACTGGATGCACTTCGTGTACAAAATGGACAATCTCTTTCGAAGTATCAGGGTTCCTGATGAAAACTCGCCTGTTAGAAAGGCATTTCATTTTTTAAATAACCTAAGAATTACCAAATTGGATATAATGATAAAACACGATAATATTAAACAGTAGAAGAAAGAATCACTAGAAAATCTATTTTTAAAGTTAAGTTATTCACAAACTAGTGATTCACATAAATTTCAAATAATTCAAATTTAAACTATTCAAATTTGAAAACTGCTGCCACTAACAGAAAGTTTATAATTTTTTTGACCTAACGCAAAAATATTAACTCATTAAGTCTCAATAAAGCACACAAAAACACAGAAACAAAAGAAAATAAGTAAAGAAAAAACAACAAAAATGAAAAATAAGTAAAAAATAGAACGCCTACTAGGCCACCACGGCCTGCATACGACTAGAAACCCAACCTGAGCCAGGATACAGGCCCGCGGGCCTAGTTGACCCAACAGGGCCGCACTGGTTCAATAGGCCCACATAGGCCTGCTTAGAGAGGAGCTCGAGGGAGCCGCCGCAGTGGGGCTTATAAACTAGTGCGGCTGCCCCTCGCTTGGCGAGGTGGGGCTAAAGTTCCCCTGCACTGCGCCTGCGCGAGCACCACCTTTACCCGCGATTGGAGCTACCAACCGCGAATAAAGGGTTTCACTTCCCGCCGCCTGCGCCCACTTAAATTCACCTTCAGTCGCGGTTGGTGGCTCCAACCGCGACTAAAGGGGGGTCTTTAGTCACGGTTGGAGCCACCAACCACGACTAAAGGTCTCCTTATATATACTACACTTAAAAAATCAGTTACTCTGCTCTACGACCTCTTCGCAACATCGTCACGCCGTCGCCGTCTCGCCTCCCCGACGCCGGAGCTCGTCGCCGTCCCTGATGCCGGCCGCCCACGCCTCCTCACGCCGATCTCCGGCGTCGCCCGTGCCTGTTCCTCCCCGAGCCAGGTCTGACGCGGCCCGCGCCCGCTCCTCCGCCCCGATCGAGCTCCTCACTATCGCCACCGCGACTTGCCTCAACTCTCCTTGCCATCGCCCCGCTATGAGCTCCCCCCTCCCCCCTCTCCCTCGCCCCCTATGCCGCCATGGGGGCCACCGGCCCCTCCCCGGCCTGACCCCCCCCCAATTTTGATGAACACACACTAATTTTGATGAACAGACACCAATTACTACATATAGAAATTAGTAAACAAATATATTTCATTAGTATATATATATAGAAATTAGTATAGAGAAATTAGTATATATATATAGGAATTAGTATATATATGGAAATTAATATATGGATTTTTTACATTTTGATCCAATATATGTATAGAAATTAGTATATATATATGTATGAATATAATGTATAGAATTAGTATTTGAAAATTTACATATATTAATTTTGTATTTCCAAAAGTTTCTTATGTATTAATTTGCAATTAGTATTTGTTATGTATTTGCAAAAGTCGTGGGTCATAAGGTTAAGAGATTCCGTTAGGATTCTGAATGTTCCTCGTACATAAGAAATCACAATCATGCATTTTAAAAATGTTTAATTTGCATAGAATTTCTTCTCAGATTCAATGATGCCTGGCCCCCATCATCGTCACCAACTCGTTCGCGATGACATCTTGCTTCACAGGGGCAACGTTTGGGACTGGGCCCCGCTGAGCTGGCACTGGGAGGTGCTACCTTCAGGGGCGCGTAGATTGGTGAGAAACCCGGGTCCCATCGTTGACCTGGATCTTCTTTGGTGGCGTTCGCTTGGGCCAATTTCGGTGCGGAGGCAGCCGGACCCGCCGAAGGTGGTACGCCGCTGTGTCAGGGAGGAGGACGAGCACGTCTGTCGGTACATGGATGCGTTGGACGTCAGGTTCACCAATACCTGGTAGGTTCTTCAGGATCTCACCTGAGCTATGATCCTGTCATAGTTCCTTCTCTTTGGGTGTCCACTACCTGCCACGCGAGATATCAACTGGATCGGTAGTAGTGATATTATATAATCAATAATATTCGAGATGTATTAGTAATAATATTCGAGATGTATTTGAGATTATATTCGATAATATTTGAGACGATTTATTCGAGATTATATTCGATGATACATATTATGTACTATGATTCACTTTTCCTTATTGATTGCATTCATTCTAATTTAAATACTAAATTGTTTTATATATCTTTCTTCTGGGTTAGTTAAATAAAAGCTATGGACAATACCGGCAGATAAGGAGAAGAGGCTCTGTTCAACATCATACGCTCCACGAGCCCAGAGCATGAACATGAAGATGATGACGGCTCGCAATATCTGAACAATTCTGGTGAGGGTTGTATGTTTGATGAAGACGAGAGAATAGATGAATTCGACAGTGATGTTGACGAAGAAAATGTTCTTCAAATAACAAAGACCAGCGAGGTATATTTATTATATAAGCCATCCGGTGATCATTACGTGTCTTAACTGAGTTGTATATGTATTAACGAATCAATCTTTCTTCTTTTAGGCCTCTGAATCGAGCAAATCTTTTCGGCCAAAAAGTTGGACCCTGACGTAAAGTTCAGCATCGATTCCATCAATACATCAACTGGCGAACCGCTTGAACCTAAGAAAAATGCGACCAAGTTCAAGAATCAATGCGGAGTTATTGTCAGGGACCAAATCCCGATGTCCACACAAGAATGGACAAAGCCAACAAAGGGAGATCGAGAAGGAGTTACTTTTGTCGATGAAAGAGAAAAAGATGTGCTTTGGACCGAGATGATGTCACATCTCACACTACCAGATAAATTGATAGATGCAGATCTAAAGAAAGTCAGACACTATGCTCTTAAAAAGATGGCGGTCGCATTCAACACCTTCAAGAAAAATGCATGGGATGCGTACGTCAAAGCAAACAAGACGACTTCAAAATTCGAGGGAGCATTGGTGAAGGCAAAAGATCACTGGGACGATTTCGTGAAGTTCAAAGAATCGGAACTAGCTAAGGAATGGTCGAGAAAGAACAAGGTTAATGCTGCGAAAAAGTAGTGGCACCATACTCTGGGGCCAGGTGGCTACCAAACGACCCTTCCTGAGTGGGATCAATCCGAAAAAGATATGATTAGTGCAGGGGTCACTCCAATTACAGTGACCTGGCCCCCGAGGTGATGGACATGGTTTTATGCGCATGGGGGGAAGTTGGACCCAAAGACAAGGGCTATTATGGTGAAGGCAAGTCTTAAAAAAGTGAAAGAACACAATTCTGATGAAAATCGAAGAAGCTCAAACGGGGGTGTTCACGACCAATAGAGAGGACGGCGAGCTTACATGCACCGTGAAGAATCCTAAACATCCGGGAAGAACACGAGGGAAAGGCGTTGTTTCGTGGTTTGAGGGGTTTGCTGGTTGCAACGACGACTATAGAAGCCGTGCGAGAAAGAAGATGCAGGAGGAGCGGAATAAGAAGGAGGAAGAACTCCACCTTGAGGGCCTCGAATCAAAGCACCTGGAGTTGGAATCCAGAGTCAGGCGGCAGCAGGGGAGATCGACTCACTCAGCCAGGAAAGGGCGTCTCAGCGGCGGCATGAGAAGATCGATCCAGTATTGGATACCACCGTCCCATCTATGCCGAGAAGCAGCGTGGGTTCTGCCCGGGCCGATATCGATGATGATGCACTGCTAGCAAGCTACCCTGTGGATGATATCAAAGATAGGACTAACTGTGAGCTACACATAAAAGTGAAGAACTTATCCATGAAGGTGGCAGACGGCTATGCATGATATCAAAGATAGGACTAAAGGTCCCCCGGCCCACGGCGCCGGCGGATGCCACGTGGTTTGCCTTTGGTACCGGGCCATGTTGAACTACGACTAAAGGGGGGTAGGCTTTAGTCCCCACCCTTTAGTGTCGGTTTGAGAACCGGAACTAAAGGCCCTTACGACCCGCGACTATAGGATGTAATTTCATAGCACAACTATTGACTTTCGTGCATGCATAGGTAATCACAAACCTTAACACCAATATTCCTAATAAGTGTAATTAGTCACTAACATAACTCACATATTACTATCCTTATGTCTCAAAACTATTACAAAGAATCAAGTTTAACTTGTCCAATGATCTTCATGAAACTTTTTATTATATCCCTCTTTAATATCTATCACTTTGGGGCTAGTTTCATATATTGCAGTTGCTTTTGACAAGATCACATGTATATAAGTGAGAAACATCATCATACAAGTTTCATCTCTCAGAATAATATAAGTGAATCATGAGAGCATTTCTTCAATCATGTAAAAGCACGTCCTGCTCAGAAAGATATAAGTGAAGCATTAGAGCAATTCCTTTGCTGAATAGATTCAAGTGAAGCATAAAGAGAAATTCTAGAAAATCATAGCATATTTTCGGCTCCCTCAAATAGGTGTGTGCAACAAGGATAAAAGCAAATAAAGCAAACATACAAGATGCTTCAAGGAAAACTCATGATATGTGGTGAATAAAAATATAGTTCATAAGTAAAATACCGATGGTTGTTAGAAGAAAGAGGGGATGCCACTCGGGGCATACCCAAGCATAGTTGCCTGTTACTCTTTGTATATTACCTTGGGGTGCTGTAGAATCTCCAATCTTAGGCTCTTCTTACTCCTTATTCCTTCATCCATCGTGATCCCACGCAAAATCTAAAAACTTCAATCACACAAAACTTGACAAAATTCCCGTGAGACCCGTTAGTATAATAAAGCAAATTACCACTTTTGGTACTGTTGTAAGACCATTAGTATTTTATCTTTGCATTATAACTACTGTATTCTAACTTTACCATGACTTATACCCCCCCTATACAAGCCATAGATTCATCGAAACAAGCACACAATGCAGCGAAAATATAATATGTTTCAGAGAGAACAATTTGTAGTAATCTGTATTCTACCCATACTTATGGAACTTTACAAATTCTTAAACACTAGAACAACATAAAGAATTTTTATATAAATACTTTGTTAAAATTTCAGCTTAATATAATGTTCAAATAAGAAATGAAAATTCATGCACTTGGAACCAAGTTTCTGTTTCAGATTCAACATTGTTTCTACTCATCTTATGGATCATCTTAAAGGCTTCGTAGTTGTTTCTACTTGGCACAAACACTAAAGAAAACATAAAAACAGTATCATAATTGTGCAAATACTCAAAAACAGAAAGGAAAATATAAAAATATATTATTCATTGGGTTGCCTCCCAACAAGCGTTTTCGTTTTACACCGCTAGCTAGGCATAACACATAGTTTCAAGTATTGTCATCCTTAGTTTTCACTCCATAAAATGCCCTCATGATTGATTCATATGGTGGATAAAACATTGTTCGATGAAAGTGTTCCATACCCTTTCTAAGAGGAAATTGAAACTTAATATTGCCTTTTTTCATATCAATCACGACACTTATAGTGCGCAAAAATGCTCTACCAAGTATGATAGGACAAGATGGATTGCAAGAAATATCAAGAAAAATAAAATCAATGGGCACATAGTTCATTTTTGCAATAATAATAATATCATTAATTCTTCCCAAAGGATTTTTAATAGTAGAATCCGCCAAGTGCAAATTAAAAGAACATTCTTCAATATTGGTAAGACCAAGCACATCACATAAAGATTTCGGAATTGTGGAAACACTAGCACCCAAATTACACAGAGCAAAGCATTCATAATTTCTAATATTGACTTTAATGGCATGTCCCCAGTCATCATGCAATTTTCTAGGAATTTAAATCTCTAATTCCAACTTTTCTTCTATGGATTTCATCATGGCATCAATGATATGTTTAGTAAAAGCTTTATTTTGTTCATAAGCATGGGGTGAATTTATCATGGATTGCAGCAAAGAAATAGAATAAACTAAGGAGCAACTCTCATGATTGATGTCTTTGTAATCAAAGATAGTGGGCACATCGCGAGTTAAAGTTTTGACCTCTCCAAACCCACTTTTATGAAAAATTTCATCAAGATTTTCACCCTCCAAAACATTGGGACACCCTCTAGCTAAAGTTAACTCTTCTTGAGTCCCTTTATCATCCATTGTAACATTACTGAACAAGGAATCAATAGAGCAAACCCCATTCATTTTAAGATCTTCATTATTGTTATGGAAGTAATCATTAGAAAGTGCTTTTTCTAAAACATATCTTTTAGCTCTAAGCATAGCGGTTCTTTTCTTACTTTCATCAATGGAAACATATAAAGCCTGAATTGAATCACTGGTCTAGGGTGGAAAATCACGCAACTTGAGTTTTTCTACATCATTGGAATTCTATCAATGCTTCTAGACATATCATCAATCTTATTCAATTTTTCTTCTGTCATATTAAAAGACTTTTGAGCATTGCTAAATTATTTAAAAATATTCTCAAGATCGAAGGTGTTCCTATTATTATTATTATTGTTCTTGTTGTGGTTGTTGTTGTTATTGTTGTTATAATAATTACCATAATTATTAGAGGAATTTCCAGGGAAGGGCCTAGGATTAAGTTACCTATATAAGCATTGTTATTTTAATTGTTTCGTGAGATGAAACTCAGATCTAAGGAATAACTATTTTGCTCAATCAAAGTAGACAAAGGCACAACATTAAGATCAACAGTAGCATTTTTACTAGCCAGCAAGTTCACTAAAAGTACTGATTTCTTCCACCGAATTAACCTTTTTACTAGTAGGCGCTCTTTCAGTATGCCATTGCGAATGGTTTTCCATAATATTATCTACTAATTTGGTAGATTCACCCAAAGTAATTTCGATAAAAGTACCACCTCCGGAGGAATCTAAAAGATTTCGAGAGACAAAATTCAATCAAGCAGATAAAAATTGTATGAGAATCCAAAGATTTAAACCACGAGTAGGATAATTTGTTAGCATCAATTTCATTCTTTCCCAAGATTGTGCAACATCATCATTCTCAAGTTGTTTAAAATTCATGATTTGAGTTCTAAGGAAATAATTTTCGCGGGCGGAAAATACTTCGTAATAAAAGCGTCCTTGCACTTATCCCAAGAATCGATACTATTGCGAGGTAAAGTAGAAAACAAATTTTTTTCACGATCCTGCAAGGAGAAAGAAAATAATTCAACTTCACAATATCATTGTCCACATATTTTTTCTTTTGCATATCACATAATTCCACGAAGGTATTTAGATGGGACGCGGCATCCTTATTAGGAGTACTAGAAAATTGATCTGTCATGCCAAGATTCAACAAAGATTCATCACAAGACTCCGAACTAGTGGCGGGAGGCACAATAGGAGTGCTAATAAAATCATTATTATCGGTACTGTAAAATCACACAACTTGGTGTTTTCTTGAGTAATCGTGACTACGCAAACAAAATTGCAAGAAAACAAGAGATCTGGCGACAAAAAGGCAAATGAAAAAGAGAGGGCGAATAAACCAACCAATTTTTGAAGTGGGGGAGAGTAAAATGAGAGGCAAATGGCGAATAATGTAAATTGCAAGGAGATGAGATTTGTGATTAGGAACCTGTTACATGAAATTGCTTCCTCCTCAGCAACGGCGCCTGAAATTCCTTTGACGTGGCTTGAGACTGCATCAGTATTTCCCCACAGAGGAAGGAATGATGCTGTTGGAAATATGCCCTAGAGGAAATAATAAATTAGTTATTATCATATTTCCTTGTTCATGATAATCGTTTATTATCCATGCTAGAATTGTATTGATCGGAAACTCAGATACATGTGTGGATACATAGACAACACCATGTCCCTAGTATGCCTCTAATAGACTAGCTCATTGATCATAGATGGTTAAGGTTTCCTATCCATGGGCATGAGATGTCATTTGATAAAGGGATCACATGATTAGGAGAATGATGTGATGTACAAGGCCCAAACTATAAACGTAGCATATGATCGTGGCAGTTTATTGCTACTGTTTTTTGCATGTCAATTATCTGTTCCTATCACCATGAGATCATGCAACTCACTGACACCGGAAGAGTGCCTTGTGTGGATCAAATGTCGCAACGTAACTGGGTGACTATAAAGGTGCTCTACAGGTATCTCCGAGGGTGTCTGTTGGGTTGGCATGGATCAAGACTAGGATTTGTTACTCCGTGTGACGGAGAGGTATCTCAGGGCCCACTCGGTAATACAACATCACAATAAGCCTTGCAAGCAATGTGACTAGGTGTTAGCCACGGTATCTTGTATTACGGAATGAGTAAAGAGACTTGCCGGTAACGAGGTTGAACTAAGTATGGAGATACCGATGATCGAATCTCGGGTAATAGTGGGCATCCAGGTCCCGCTATTGGTTATTGACCGTAGAGGTGTCTCGGTCATGTCTACATAGTTCTCGAACCCGCAGGGTCTACACACTTAAGATTCGGTGACGTTTCGATAGTATAGAGTTATGTATGGTGGTGACCTAAGGTTGTTCAGAGTCCCGGATGAGATTCCGGACGTCACGAGGAGCTCCGGAATGGTCTGGAGGGAAAGATTGATATATAGGAAGTCCTGTTTTGGTCACCGGAAAAGTTTTGGGCTCATCGGTAGTGTTCCGGGAGTGTCGGGAGTGTAGTGGGGCACCATCGGGAGGGGCATCACGCCCCGAGGTGCCTCATGGGCTGTGGGAGGAGACAAACCAGCCTTTAGTGGGCTGGCCGAAGCCTCCACCAAAGCCCATGAGGTTTGAGAAGGAAAAAAATCCAAAGGTGGAGAGGTGGAAAGAGTTTCCAAGTGGAAAGAAGGAATCCTACTCCTAGTAGGATTGGAGTAGGACTCCTCCACCTCCAATTTCAACCAAACCTTCAGGGTTTGAGGCTGCCTCCTCCCCTTCCTCCCTCGTAGATATACTAGAGGATTTAGAGGGAAGAGCTATCCCTGATTGCCACTTGCTGCCCTCTTCTTCTCCTCTAGATTTGTTTCTCCTCTAGATTGATTCTGTAGTGCATGGTGAAGCCCTGCTAGAATGGCACCACCACCATTGCCACAACGCCATCGCGCTGCGGGAGAACTCTTCTACCTCTTCGCTCCCTCTTGCTGGATCAAGAAGGCGGAGATCGTCATCAAGTTGTACGTGTGCTGAACGCGGAGGTGTCGTCCGTTCGACGCTAGATCAGAAGGATCATGATGAGATCGCGGGTCGTATCGTGATTGGATTGAGGGACGGATCATGATGGGATCGTGGGACGCTCGGCGAGTTGGATCGCGAAGACGTTCGACTACAGCAACCGCGTTTCTTAACGCTTCCCGCTTAGCGATCTACAAGGGTATGTAGATCCACTCTCCAGATCGTAGATGCTCATCACCATGGATAGATCTTGCGTGTGCGTAGGAAATTTTTTGTTTCCCATGCAGCATTCCCCAAAAGTGGCATCATGAGCTAGTTCTATGCCTAGATGAGATATCGAGTAGAACACAAAGAGTTTGTGGGCATTGATGCTTACATTGGTTCCTCCCTTGGTCATGTTTTTGTTTAGCGGTATTGTGGGATGAAGCGGCCTGGACCAACCTTACTCGTACGCTTACGAGAGACCGGTTCCTTCGACCGACGTGTAACTTCGTTGCACAAAGATGGCTGGCGGGTGTCTGTTTCTCCT
Organism: Hordeum marinum; assembly: GCA_022496015.1. Lineage (NCBI taxonomy): Eukaryota > Viridiplantae > Streptophyta > Magnoliopsida > Poales > Poaceae > Hordeum > Hordeum marinum. Next base: position 37,877,758 of record CM039677.1, read on the forward strand.
ACTTTAGTTGGATCGGATTCGACAAAGGCGGTCCTTGAGAAGGTTGAAAAGCAATTTATGTATCACCGTTGTGGTTTTGCGTAGGTGAGAATTGTTCTTGCTAGATACTCGTAGCAGCCACGTAAAACATGCAACAACAATTAAAGGACGTCTAACTTGTTTTTCCAGGGTATGTTGTGATGTGATATGACTAATGACATGATGAGATATATGTGATGTATGAGATGATCATGTGTTGTATAGAATATCACGACTTGCATGTCGATGAGTACGGCAACCGGCAGGAGCTATAGGGTTTCCTCTAATTATTGTATGACCTACGTGTTAATCATTAAGCGCTATGTAATGCTTTACTTATGATTTGCATGTGATGTTAATCCTTTTATGCACCTTGTTTTTCTTAGGACGACGGTAGCATTATAAGGTGATCCCTCACTTCAATTTCAAGATGAATTGTGTTCTCCCCGAGTGTGCACCATTGTGAAAGTTCGTCGTGTCGAGACAGCACGTGATGATCAGGTGTGATAGACTCTATGTTCACATACAACAGGTGCAAGACAGTGTTGCACATGCAGAACACTCGGGTTAAACTTGACGAGCCTAGCATGTACAGACATGGCCTCGGAACACAAGAGACCTAAAGGTCGAACATGAGTCATATAGCAGATATGATCAACATGATGATGTTCACCATTGACACCACCTCAACTCACGTGATGATCGGACTTGAGTTTTTGAATTTGGATCATGTATCACTCGAATGACCGGAGGGATGTCAATTTGAGTGGGAGTTCTTAAGTAATATGATTAACTGAACTCATTATCATGAACATAGTAAGTAGTGTCTTTGCAAAGTATGTTGTGGATTACTAGCTCACGCTGTAGCTCCCTTAAATTTGCATTTGTTCCTAGAGAAATATAGTTGAAAGATGATGGTAGCAATATTGCGGACTAAGTCCGTGATCTGAGGATTGTCCTCATTGCTGCACAGAAGGCTTATGGCCTTAATGCACCGCTTGGTGTGCCGCCCCCTCTAGCGTTGTCTATAGATGTTGTGAACATCTGACAGGCACGTTCTGATGACAACTTGATAGTTTAGTGTGTCATGCATTACGTGTTAGAATTGAGGCTCCAAAACGTTTTGAACGTCACGGAACAAATGAGATGTTCTAAGAGCTGAAATTGAGATCTCAGGCTTGTGCCCGTGTTGTGACATATGAGATCTCCAACAAGATTCTTTGCCTGCCAGATGAAGGATAATAGCTCAATCGTTGAGCATGTGCTCAGATTGTTTGGGTGCTATAATCGTTTGAATCGAGTGGGAGTTGATCTGCACATAAGAAAGTGATTGATATAGTTTTTCAAATCACTGTCACTAAGCTACTAGAGCTTCGTGATGAACTATAAAATGCCAGGTATGGAAATGATGATCCCTGAGCAGTTTGTGATGTTTGACACCGCGAAGGTAGAAATCAAGAAGAAGCATCAAGTGTTGATGGTTAGTAAAATCACTAGTTTCAAGAAGGGCAAAGGCAAGGAGGGAAACTTCATGGATGGCAAGTCAGTTGCTGATCAAGTGAAGCAACCCAAAGTTGAACCCAAACCCGAGACTAAGTGCTTCTATTATGAGGAGAGCGGTCGCTGAAGCGGAACAACCATAGATACTTTGTAGATAAGAACGCTGGCAACGTTAACAAAAGTATATTTTCATATACGTGTTATTGATGTGTACCATACTAGTACTCCTAGTAGCACCTGGGTATTGGATACCGGTTCGATTGCTAAATGTTAGTAACTCGAAGTGATAGCTACGGAATAAACGGAGACTAGATAAGTGTGAGGTGACGATGTGTGTTGGAGATGTTTCCAAGGTTGATGTAATCAACATCGCACGCTCTCTCTACCTTCGGGATTAGTGACAAACCTAAATAAATGTTATTTGGTGTTTGTGTTAAGCATGAACATGATTAGATCGTGTTTATTGCAACACGGTTATTTATTTAAGTTAGAGAATAATGGTTATTCCGTTTACATGAATAATACCTTCAATGGTCATGCACCCAGTGAGAATGGTTTTTGGAATCTTGATCGTAGGAATACACATGTTCATAACATTGATGCCAAAAGATACAAAGTTAATAATGATAGTACCTCATACTTGTGACACTTCCACCAAATGTCATATTGTTATAAATCGCATGAAGAAAGTCCATGCTGATGGATCTTTGGACTCCTTCGATTTTGAATCGGTTGAGACATGCAAACCATGCCTCTTGGGAAACATGACTAAGGACCCCGTTTTCCAGTTTGATGGAGTCGGCAAGTGATTTATTGGAAATGATACGTGTTGATGTATGCAATACAATGAGTCTTGTAGCATGCGGTAGATATCGTTATTTTCTTACCTTCACTGATGATTTGAGTAGATATAGTGTGTATATTTACTTAATGAAACACAAGTCTGAATTGTTTGAAAAGTTCAAGAAAATTCCGAGTGAAGTTTAAGATCATCGTGACAAGAAGATATAAATGTTTGCGATATGATCGTGGAGGTGAATATCTGAGTTGCGAGTTTGGCATACAACTTTAGACAATGTGAAAGTTGTTTCACAACTTACGCCACCTGGAACACCATAGTGTGATGGTGTGTTCTAATGTCATAGTCGTGCTCTATTGGGTATGGTGCGAACTATGATGGCTCTTATAGTTTTGCCACTATTGTTTTTGGGGTTATGCATTAGAGACAACTACATTCACTATAAAAGGGGCACCATCTAAATCCGTTGAGATGACACCATATGATTTGGCAGAAACCTAAAGTTGTCATTTATTAGAGTTTGGGAATGCGACACTTATGTCTGATAAGCTCGAACCCAAAGCGGAAAATGTGTCTTCATAGAATACCCTAAGAACAGTTGGGTATACCTTCTATCTCAGATCCAAGCACAAAGTGTTTGTTGCTAAAACAGGTCCTTTCTCGAGAAAGAGTTTCTCTCGAAAGAATTGAGTGGGAGGAAGATAGAACTTGATGAGGTTGTTGAACCTTTTGTTTCAACCAGAGAGTAGCGCAACGCAGAAAGATGTTTCTGTGGAGCCTACGTTATTTGAAAAGAAGTTAATGATAATGATCATGAAACTTCGGATCAAGTTACTATCAAACCTCATAGGTCGACAAGGACGCGTACTACTTCTGAGTGGTACGTCAACCCTATCTTAGAGGTCATGTTGTTGGACAACGATGAACCTACGAACTATGGAGAAGCGGTGATGGGCCTGGATTCCGAAAAATGGTTAGAGGCCATGAAAGGATCCATGTATGAAAACCATGTATAGACTTTGGTAGACTTGCTCGTTGCACGGCAGGTCGTTGAGTACAAATGGATCTTTAAAATGAAGACAGACGCTGATGGTAAATGTCACTATTTGTAAAGCTTGACTTGTTGCAAAGAAGTTTACGACAAGTTCAAGGAGTTGACTGCGATGAGACTTTCTCACTCGTAGCAATGCTAAAGGCTTTTGGAATTATGTTAGCACTTGCTGCATTTTTCAATTATGAAATCTAGCAGATGGATGTCAAAACATCATTTCCTTAACGGTTTACTTCAGGAAAGGTTGTATGTGATACAACCAGAAGGTTTTGTCAGTCCCAAGGATGCTAAAAGGTGTGCAAGCTTCAGTGATCCTTCTATGGACTGAAGCAAGCATCTCGGAGTCAGAATATACACTTTGATGAGGTGATCATAGTTTTTGAGTCTATACGAAGTTTATGAGAAACCTAGATTTACAATAAAGTGAGTGAGAGCACTATAGAGTTTCTGATAAGCATATGTGGTTGACATATTGTTGATCAGAAATGATATAGAATTTTTGGAAAGCATAAAGGGTTGTTTGAAAAGAGTTTTTCAAAGGAAGACCTGGATAAAGCTACCTGATTTTTGAGCATCAAGGTCTATAGAGATGGATCAAGATGCTTGATGAGACTTTCCATGAGTACATACCTTGACAGGTTTTTAAAAGAGTTCAAAATGGATCAGTCAAAGAAAGAGTTCTTGCCTGATTTGTAAGGTGTGAAGTTGAGTGAGACTCAAAGCTCGACCACGGCAGAAGAAAGATAAAGGACGAATGTCGTCCCCTATGCCTTAGCCATAGGCTCTATATTATGCCATGTTGTGTACTGCACCTAGTGTGTGCCTTGCCATGAGTCTGTCAAGGGGTACAAGAGTGATCCAGGAGTGGATCACTTGACATCGGTCAAAATTATCCTTAGTAACCAGAGGACTAAGGAGATGTTTCTTGATTATGGAGGTGATAAAGAGTTCGTTGTAAAGAGTTACATCGATGCAAGCTTTAACACCAATCCGGATGACTCTTAGTAGCAATCCGGGTACATATAGTGGAGTATCCATTTGGAATAGCTCCAAGTGGAGTGTGGTAGAAGTGTCTACAGTAAGACAGAGATTTGCAAAGTACGCACGGATCTGAATTTCACAGACCCATTGACTAAAAGAGCTCTATCACATGCAAAGAATGATCGAGCCCCATAACTCATTAGGTGTTAGATTCATAACAATGTGAATCACATGGTGATGTGAACTAGATTATTGACTCTAGTGCAAGTGGGAGACTGTTGGAAATATGCCCTAGAGGCAATAATAAATTATTTATTATCATATTTCCTTGTTCATGATAATCGTTTATTATCCATGCTAGAATTGTATTGATCGGAAACTCAGATACATGTGTGGATACATAGACAACACCATGTCCCTAGTATGCCTCTAATAGACTAGCTCGTTGATCAAAGATGGTTAAGGTTTCCTAGCCATGGGCATGAGATGCCATTTGATAATGGGATCACCTGATTAGGAGAATGATGTGATGGACAAGCCCCAAACTATAAACATAGCATATGATCGTGTCAGTTTATTGCTACTGTTTTCTACATATCAAGTATCTATTCCTATGACCATGAGATCATGCAACTCACTTTCACCGGAGGAGTGCCTTGTGTGTATCAAACGTCGCAACGTAACTGGGTGACTATAAAGGTGCTCTACAGGTATCTTCGATGGTGTCTGTTGGGTTGGCATGGATCAAGACTGCGATTTGTTACTCCGTGTGACGGAGAGGTATCTCAGGGCCCACTCGGTAATACAACATCACAATAAGGCTTGCAAGCAATGTGACTAAGTATTGGCCACAGGATCTTGTATTACGGAACGAGTAAAGGGACTTGCCGGTAACGAGGTTGAACTAGGTATGGAGATACCGACGATCGAATCTTGGTCAAGTAACATACCGAAGAACAATGGGAACATCATACGGGATTATCTGAATCCTTGACATAGAGGTTCAACTGATAAAGATCTTCGTAGAATTTGTACGAACCAATATGGGCATCCAGGTCCCGCTATTGGTTATTGACCGTAGAGGTGTCTCGGTCATGTCTGCATAGTTCTGGAACCCGCAGGCTCTACACACTTAACGTTTGCTGATGATATATGTATAGTTGAGTTATTATGTTGGTGACCGAAAGTTGTTCGGAGTCCCGGACGAGATCCTGGACATGACGACACTAGTAGAAAGTAGACCTTTCGTCCCAAGCATTAGTCCTAGTCTGGTTACGAGCTGGTACTAAAGACGGTATTAGTCCCGGTTCGTACCGGCTCCAACAGCTAGGAGCAGGGCAACCTTTAGTACCGGCTTGTGAGCGATCTTTAGTACCGGTTCATGTCACGTGCCGGTACTAAAGGGGGCGTGCCAGGCTTTTGATCAGACTTGGGCCCCGCTTGCACCTTTAGTACCGGCTGGTTGCACCAACCGGTACTAAAGGGCAACCTTCAGTACCGGCTCGTGTCTCCAGTTGGTACTAAATATGTCCTACATATACGCTTTGTCCGCAGCCTATTGAAGGGGCTCTCATTTCGTTGTTTTCTCCCCTGTTCTTCTTCTTGCTCAAAGCTCATCCTCCATTTTTCCAAGGATTTGTCATGATTTAAAGGCACCCCATCTATCCAAGTGTTCATAAAGGTTAGCAACTTTGCTCCTTCATCTCGCATTGCTAATTAGCTTGTGGTATGCTCAAAGATATGTGATTTGTGGGTTTTAGCTAGGTTTTGGAGGAGTGATATCATTATGTGGGAGTTTATTTGATTTATATGCAATCCGAGCTCAAATTAACTTGTTAGGTTGCATACCTGTAGGTGTGGTTTATTTGGTGCCTTCCCATCCCCGACCGTCCTAACCACCGTCGATCGTCCGCACCGTCTCGTCGCGGCACTGGCCACCTTGATGATCCTCTTGTTCTTATTAAAACCTTTTTTTATTATTTTTATGATTTAGATAGGTATGTGTACGATTTACTTACTTGTATTATTGTTAGTTGTTCTATAGTGTCATGGTTATGGTATCCGCCCACATCAGCCCTTGTCCAGTCTATGATTCGGATGTGGTATGTCGTTATCTTTTATAACTATTTCACACATTGTCTAATGTCTATGACAATTAATTATGCCACCAAATTGACGTAGATGTTTTTATCTATAGTAAGTAGTTGAACCAGAAATTCCAACCGACTATGCAATTCTGCTCGAGAAATTAACACAAGCTGAAAAAGAAATTGATCATTTGAAAGAAAAATTGAAAAGAACTGAAGATGAGAAGATGGGATTGGAGTTGCATGTTGCCGATATCGTCGATGATCACAAGAACAAGATGGTTGGAATGCGCTTAAAGCTTAGAAAGATTATAAAATATGCCATTGATAAAGAGGCTTGGTATCATTATGCCGTTGGCTCAATGGTTACTTTAGTTGCGATTATGATCGCATTTGTTGTTGCATTTACATGTTTTAGATAGTTGTATTTTGTTTTATGAGATGTATGTATGAACTATAAGTATCTATTATTTGCAGTAATAGCATTTGGTCACTGCTAACTCTACTTTTGGTTGTAATGTGATGATGAAGTTGTATTAATTTGGTCACTTCGATGTTGTGTAGTGAACATGAGCCGGCAATGGATGTACGATGAGCGACTAAGTCCAGGGTTTCTTAATGGCCTGCATGATTTTATTTGTGTGGCTGAGGCAAACAAGCAGAATGGTTTCATGTGTTATCCATGTCATGACTGTAAGAATGATAGGAATTACTCTTCCTCAAAAACCCTCACTACCACCTGCTGAAGTCCGGTTTCATGTCCAGCTATACCTTTTGGACCAAGCACGGAGAAAGAGGGATTATAATGGAAGACAATGAAGAAGAAGAGGATGATGACAACTATCGTTTCGCTGATACAACAATGGGGGATGCTGAAGAAGAGGCATCAATGGGGGAAGCTGAAGAAGAGGCATCAGATGAGCCCGCTGATGATTTGGGTCAGGTCATTGCTGATGCAAAGAGAAACTGCGAAAATGATAAGGAGAGGTTGAAGTTGAAACGCATGTTAGAGGATCACAAGAAATTATTGTATCGAAATTGTGAAGATGACCAGAAAAAGTTGGGTACCACGCTGGAATTGCTACAATGGAAGGCGAAGAATGGTGTAACTGACAAGGGATTTTAGGAATTGCTGATAATGATAAAGAAGATGCTTCCAAAGGATAATGAATTGTATAAAAGTACGTACGAAGCAAAGAAGGTTTTCTGCCCTCTAGGATTAGAGGTGCAGAAGATACATGCATGCCCTAATGACTGCATCCTCTACCGCGGTGAGGAGTACGAGAATTTCGATGCATGCCCTGTATGCGGTACACTGCGCTATAAGATCTCCCGCGATGACCCTGGTGATGTGGAGGGCGAACGCCACAGGAAGAGGGTTCCTTCCAAGGTGATGTGGTATGCTCCTATAATACCATGGTTGAAATGTTTGTTCCAAAACAAAGAGCATGCCAAGTTGTTGCGATGGCACAAAGAAGAACGTAAGAAAGACGGGATGTTGAGAGCACCTGCTGCTGGATCGCAGTGGAGAAAAATTGAGAGGGAGTTCGCGGACTTTGCAGCTGACGCAACGAACTTATGGTTTCGTCTTAGTACAGACGACATGGATCCTTCTGGGGAGCAGATCTCCAGTCACAACACCTGGCCCGTGACTCTATGTATCTACAACCTTCCTCCTTTGTTGTGCATGAAACGGAAGTTCATTATGATGTCAGTGCTCATCCAAGGCCTTAAGCAACCCGGCAACGACATTGATGTCTACCTAAGGCCACTAGTTGATGAACTTCTACAGTTGTCGAAAAACCCAGGTGTACGTGTGTGGGATGCGCACACACAGAAGGAAATTGACCTACGAGCGTTGCTGTTTGTAACCATCAATTATTGGCCTACTCTTAGTAACCTTTCAGGACATAAAAACACGGGATACAATGCATGCACGCACTGTTTAGATGATACTGAAAGTATATATTTGGATAAATGTAAGAAGAATGTGTACCTGGGACATCGTCGATTTCTACCGATCAAGCATATCTTATGAAAGGCAGGCAACCATTTCAAAGGTGAGCCAGATAATCGAAAGAAGCCTGGCCTCCGTACTGGTGAATATATATTTGATATGGTCAAGGATTTACAGGTAATCTTTGGAAAGGTTCCAAGCGGACAATCTGTTCTGAATGACGCCAACGGACAAGCACCCATCTGGAAGAAGAAATCTATATTTTGGGAACTTGAATATTGGAAAGCCCTAGAGGTCCGCAATGCAGTCGACGTGATGCACGTGACGAAGAATCTTTCTGTGAACCTGCTAGGCTTCTTGGGCATGTATGGAAAGACAAAATATACACCGGAGGCACGGGAGGACAAGCAAAGAATTAACGAAAAAGACGGCATGCCTCCAAACCAGTATCAAGGTCCTGCCAGCCACGCTCTTACGAAAGAAGAGAAGGAAATCTTTTTTGAATGCCTGCTCAGTATCAAGGTCTCGTTTGGCTTCTCGTCGAATATAGAGGGAATAATAAATATGGCAGAGAAAAACTTTCAAAATCTAAAGTCTCATGACTGCCACATGATTATGACGCAATTACTTCCGGTGGCACTTAGAGGGCTTCTACCGGAAAATGTTCGATTAGCCATTGTGAAGCCATGCGCATTCCTCAATGCAAATTCTCAAAAGTTAATCAATCCAGAAATCCTACCAAGGTTACAGAATGACCTGGTCCAATGCCTTGTCGGTTTCGAGTTGGTGTTCCCTCCATCCTTCTTCAATATTATGACGCACATTCTAGTTCACCTAGTCGAAGAGATTAACATTCTGGGTCCTATATTTCTACACAATATGTTCCCCTTCGAGAGGTTCATGCGAGTCTTAAATAAATATGTTCCCCTTCGAAAAGTTTCATGAAATCCCTCCCTTCAGCGTGAAGACTGACCTAGGCATCCTGTTAAAAGATGAAGATTCACCATGGTTACGGCGCAATCATAAGCAAGGGTCAAATATGCAGAAAAAGTCTTACACCACGAGATCTCACTCTGGGATGTGACCGGCTTCACCGTCATCACTTTCTATGTGAAGGACATGCATGCATTTTCTAGATGGTATCTTTGTAACAGTTTTTTCCGTAACCCTCTCAACTCTTTACAAGTTGCTATGTGGGTGATATTATGATGTCATGCCAAGTTACAACCTTTTCAGAGTTCATTTGTACTGCTTTTCAAACTCGAGATATGACATTTCAAATGCCAGTTAATCAAATTGTCTTATATAGCTATTTAAGTTGTTCAAACATGCATGGAAACGCCATAAACAGATTCTTTATATTTTTCTGATTTTTTCATATATTATTTATTTCCACTGGAGTCATAGTTGTTTTCTATGATTTTTTAAAGTTTAGGGGGTTTTCTGAAAATAATAACTAATAATGAATTAAAAACCTTTAGTACCGGTGCGAGCCACGCACCGGTACTAAATTTGCCTCCTCCCCTCCCTCCCTCCTATATATACTAGAGGATTTAGAGGGAAGAGCTAACCCTAATTGCCACGTGTTGCTCTCTTCTTCTCCTCTAGATCTGTTTCTCCTCTAGATTGATTCTGTAGTGCTTTGTGAAGCCCTGCTGGAATAGCTCCACCACCATCGCCGCAAGACCGTCGCGCTGCGAGAGAACTCTTCTACCTCTCCGCTCCCTCTTGCTGGATCAAGAAGCCGGAGATCATCATCAAGTTGTACGTGTGCTGAACGCGGAGGTGTCGTCCGTTTGGTGCTAGATCGGAAGGATCACGATGAGATCGCGGGACGGATCGTGATTGGATCGCGGGACGGATCGTGACGGGATCGCGGGACGCTCGGCGATTTGGATCGCGAAGACGTTCGACTACATCAACCGCGTTTCTTAACGCTTCCCACTTAGCGATCTACAAGGGTATGTACATCCACTCTACCTCTCGTAGATGCTCATCACCATGGATATATCTTGCATGTGCATAGGAAATTTTTTGTTTCCCATGCAGCGTTCCCCAACAGATGCAACATAACAACGGTAAGTATTTCCCTCGGTTATGAAACCAAGTTATCAATCTGTAGAGGAAGATCATGCACCTAAGTAAACAACACATGCACACAAATAACAAATACTTGCAACCCGACGGGAAAGAGAGGTTGTCAAGCTCTGTAGGGTAATAAGATAGATTAGGTAATGATAGTTTTGGCAAATAGATCTCACAAGATCACAAAATAAAATAAGTAAAGAAAAAGTGTACAAAGGTATTTTCGGGTTTTTTTTTATAAATAGATATGAAAACAAAAGGGCAAAATAATAGATCGAAAAGCAATATGTTGGAAAAGTAGACCTCGGGGCCATAGGTTTCACTAGTGGCTTCTCTAATGAGTATAGCACGCAGTGGGTAAACAAATTACTGTTGGGCAATTGATGGAAGATCAAATAATCATAACAATGTCATTTTATAGCTATCCTAGGTAAAGTATGTCATTTCAGAGCTAAGTAAGGTTATTATGTCATTTTCGAGGAAAATAAGCTAAGTATAGGTCATTTTGGAGTAAACCAAGGTTATTATGCCATTTTCACCTAAGTGAGCTAATTATGTCATAAATGAACTAGCTAAGCTAATTATAGATCATTATTGAGCTATCCTAGGTAGTTATACCATTTTGTACCTAAGTGAGCTAATTATGTCATAAATGTAGTAGTTAAGCTAGCTATAGATCATTATTGAGCTATCCTATGTATTTATGCCATTTTCTAGCTAACTAAGCATATCAAGTCATTTTGGAGGAAAAAATGCTAATTATAGGTCATTTTATAGCTATCCTAGGTAGAATATATCATTTTGGAGGTAAGTAAGGTTATTATGTCCTTTTTGAGGAAAATAAGCTAAGTATAGGTCATTTTGGAGCTAAGTAGGTCATTTCTTAAGCTAAGTATGCGTTTGTTAAACATAACACTTGGGAAAACTTACCATCATTACGGAGGTGAAGGATCGGTCGGGTTTGGGCCAGGGTGAGACGTAGAAGGACCGGTCGGGGTTGCGGCAGACGCAGAAGGATCGGTCAATGCTTGTCGGGAGGTGCTATACCAGTCAGGGGCATCCATTGAGGGGTCTGACCATTGTCCTGGCACACGGCCTGCATATTTTGTTTTCACGAGTCATTCATATTAGTTAGTAATGAAACGAACATTACGTGCATGATTTGGCTAATATGTAGGAGAAACTTACCACGAGGAGCTCGTATAGGGCCCGGTGAGACGCGTCGTTCTGGTTCCTCTCATCCTAGCCATCCTCTCCTCCATATCCCTCTCCCTCTGTGCCGCCTGCCTGTTTGCCTCCGCTAGAAGCTCCTGGGTCCTAGCCTCGACGGCATGCTCCATTGGCCATGGACGAGGCCTTATCTCAGGATCATAGCTCGTCTAGTGCTTCTTGATCTCCGGGAGAGTTCTAGGACAACGTATTAGTCCATCCCCAATGGCTATCGAGCCATGGGGCCTCCCGCCACCAGATATCATCACGAGTACTGGATCAAAAGGACTCTGGCTCGGGTTGAAGTCCTCCTCTTTCCTCGCCTTCCCCTCATCTCTGTACCTCACGAGCTTGTTGTGGGGGGAGATGTTGCTGAAGCTGTCTGGATGATCGAGGTCATCCTCAGAGAATGCCTTGGCCTTCTTGTATGAGGCAGTATGGGCCATGGCATAGAGGTCGAATAGAGGTGGCACCTCCTACTTGTTTTCTCGCGCCTAAAAGAGAGGAACAAGCTATTAGTTAAGGGCTTAAGCTAGCATGAAGAATGAATTTGAATGAATCATGAAGCAAACCACATACCCAGTGATCCCTATGGTGTGGCACAACTCTCATTTCGACACGCTTATCCTTGGCCTTGTTGTGTTCGGCTAGCCATTCGGGAGAGTAACACTCATCCACCAATGCCTCCCAATAGTCCATCCTATCGGCACACCATCTCGGGGGCACCTTAGTTAGACAAGAGAAATTTCAGCACTACGCCTACGGATCAAATCAAGGAAACTAAGTACAAAGCCTTAAGAATAGATAATTACCTTCATTAACTTCTCCTTACTCAGATAATTTTTGCGGCACTTCTTCTTGGCCCTCTTAATGTTAGTCGAGGCGTAGTAGTCTTGAATAGCTTGCACCAGAGCCTCGTGATGTATGTTTTGAAGTAGGCGCTTGCACTCGGCTTCGAGAACAACAGCCGATTTGTCCTCGTGTTCCTCAGGACACCTGTAGAAGGTCTGCAATCAAACAAGACAACACTGATTAGTGCAATCACTAGGTGTTGTTGATTTTTAATTCTCTAGAGGAGAAATTACCCAAAAGTGATGGATCACAATGTGAGGCACTGTCTCGCACAAGACACCATCGACCATCTCCTCCGATGGGGCCAGGGCAGCCCTGTACAGCTCACAGGAGAGTGCTACCTATGGAATCTCACCGTCACCGGGCAACTGGACCTTCCCTGGGATGTCGTGCCGGAGAAGCACACCAAGGACCTGGTTGGGCCTGCAGTATGGAAAGGCCAACACATTAGATATTAATTTGAAGAAACATGAAGGCAAAAGGTTAAAAACGAGTAAATGCACTTACTTCTCCGCATTAGGCTCAATCAACCACCTCTGATGCCGGGTCGTTGGCACGGGAGGGAGCTTTGTACAACCACGCTGGTAGACCTTCTTTCCTTCCTCAACCAGCTCGCCCTTGCTATAGGTGTCCTTAGACAAGTTGTCCCCGCCACCATCAGCATGGACACTAGCCTCCGGAGTCATGTGGGACGAAGACTCTGGGACTCGAGTCTACTTGGACGAAGACTCTAGGACCGGAGTCTTCTGGGACGAAGGCTCGGTGACCCGAGGCTTGGCGATCGGAGTCCGAGACGGGTCCAAGTCAGATGGGTCCACCTGAGACGGAGCACTCGTGTGGTCGGGAGAATCAGCTGGGGGTGGAGGCGAGGAAGGCGCAGCAGCCTTCCTACTTCTAGCACCTCTCTTCGTCTTCCCCCGACCTCTCCCGGTCAAAGAAGAAGCACCCGCTGGTGTCTGCATACTGTGTACCAGGGCTCTCTGGAGTTGCTGGGGCGGAATAATAGCACCCCTCCCAGCATGCGCCGAGGAAGGAGGCTCAGAGGGCTCTCGCCCTGAGCACACCATCTGTCAACACCTGCAATGACAAAGAGTGAACGAAATTAGTTCAACATAAAAAAATTGAATACCTAATAACATGAACTAATTAATAATATATATGTACATAATAATTGAATACCTCACATTACTAATATTAATCTTCATCGTCTATATATGCTCCGGGATCAATAAATGCATAATCATCATCACAGTCAGTAATGACGTGCTCATTAGCATCATCAATAAATGCATCAACATGTGGAAGGCCTCTATGTAATCGTTCAAGCATTGACAGGTCATCCGCAGTAGTAACCTCTTCTTCTGCCGTCTCTTCTTGTTCCGGCTGAGGGGTGAAGTTGGATTCACTGTCGCTGTCGACCTCAATGTTCTGGGGTGAAGTAGAGCGGTTCCTGAAACGTTTTCTTGAAACACATGTTTCTTGGAATAATTCTCCTTCATATGTGTCTGGGTTAATGTGAGGTTCATAATCATATTCATTGAGGGGAGGTGGTCTAAAATGTGGTGGCACATCATAAATGACATCCCAACCTTTCAAATTTGGATCCGTTTGGCAGGCCCACGGTAGATAGAAAACTTGGGTCGCCTGTTGAGCCATAATATAGACATCGGGAACATCTAAATGGGTGCTTTGTTTGAGTTCGACTAGACCTATATGTTCATGAGTCCTTCTAGTCTCCTTTGGCTGGAACCAATAACATTTGAAGACTACGACGTTTGGTGGTTTTTCACCAAACAATGTAAGTTCATAAATTGCTTCAACTCTTCCATAATACTCGACCCCTCCTTCGCCTATAGCGGAGACACAACAATTTGTAGAATTTCGGTCGGCCATAGATAGCTCTATGCCAAAAGTACGAACGCGATACCCGTTGATGTCGTATTTGTAAAATGAACAGATCTTATAGTCAAAACCATTAGCGACTTGTCTCAATTCAGAGTCCATAGACTCTGTATTAGCCTACAAGTTTAATACAAAAGGATTGTTGCATCAGCCGCAAATTAGGGGAAGAAATGAAATCGTCTAATTAATGGAAATTACCGTTTGCTTGAACCAATAGATGAAATCGGGATATCCTCCTCCATGCTTTGCCAGAAGCTCATACTCTTTGATGGAATCCTTTTGGATCATCGCTCCATCCAAGAATTTGGCAACGTATCGACTGTATCACATATCCGGGAATAAGAGCATTTCAAAGGAATTAGAAGTTGCGAAACAATGTATCGAGAACTTACTCGATGTACGGTCGCACTTCTGTTAGGTTGTTGAAGATATACAACGAAATGGTTCGCAATTCTTCGACATCCAACGCTATTGCTTTAGAAGCACCGGATGGTGCGAGCTTCCCTTTTAATAGGTTGAGGTTGGATTGACCTTTTTCACGGTTGCCATCATTGTACCGAGGCTTCAGATTATGCAAATGAAGATTCTTGTCTTTGTAGTGTGCTGTCATGAAGTTTGCCGCCTCCTCGGTAATGAATGCCTCGGCCATCGATGCTTCAACTCTACATTTATTTTTACATTTTGCTCGAAGCATCTTCTGCATCCTCTCAGTTGCGAAGCACCAACAATTTTGCACGCCCCCCCCCCCAATCTTGCCTCGGTCGGGAGATGCAAAATCAAATGCTGCATTGGATTAAAGAAGCCTGGTGGAAAGTTCTTTTCTAACTTGCAGATCAACTCCGGCGCCAACTCTTCTAGTTCGTCTAGCACGTTAGGAGATAGTTCTTTCGCACAAAGAGCACGGAAGAAATAGCTCAACTCTGCCAGTAGTAGCCATTCATCCTCAGGGATAGAGCCACGCAACATCACCGGCATTACCCGCTCAAGCCATATGTGCCAAAAATGACTCTTCAGACCAAATATTTTCAATTTATCAAGACTCGTTCCCCTCTTTAGATTCGCTGCATACCCATCGGGGAACATTAACTGCATTTTCACCCACAAGATCATTTCCCAAATAGTTGGCCTTCCAAGATTGAACCATGCCTTTGGCTTCCTCCAGTTCTTCTTTCCTTTCGGTTGTCGAATGTTTTGTAACGGTCTATCACATAGAGCCTCCTGATCGACTCTAGCCTTAGGATTATCCTTTAACTTCCCCTCTATGCCGAACAATGTACCAAAAAGGGCCTCCGCAATTTTCTTTTCAGTGCGCATCACGTCGATGTTGTGTGGCCAAAGGAGGCCTTTAAAGTAAGGAAGACCCCACAAACATATCTTGTGAGTCCAGGGGTGTTCCGTATTATACCCTTTGAAATACCCTGGACGATCTGGATCCGGCTCGAGAGCGTTTATCTGATTAAGGATCTGTTGGCCTGTCAATGCATGTGGTGCAGTGTAACCCTTTACGACAAGCTCTTCATCACGTCCATAAACGAGAAACATTTCCTTAGTCCTTTTCAGGTACCTAAGGATATTCTTGACCGCCGCCCAGTGCTCCATTCCAGGATCACCTTGAAATCTTTCGGCCGTACTTATGGCAAGGCATTGCATAGGGGATGACACTCATCTTTTCCCTATCTTCTGCAGTCACTGGGCATTGAGTCTTACTCAATTTCACACCTTGTAACACAGGCAAGAACCCCTTCTTGGACTGATCCATTTGGAACTTCTTCAAAACTTTATCAAGGTATGTGCTCTGTGAAAGTGCTATTAAGCGTCTCGATCTATCTCTATAGATCTTAATGCCTAATATGAAAGCAGGTTCTCCTAGGTCCTTCATTGAAAACTCTTGTTCAGATATTCCTTCACGCTTTCCAGTATTTCTATATCGTTTCCAATCAGCACTATGTCATCCACATATAATATTAGAAACGCTATAGATCTCCCACTCACTTTCTTGTAAATACAAGCTTCTCCATAAGCTTGTATAAACCCAAACATTTTGATCACCTCATCAAAGCACTTATTCCAGCTCCGAGATGCTTGCACCAGTCCATAAATGGATCGCTGGAGTTTGCAAACTTTGTCAGCATTCTCTAGATCGACAAAACCTTCCGGTTGCATCATATACAACTCTTCCTCAAGGAAACCATTGAGGAACGCTGTTTTGACATCCATCTGCCAAATTTCATAACCGAAATAAGCAGCTATTGCCAACATGATTCTGATAGACTTAAGCATCGCTTTGGGTGAAAAGGTCTCATTGTAGTCAACTCCTTGAACTTGTGAAAAACCCTTTGCCACAAGTCGAGCTTTATATACGGTAACATTACTGTCCGCGTCCGTCTTCTTCTTAAAGATGCATTTGTTCTGAATGGCCTTTCGCCCTTCAGGTAATACTTCCAAAGTCCATACTTCGTTTTCATACATGGATCCCATCTCGAATTTCATGGCCTCTAACCATTTCATAGAATCCTTGCCCATCATCGCTCCTTCATAGCTCGTAGGTTCATTGTTGTCCAACAACATGACCTCCAAGACAGGGTTGTTGTACCACTCAGGAGCAGTACACGCCCTTGTCGACCTACGAGGGTCAATAGTAACTTGATCCGAAGCTTCATGATCATCATCATTAACTTCCTCTTCAACTGTCGTAGGCTCCACGGAAACATCTTTTTGTGCGGCGCTATTCTCTGGTTGAAGTAAACGTTCAATAGCGTCATCAAGCTCTATTTTCCTCCCACTCAATTCTTTCGAGAGAAACTCTTTCTCAAGAAATAATCCGTTCTTAGCGACAAACATTTTGCCTTCGGATTTGAGATAGAAGGTATACCCGACTATCTCTTTCGGGTATCCTATGAAGATGCATTTCTCCGCTTTGTGTTCCAGCTTTTCAGGCTGAAGCTTTTTGAGATAAGCATCACATCCCCTAACTTTAAGAAATCACAACTTTGGCCTCTTGCCAAACCATATCTCATATGGCATCATCTCAACAGATTTCGATGGTGCCCTATTTAAAGTGAATGCAGTTGTCTCTAATGCATAACCCCAAAACGATAGTGGCAAATTAGCAAGAGACATCATAGAACGCGCCATATCGAATAAGGTTCAATTATGACGTTCGGACACACCATTACGCTATGGTGTTCCAGGTGGTGTCAATTGTGCAACAATTCCACACTGTCTTAAGTGACTGCCAACCTCATAAATTAGATACTCAACTCCTCGATCAGATCGCGGGAATTTAATCTTCTTGTTACGATGATTCTCAACTTCAATCTGAAATTGCTTGAACTTTTCAAACGTTTCAGACTTGTGTTTCATTAAGTAAATATACCCATATCTACTTAAGTCATCAGTGAAGGTGAGAAAATAACGATATCCACCGTGCACCGTAACATTCATTGGACCGCACACATCAATATGTATGATTTCCAATAAGTCACTTTCCCGTTCCATTGTTCCAGAGAACGGCGTTTTAGTCATCTTGCCCATGAGGCATGGTTCGCATGTGCCAAGTGATTCAAAATCAAGTGACTCCAAAAGTCCATCAGCATGGAGCTTCCTCGTGCGTTTTGCACCAATATGACCTAAACGACAGTGCCACAAGAAAGTGGTACTTTCATTATCAACTCTACATCTTTTGGCATCAATGTTATGAACATGTGTATCATCACTATCAAGATTCAATATGAATAAACCCCTCACATTGGGTGCATGAGCATAAAAGATATTACTCATATAAATAGACTAACCATTATTCTCTGATTTAAATGAGTAACCGTCTCGCAATAAACAAGATCCAGATATAATGTTCATGCTTAATGCAGGCACTAAATAACAATTATTCAGGTTCATCACTAATCCTGATGGTAATCGAAGAGAGAGCGTGCCGACGGCGATCACATCAACCTTGGAACCATTTCCCACGCGCATCGTCACTTCGTCCTTCGCCAGCTTTCATCTATTCCGTAGTTCCTATTTTGAGTTGCAAATGTGAGCAATCGAACCGGTATCAAATACCCAGGCACTAAAACGAGAACTAGTAAGGTACACATCAAAAACATGTATATCATATATACCTTGTTTGTCGTTGGCCGCCTTCTTGTCAGCCACGTACCTGGGGCAGTTCCGCTTCCAGTGACCAGTTCCCTTGCAATGAAAGGACTCAGTTTCTGTCTTGGGTCCAGCCTTGGGCTTCTTTACATGAGTAGCAACTGCTTTGCCATCCTTCTTGGTTTTACCCTTCTTTCCATTGCCCTTGCCATCCTTCTTGAAACTAGTGGTTTTATTGACCATCAACACTTGATGTTCTTTCTGGATTTTAGACTCAGCGACTTTTAGCATCGCAAACAACTTGGTGACTGAGTTGTTCATCCCGTGCATGTTATAGTTCATCACAAAGCTCTTGTAACTAGGTGGCGCTTATTGAAGAACTCTGTCAGTGATCGCCTCTGGCGGAAGGGCAATTCACAACTCCGCCAAACGAGTCGAATACCCAGACATTCTGAGTATATGTTCATTGATAGACCCGTTCTCCTCCATTTTGCAAGCATAGAACTTATCAGAGGTCTCATACCTCTCGATCCGGGCATTCTTCTGAAAGATAAACTTCAACTCCTTGAACATCTCATATGCTCCATGACGTTCAAAATGTCTTTGAAGTCCCGGTTCTAAGCCATACAATATTGCACACTGAACTATTGAGTAATCTCCAGAATGTGCCTCCCAAGCGTTCTTAACGTCTTCGGATGACAGGTAATCTAGTTGGTCACCAAGCGGTGCATCAAGGACATATAATTTCTTGGAAGCCATGATGATAATCCTCAAATTACAAGCCCAGTCAACAAAGTTACTTCCATCATCTTTCAACTTAGCTTTCTCTGGGAACGCATTAAAATTCAGGGGTGCTACTGCGCGAGCCATTGATCTACAACATAAATAAGCAAAGGTTACTAAGACTATTGTTCAAGATAATGAGTTTAGTTAATGAAATTACTAAAGCTCCCACTCAAATTGAGATCCCTCAGGTCATCTGAGTGATACATGGTCCAAATTCACTAACTCAAGTCCGATCATCACGTGAGTTAAGGTGGTTTCAATGGTGCACATCATCATGTTGATCATATCTACTATATGACTCATGTTCGACCTTTCAGTCTCTTGTGTTTTGAGCCCATGTCTGTACATGCTAGGCTCGTCAAGTTTAACCCGAGTGTTCTGCATGTGCAACACTGGCTTGCACCCGTTGAATGTGAAGGTAGAGTCTATCACACCCGATCATCACGTGGTGTCTCGACACGACGAACTTTCGTAATGGTGCACACTCTGGGAGAACACAATTCATCTTGAAATTTAAGTGAGGGATCACCTTATAATTCTACCATCGTCCTAAGAAAAAAAAGGTGCATAAAAGGATTAACATCACATGCAAATCATAAGTGACATGATATGGCCATGACCTTGTGCTTTTGACCTCCATCCTGGAAGCACCGGCATGATCGCCATCGTCACTGGCATGACACCATGATCTCCATCATCTTCATCTCCATCAACATTTCACCATCGGGGTTGTCACGCCCACCATGCTTCTACTACTATTGCTACCGTTTAGCGAGAAAGTAAAGCATTACATAGCGCTTAATGATTGACATGCAGGTCATACAATAATTAAAGACAACCCTGTGGCTCCTGCCGGTTGCCGTACTCATCGACATGAAAGTCGTGATATTCTATACAACACATGATCATCTCATACATCACATATATCTCATCATGTAATTGTCCATATCACATCACAACATACCCTGCAAAAACAAGTTAGACGTCCTCTAATTGTTGTTGCATGTTTTACGTGGCTTCTACGGGTATCTAGCAAGAACAATTCTCACCTACGCATAAACCACAACGGTGATAAATAAGTTGCTTTTCAACCTTCTCAAGGACCGCCTTTCTCGAATCCGATCCAACTAAAGTAGGAGAAACAGACACCCGCCAGCCATCTCTGCAACAAGTTGCAGTTGAGGGAACCGGTCTCTCGTAAGCGTATGAGTAATGTTGGTCCAGGCCGCTTCATCCTACAATACCGCTGAACCAAAACACGACCAAGGGAGGAAGCAATCTAAGCATCAACACCCACAAACACTTTGTGTTCTACTCTAGATATCATCTACACATAGACATAGCTCATGATGCCACTGTTGGGGAACGTTGCATGGGAAACAAAAAATTTCCTACGCACACGCAAGATCTATCCATGGTGATGAGCATCTACAAGAGGGAGAGTGGATCTACATACCCTTGTAGATCGCTGAGCGGGAAGCATTAAGAAATGCAGTCGGTGTAGTCGAACGTCTTCGCGATCCAAATCGTTGATCGTCCCACAATCCAATCACGATCTGTCCCGGTCAAGCACCGAACGGACGGCACCTCCACGTTCAGCACACGTACCGCTTGATGACGATCTCCGCCTTTTTGATCCAGCAAGAGGGAGCGGAGAGTTAGATGAGTTCTCTGGAAGCGTGACGGCGCCACGGCGTTGGTGGTGGAGCAATTCCGGCAGGGCTTCGCCTAAGCACTTCAGAAAACCGATCTAGAGGAGAAAGTATGCACTAGAGGAACGGGTAGCACATGGCTGAAAATCAAGTGCAAAAACCCTAAAACCTCTAGTATATATAAGAGGAAGAGAGAGGGAGGCTTGGCCCAAGGGCCAAGCCCTCTAGGCTTAGAGGAGTGAAGGACTCTTGCTCCAATCCTAGTAGGACTAGGACTCCTTCCTTTTTTGCCTTTTTGCCTTTTTCCACCTTTTCTCTTTGGGCTTTTCTTTCCTAGCCGCATGGGCCTCGTGTGGGACTTCCACCAGTCCAATAAGGGCTGGTATTCACTCTCCCACAGCCCATGTATTTGTGATGGGATTGTGGGACGCTCGGCAATTTGGATCACGAAGACGTTCGACTACATCAACTACGTTTCTTAGCGCTTCCGCTTAGCGATCTACAAGGGTATGTAGATCCACTCTCCGTCTCGTAGATGCTCATTACGATTGATAGATCTTGCATGTGTGTAGGATTTTTTTGTTTCCAATCCAATGTTCCCTAACAAAAATGTGGCACACGGATTATACTACCTATTGGGGACATTACCCCACGACGAGATCCGCCCAGGAGGGGCCGGGTCACGTCTGGCGGCTCATAGTCAAGACCCTTAAGGTGGGCGTGAGATTGAAGGCAAGGCCACATGGTGACTTACCAGATGGGCCAAGATGAAGGCCCACAGACAAAAGATGGCGCGAGACCCGGGCTTGTAAGCTGCTCGGGGACGGCTTGCCCAAGAAGGCAAGGTGGCTTAGGGACAGGGTCAAATACCTTGTACGAGTCGGTTTGGACTCTCGTAACCCCAGGGCCTCGAGATAGCTATATAAAGGCAAGTCCCTGGGGAAGCTTAGGACATAAACCAATTGATTGATAGCTACATCAAGCGAATCATCTCCCTTGTAATCGATACCCAACCAATACAACACAAAGCAGGACATAGGCTTTTACCTCTTCCCGAGGGGTTGAACCTCTGTAAATCCGTGTCTCTCGTCCCGATCAACCCCTTTGAGTCCACCGCCTTAGAAATGGCCTTGAACCTAAGCCTTCGGACATCTGCCGTGACAAAACCATGACAGTTGGTGCCCACCATGGGGCCTGCGTGCGGTGGTGTGGAGTTGTCGAAGGGCTCTCTCCCGGGGATCAAGGGATACGCCATCGGCATGCTGACTAAGAGTTGCCGCAGCAAGCTCTACATCGATGATGCTCGATGGGGGTCGGAGGCAGACTCAATCGAGTACGGTATTGGGTCCCCTTCGGCGGGATTCACGTGTTCATTGGTAAGATTGGTGGATCTAGGTCCGGGCCGTACATCTGCACCGACCTTATCGAGCCTGCCCACCGTGCGCAACCCGCCCGTGTTCAACCCGGGCGGAGGAACGTCTTTGTTGGCTTCACGCAAGGCAGTGAAGACTCCGTTTCTGGTGGGACTTTCATCCTCTCAGACAAAGGATCCTCCAGTGGAGATGCAGAGTCAATCTACCAGCTTCATGACGGTGGGATCAGGGGATATGCCGATGGTGACAACATTCCGGAGCCCTATGACCCACCGATCCGAGCCGCCGTCTTCATGGCAGGCTCGGCGCCGGCTTTCAACAGCATGACGTCCGAAGCAGCGGCAGGAGCAGCCACGCTGAATTGCCCAAGCCGCCGGCTCAGGTCTTGCTAGAATTAATGGAGGAGTTAATAACCCTGATGGCCACTGAAGTAACAGTCGGAAATCAGGCAGAGCGCAATGTAGAGATCACCAGGAGTAATGTACTAAGTAGGAATGCTGAGTAGGAACGTTTGATGATGGAGGCTCCCTATTTTAGCTCAGACCAGCATGCTTTCGAGGTGATTCTTCAGAGGAGGAAAAAAGTCGGCCTCCTTGTTCAGCTTCAGCCCCGAAACCTCTTTAACACTCTCGGAGCGGGGCCGAGCACGTCTGTAGTTGTAAACCGGGCCACTAAGGCGCCATGGCAGCCAGACTCGCGCCGAAGGGATCAGACCCCGCCGCGGCACCTTGTGACACTGCCTGGCCATTATTCTAACCCGGTGGACAACATGATATCGGCGACTACTAGGCTTAATGCACTCACCTTCTCCAAAGGGATGTTGTTTGCTGAGGATGCGCGGAACGCCATTGGATTGCTACAGACATCGGTGGCGCAGCAGGAAAAGTACACATACAGCCAAAGTTGTGTACACTTCACGCCCATCCCAAGCCGGCGTAGAGTCGCCGGCGGTTTCCAGTAGAGAACGAAGACGCAACCCGCCCAATGATAAATCGCCTCGGATTAATGCTCAGGAGATCGTGGATAGGGGCCGAGTTCATCAGGGGTCATCTGCAGTGAAGGATTACCCGGTAATTCCTGAGCCGGCTCCAATAACCCCTTCCACCTCAGTGGGAGCTGGCATCTCACCCAGGGGAGTTGGTGTGTCTTGCCTCATGGCGGCTTTGCGGAACGAGGATTTTCCCAAGGACTTTAAGGGGCCGCATAAGGTGCCTAACTATACAGCTGATTTACCCCCTGATGCTTGGATTGGAAGTTATGAGCTCGTCATGGAGATTTTGGACGTTAGTGAGGCGGTTTGTGCAAAGTACTTCATCACGATCTTAGTAGGGCCGGATCGCACGTGGTTAAAGGGTTTGCCTCCTAATACCATCGCATCTTGGGCTGAGTTGAAGGCACGTTTTATCAAGATCTTCCGGGGAACATGCAAGCAGCATATGACTTGTAGATGTTGACCATAGTGTATAGCATGAGGATGAGTCGGCCCATCATTGGGTTTGGCTGGTTTCGACTGTTATCCACTCATCCGAGAACATCTCGGTGTCTCAGGCGACCCTGATTTTAGAGAAAAACTGTCACTTCTTACCCCTTCACCAGAAGCTCGGGTGGCTGAAGCGTTCTTGTCAAGACATGGGTGAGCTCATGACGGCTCTCACAAAGTATGAAGATTCAGATACTACTAAGGATCCGGGCTCCAATGATGACATATCAGCTAAGGGTAAGAAGAATAGCAATGGAAAGAGTCAACAGCAGAACGGGGCCGGAAATAATAACCCAATCAAGAGAAAGAACCCATATGGCGGTCAGAACTAGTGGTAAGTGCCAGCGCCTGGAACAATCGTGCCAAGGGTAATGGTGAGCCACCCTTTAACAAAGGTAAACCTCCGTTTAACCTAGAGGAAATGCTCAGTAAGCCTTGCCCATAGTATAGCTTACCCGGTTGGCCGGCGGCCATGCATGGAGGGATTGCAGCATTATGCGGCAGTTCCGGGACTACAGCCTTAACCAACATTGCAATAATGGTAATGGGTCGTCGGGCGGCTCAAGGACTGGTTTTGGTGGAGGCGGCATAGCTTCAGGTTATCAGGGTCAAGGTAATCAAGGTGGTCGCCGTCAAGAGTCTGGCAACAGCGATCAGCAACAAAACAACTAGTCAGCGTATCAGAGTAACCCGAAGCAACTCAGTGGAGGCCAGTATCATGTTTTCACTACAAGCCTAGACAAATGGGATCAAAAGGTACAAAAGAGGGCAGTCAATACGGCAACGCCGGCCGTCCCACAGTATTTGAAGTGGTGTGAGTATCCTATCTCATGGAGTCGGGGGGATCATTCACCGCGGGTCGATAACCTGGGGCACTTGGCACTTGTGGTACCACCTCAGGTTGGAGGTTATAAGTTTACAAAGGTATTGATGGATGGTGGCAGCAGCATCAACATCTTGTATGATGACACTTTTCACCGGATGGAGCTAACTGATAAGGCTCTTAAGCCATCATCACCAGTTTTTTACGGTGTTATGTTGGGCAAGTCGGCTATCCGGTAGGCAAGATTTCCCTTGAGGTGGCATTCGGAGATGAATCCAACTACGGGGTGGAGGCCTTGTGGTTTGAGGTGATGAAAATGAAGAGCCCATATCACACCTTGTTTGGTAGGCCAGTTTCGCAAAGTTTATGGCCATGCGCTGTTATGTTTACTTGCAGCTCAAGATGTCGGCTCTCAAAGGGATGATTATAGTGCACGGTGATCGGAAGGTGGCCCTTGAGTGTGAGGAGGGCGACGCTGCTTATGCGGAATCAACTTGTGCTGAGCCGGAGCTCATGTTTTACAAAGATAATGTTGACCCGACGAATATGACTCCATCGAAGAAGCCCAACACAGAATCTAAGCCGCCCTTGAAGATACTAAGCTGGTGGATTTTTCTCCGGGCGACTCATCGAAGCAGTTCACTATTGGGGCTAATATGGACCCTGCATAGGAAAGCTCTCTCATCGAATTCATCCGTGTGAACTGGGAGACCTTTGCATGGAAGCCTTCTGACATGTCGGGTGTACCGGGAGATTTCGCTAAGCACCACCTTAATGTGGATCCCAAGTTTAAGCCGATTAAGCAGTTCCTCCATCAGTTCAACAAAGGGCGGCATAAAGCAATTGGAGAATAGGTGGCCCAGCTCTTGGCAACAGGGTTCATCATGGAGGATTTTCACCCAGAGTGGTTAGCAAATCCCATGCATGTACTAAAAAAGAATGGCACGTGGCGTATGTGTGGACTACACGGATCTTAACAAGGCCTTTACTGTTCACTAGTTTGCTCTCCCCCGTATAGAACAAATCATTGATGCAATGGCGGGTTGTGAGAGTTTATGCTTCCTGGACGCTTATTTGGGTTATCATCAGATCAAGATGGCCGTTAAGGACCAAGAGAAGACATCTTTTATAACACCTTTTAGGGATTTTTGCTATGTGTCTATGCCTTTCGGGCTTAAGAGCGCGCATGCGACTTATGAGCGTTGTGTGCAAAATTTCCTTCATAGTCATATTGGCGCAATGTTAATGCTTATGTGGATGATATTGTGGTTAAGTCAAGGAAGAAGGAAACTCTTCTTGATGACCTAAAGGAAATGTTTGACAACTTACAGTTCTACAAAACGATGCTTAACCCGTCCAAGTGTGTCTTTAGGGTTCCTACAGGCAAGCTCTTGGGTTTCTTATTCTCAAAGCGAGGCACTGAGGCTAACCTCGATAAGATAAAGTCCATCACATCATTGTCTAAGCTGGCGAGCGTTAATGATGTGTAGCGCCTGGCCGGTCGTATTGCCGCTTTCAGCCGCTTCATCAGTCGCCTAGGCGAGAAGCTATTCCCCTATATCAGATGATGAAAAAGACAGATGACTTTTTCTGGAGCAAGGCTACAGACGAGGCGCTCGAGGCGCTCAAGAACTAGTTGGTTCAGCCACCGATCTTGGCTGCTCTGTCTGAGAAAGCACCTTTGCTCTTATACATGTCGGCTAATAACAAGGCACTCAATGTTGTGATTGTTGTGGAGCGTAAGGAGGGAGCGAAAGAGTATCCGGTCTAGAGGCTGATTTACGATGTCAAGGAGGTCTTGATAGAATCAAAGCAAAGATACCCACAATGGAATAAATTGATCAATGCGGTGTTCATGGCAAACCATAAGTTGAAGCATTATTTCCTTGGACACCAGATCACAGTGGTTAGCCCTGTCCCGTTGGGTGATATCATCCAAAATAGAGAAGCTAATGGCAGGATTGCTAAGTGGGCACTAGAGCTTGGGCCCCTTAATTGGAAGTATTTGCCTCGCACGGCTATAAAATCTCAGGCTTTGGTGGATTTCAAAAACGATTGGACAAAGTGTCAATCGCCCGAGGAGAAGCCGGACAACACATATTGGACAAATAACTTTGACGGATCCAGGCAATTGGAAGGATTGGGGGATAGAGTTGTCTTGACTTCCCCTAGAGGTCACAAGTTTTGATATGTGTTAAGGTTAATGTTTCCTTGTATTAAAAATGCAGCGGAGTATGAAGCTTTGCTTCACGGACTCAATCTAAGCCAGTTTAGATGCCTGGGCGACTCAGACCTCGTGGCTCAACGAGTCTCAGGCACGTGGAATTCCAAAGTCCCACGAATGGTGGCTTATCGTTAGGCGGTGGATATCATCGCTGGCCACTTCAAAGGTTATCAGGTGGATCATATTGATCGTCGCCAGAATAAGGCGGCTGATGCGTTATCAAGGTTGGGCTCTCAGCATAAGTCGGTGCCTCCTAACGTCTTTTTGGATGTGTTTCATCACCCCTCTGTTAAATTGCTTTTAGAGGAGGATCTCGATATACCTGACCGGAAGGGGCAGCTGGTAGCGTCTCTACATGCTATTCCTGACTGGACATTGCCTTACGTGGCATATCTAACTCGCGATGAGTTGCCCGAGGCCGAGACCTTGGTGAGATAGATTGTGAGGCGGTCTAATTCTATGACTATCATCAACAGCGAGTTACATAAGTGCAGCGTAACCGGTGACATTTAGCGGTGCGTTTCCCCTGAAGAGGGTAAAGAGATTCTAAATGAAATACATGCCCATGACTGCGGTCATCATGCCGGCTCAAAGTCTTTGGTGTCAAAAGCTTTCTGACACGGTTTCTTCTGGTTGACGCCTCACAAGGATGTAGACGACTTGGTCACCAAGTGTGATGGATAACAAAATTTTGGATGACGTGCTCACGTGCCGGCTCAAGAATTGCGGATGATTCCAATAACCTTCTCATTTGTAGTTGGGGGCTTGATATGGTTGAACCTTTCAAGAGATCAAAATAGAAGAAGACCCACCTTTTGCTGGTGGTTGATAAGTTTACCAGGTTGGTTGAGGCAGAGCCAGTTAGCAAGTGTGATGCCGACACGACGGTTCAATTTGTCAAGAAGTTGATCTATCATTTTTGTTACCATCATAGTATCATCACGGACAATGGAACAAATCTATCCAAGGGGGCTATATATGAAAGAATTTTGTGAAAGTGAGCACATCCAGCTTGATGATTCTGTTGTCGCTCATCCGTAGTCCAATGGTCACGCGGAACGTGCCAATCAGGAGATCTTGAGAGGAATAAAACCCCGGCTTATGGTTCCTCTGCAAAGAACGCCGGGTTGTTGGGTGGAGGAGTTACCATCAGTTCTTTGGAGTATTAGAACCACCCCCAACAGGTTAATGGGCTATACGCCTTTCTTCATGGTTTATGGGACATAAGCCATTTTACCAATTAATATTCGTCATGACTCGCTTAGGGTGGCGGCTTACATTGAAACAGACAACGAGACGTCACGTCCGAAAGCGCTAGATGCTTTGGATGAAGAGCGGGATATTACAGCAGCATGATCGGTGATTTATCAGCAAGACCTATGTCGCTATCATAGCCGTAGAGTCAAGACCCAGATGTTTCAAGAAGGCGACTTGGTGTTACGTTTGACTCAAGATCGGACAAAAATGGATAAGTTATATCCCCCTTGGGAAGGACCGTTCCTGATCAACAGAAATTTCAATAACGGGTCATATTACCTCATTGATGTATGGGAAGGCGACAAGTCACGTATCTCTGGGTAGGAGGCCAACAGGCCATGGAATATTGCTCATCTCCGGCCTTACTACACTTGAGTCATCGACTCTTATCAATGTACATACATCCATCATTGTATATACCTTTTCAATATAATAAAGTTGGCATCCCTACAAGACGGGGCTTTGTCCGTTTCTTCATACCAGATTGTGCAAGTGTTGATACTTCAACAAGGTCATTTGGGGGCTTCCAACCCACCGGTTTTAGCTTTCACACCCTCTTGACCAGCTCTTCATCCACCGCTAGACCGGGTTAAACCTGCAAGTATGCTGATGCCACTCCGCCAGGTGACCCGCCGAACTCTTACCAGTTAATCTTGACTGAAGACCCTGAGCTAAACAAAGTACTTGACAGTCACTCTTCACATGAGACCCTGTACTGGTTAAGGTTAAAATGGCGACTTATGTCACGTGAGGCCCAGCTTACGGAAAGCGAGGATAAAATCACCTATCTGCTGCGCCTCTCCGCCTTGTGGCCCATTCGTACTCTTATTTAGTCAATCTTTTTAAAAGACCCTGAGCTGTTTAAGGTTCAAACGACGGATTTATGTCACATGACAGCCGGCTTATGGGTCTGGGGGTACTCACGCTCTGTTGTGCCTCTCCATTAGATGGCTCGTTGTACTCTTAATAGTTACTCTTTTTAAAGACCCTGCATTGTTAAGGTTCAAACGACGAATCTGTGCCATGGGACAGCCGACATATGAGGTTTGGCCAAACATGCCTAAATTTTTGAAAAAAAGGAAAAGCAAGGTCATAAAGAGATTTAAAATCTTTGGGTTGTGCCTTTAAAGCCGCCTTAAAAATGATGCAGAATATACTCCGTCTTGTTTGTTTTTGCAGGTCTTGTCTTTTATGATAAGCCGCCATTAAGTGTGGAGAAAGATGATTATATCGAGAAGGAAAGTTGAATAACCACATAAAGCTATTCAAATTCCAAATGTGCACGATGGCACGACAAATGCAAATCAAGTTTTTTGCTATGGTTATTACAAAGCTCTTGATGAGCCCAAATATCCGCGAAACTAAAGTCTTTTGGAATCACTTATAATCTAGTGGATCCTTGTTTAACTTGTCGCCGTGTCATCCTGCGCTGGGTCTTCGATCTCTTCGATCTGAAGGCTGTCCACATCCTAGTTGTAGTTTATTAAAGCTTCAAACTAGGCTTCATCATCAAAGATGGGAGACGGGTCAATGTCAAGAGCAAAGAGTTGCTAACGGCATGTAGGAATCAAGTCTCTGGCTTCAAAAGTCAACCCGCGCACTCGTTTTCTAACCTCGTTGTAAGCAGCCTGATATGAGGTCAAGTCAATCTCGGCGACGAGTGTATACGCAAGCACTCGGGAGGCCTTCATACACTTGGCATAGTCTGCTTGTGTAAACTCTGAGTCGTCATCCTTCTTTGACAGGAAGGCATCCATCATCTCTTCAGTGGTAAGCTCAGGGGCAAAAGCCAACGACCGACTTAACGCGGCCATTGCGCCCTTACAGGCGGTTGACCATTTAAGACCTTCAATTTGTTTTAGGAGGGTGGACAAGACTTCTATCACCCCCTTCATGAACTTGGGGACACCTTTTTTAGTCAGAATAGACTTGATGGTGCAAAGGGTCCCACAGTACAGCTGTTCCGTCAGAGTATGCACTGCTTTTAGCTTCAACAAGCTGTCGGAGGATAGCTGGCGGCTTCTCTGTCCTGCAAAGAAAATCAGAAGTTGTAAGCGCCTGAAGAGATCTTTCAACAAGCTAAGGAATTTTTCTATTTGACAAGTACTTACCAAAGATGGCATCAGTCATCCGAGATATATGACGCTTGAGGGTGGTCATCTCTTTGGTCACAAGTTTTAGTCTTTCATCAGCGCCTTCTGCACGCTTAGTCAGGGCGGCTTGTTCAGTTTCGGCGGCATTTCTGAAAGCTTCAAAGTCCGTCTGTACTTTCTCGAGTTCTACGATGGAGACGCGCCACTTCTCTTCGGCCTCAGCCCGGGCGGCTTGTTGTGAGGCCAGATTTTCTCTAAGGCCAGTCCAGTCAGACCCGGCCCTGATCAAAGCTTCCTACATAGTACAAACAAGCTTCATAAGTTCTAAGTTTCCAAGGTGACACATTAGTATTCATAGGTGATAAAGCAACAATATTACAAGTCACAAGCAGATTTCAAGCAATATACTTGACACTTGGGGGCTAATGTCCATATTTTTTCTCAATATCTACAACACTGGAAAGCCCCTAGTCATCTTCCAGAATATAAGCCGGCACTTGGGGGCTACAATTGGCGCTTCTAAGCAGTAAAAGCTCTGACTCATCATTTTCATAAGGACCCGGATTTGGAGGATACACTTGGCACTTCTAAGTAGTAAAAGCTCCGGCTCACCATTTGCATTATGACCCGGACTTGGGGGCTACAGTTGGATTCTATTTTTAATGAAGTACCAGCTCATTATCTATAATAACCCATCACTTGGGGGCTACATTCCAAGATACTTGCAACATAAGAAAAGTTGAAGACCCGGTCTACTATTTTCAATACCAAACCAAATATTGGGGGGCTACATAAGGATATAGGGAAACGCAGGATAGGAGGAGTACCTCGTATTTTTTCTTCATCAGCCGAACAAGTTTTGACTCCATGTTACGACTCGCAGAGAGGAGGTTCAGATAACCAGCGTGTAACTCGTCCGTAGTCAGCTTCTCCAAGCTTCGGAATGCCAAATCAATGTTCTCCATTTCTAGTGAGGGCGCCTCATCCTTGCTGATATGTTTCGCTGACACATGAGGAGTAGGAGAATTGTAACCCATCCCGGTGATAACAACTTCTGGAGGAGCCATATCCTCGGGGGCTGGTGAAGGGCTGGGCATCTTAGAATGAATTTCGAGAGGGTCTTCAGGATCGCCCATGTCAAAGTCAGCTGGCTTGGAGGATAGAGGAGCGTCTTCAGGAGCACCTTTTTCAGCCATAGAGGGCTAATCATGAGCCGCAAGAGAGTCTGGCTCGGGATTCTCCGTCTCTTGAGTAATAGGAGTGGTGGTTGACCCAACCAGCTTCCTTCGTTTGGCTTGAGCCCTGGGAACAAAAATATCATTATACAAAATGAAGTAAGGGCAAAAGTATTAACATTTGTTGCGGAGTATAAACGTACATGCTTTGGGTTGATTTTAAGAGGACGCATCTTGGAGGCGGTTGAGTCGTGAGAAGAAGTGGGACGTTTCCTGAATGGTTAAGATGGTAAGAATAAAGTAAGTTACAATGCAAAAACAGTATACAGACAATGGAGTCAGTCGAAGGAATACCTTAGTGCGACTTTTCTGAGGAGCCGAAGAGTTTGGCAAGCCGGCCAAAAGAACTTCAGAGCCGGTGCTCTGAGTTTGACGTCTGGAATCCTCTTGTTGGTTCCTCAAAATAAAGTTAGGATCCAAGTGAGCTAAAGGGCGTGAACGTTTTATATTATGAACAGCCCGTCGTATTGTGTTTACTGGGAATGGTTCTGAGTTGGAGGAGACAGTAATTACCTCTGGAGCATCAGCATGGCTTGTTTTCGCTTCTTTGTGTGAACAATCATTGTCAATGAGTTGCATAAAGAGACGGCCAAGTCTTCAAGCTCGAGCAGTTCCTGGGCAGAGGTTTTCTTCTTGCGAGCACGGGTTTTACCTGCCTTAATTTTCTTCTTCGAGGGGCAGTATATCTCTTTTTCCAGAAATTAGAGTATATAAGTTGCCGGAAGGTTAAAAGGAGTAAGTAAGAAGGTTAAGACGAAACAAATAATTTGCTGGAAGGATTCTTACATCTGGAGTCTAGTTCTTTACACAGAGAGGGTTCAACATGGATTTATTCCAAACATCTCGAGGTTCACCTAGAAGTGACTTGACGATTAAATTGAGATCTTGCTCCGTCAAAGATCTGGTTCTTGACAATTAAATAAGATCCTCTAGGTGACCCAACAACGGGTTATATCAACACCAGTCAAGCCGTTAGCCATTAAGGCCTTGATTTTTGTGAAGGCCAGAGCATACTTTACTCACTCTGCGACGGACATCTGATCTGGAAGCTCGGTGGAGGTGCAAAGCCGGGTAGGGTGGTAACCCGGCAGCGGTTTCTCTCCTTCTAGAGAAGTGTCTTTGTAGTAGAACCAAGTTTTGTTCTAGTCCTTGGGGTGACTCGGCAAGGTCGCCGCTGGAAAAGTCATATCTCTCCGCCTGTGGATAGAGACGCCTCGAAGTTCCAAACTCGGTCCAGCCGCCACTTCAGTCTGGCGGTTGATGTAAAAGAAGTCGCGAAAGAGGTCAACCAATGGCTCATCTTGCAGATATGCCTCGCACCAGACTTGGAATTGGCACATATTGGTGACAGAATTGGGACCTACGTCTTGAGGATGGAGTTTACAAAAGTGAAGGAGATCCCGGAAAAACATTAAGCCGGGTGGGATAAAACCTCGGAGGAGATGATCAGCAAATATGACCACTTCCGCTTCCTGAGGGATGGGTCTGACCTCTGATACATCTCTCTCATATCTATAATTTTTGATTGTTTCATGCCAATATTCTACAACTTTCATATACTTTTGGCAATTTTTTGTACTATTTTTGGGCCTAAAATATTGATCCAGTGCCGAGTGTCTGTTCCTGCTTGTTGCATGTTTTCTGTTTTGCAGAGTATCGATACCAAACACGATGACAACTTACAGAGAATTTTTTTTGGAATATGTGTGACTTTTGGGAAAAATAATCAACGTGAGACGATGCCCGAGGTGATCACAAGCCAGGGGCGGCCTACCCCCTGGCCACGCCCTGGGCCCTTGTGGTTACCCCTAAAGACGGTTGGAGCTCTCCTATTGACGCAAGGATGATATTTTTATAATAAAAAACCCATCATAGTTTCAGCCCGATCGGAGTAACGGATCTCCGGATATTTAAGAAACGGCAAAAGGCCAGAATCTGGGAGCGCAGAAACAGAAGTAAACAGAGAGAGATCAGATCTCGAAAGGGCTCTCACCCCTCCGCCGCCATGAAGGCCAAGGACCAGAGGGGAAACCCTCCTACCATCTAGGGGGGACGTCAACGAATATTAATAAGGAGGGGGGATCTCTCCCCCTCTCTCCCGGTCGCACCAGAATGCCTCTAGGGACATCATC
Source organism: Hordeum marinum (assembly GCA_022496015.1). NCBI lineage: Eukaryota > Viridiplantae > Streptophyta > Magnoliopsida > Poales > Poaceae > Hordeum > Hordeum marinum. The sequence continues at coordinate 37,911,349 of CM039677.1, forward strand.
GTGACGGCGATCTACTCCAACAACACCGTCATCTTCACCAACACCTCCATCACCTTCCCCCATCTATCTATAGCGGTCCACTCTCCCACAACCCTCTGTACCCTCTACTTGAGCATGGTGCTTTATGCTTCATATTATTATCCAATGATGTGTTGACATCCTATGATATCTGAGTACATTTTTGTTGTCCTATGGGTTGATTGATGATCATGATTGGTTTGAGCTGCATTTTTTATTATTGGTGCTGTCCTATGGTGCTCTCCGTGTCGCACAAGCATGAGGGATCCTCGCTTTAGGGTGTAGTAATGTGTTCATGATTTGCCTATGGTGGGTTGTGTGAGTGACAGAGGCATAAACCCGAGTAGCTGGGTTGTTCCATATGGGAGTAAAGAGGACTTGATACCTTATAATGTTATGGTTGGGTTTTATGTTAATGATCTTTAGTAGTTGCGCATGCTTGCTAGATTTCCAATCATAAGTGCATATGATCCAAGTAGAGATAGTATGTTAGCTTATGCCTCTCCCTCATATAAAATTGCAATAATGATGACCAGTCTAGTTATCGATTGCCTAGGAACAATTCTGCAACTCCTACCACCACGTTTCCACACTCGTTTAACTAACTTATTTGTTTCTTTATCTTATCAGCCCCTAGTTTTTATTTACGTGCTCTTTATTATCTTGCAAACCTATCCCATTACACGTACAAAGTACTTCTAGTTTCATACTTGTTCTAGGTAAAGCGAACGTTAAGCGCGCATAGAGTTGTATCAGTGGTCGATAGAACTTGAAGGAATATTTGTTTTACCTTTAGCTCCTCGTTGGGTTCGACACTCTTACTTATCTAAAGAGTAAACAACTGATCCCCTATACTTGTGGGTTATCAAGACCTTTTTCTGGCGCCGTTGCCGGGGAGCAATAGCGTGCGGTGAATATTCTCGTGCGTGCTTCTTTGCTTTATCACTAAGTAGATTTTATTTTCTATTCTAAGTTGTTATATATGTTTAGTTATAGATATGGAACGCAAAATACCAAAACAATTAGATGTACTTGCTACTCCAAAAGTTGAGGAACCACTAGTGTTCCGTACCACCGAAGAATATTACTTGGGTCATCATCGATCCACTTGTGCTCGTGCTGAAAAACCAACTAGCTTAGTTGGGGGGAAATCATTAAATGAGCATGCTCATTATGTGCGACACCGCATATCTCAAAAATGGAAACTCTTGTGGCATCAAATTAATACTTTGTGTTGCTATGCTTAGAATCTATGTGAAATTTATGACTTTACTTGTTGCTCTAAAGAAGTTAAGAAACACCTTCCCTACCAATGTGTGTTTAATGATAATGAAATATTATCCTCTTATGTCAAGGAGGCTTATTGCAATAATGATGTTAAACAAATTGAAGAAGTTGTTGCTTTTAAGGGTGCCTATGAAATTGCTTCTTTCATTGTAAGTATGATGCTACTCTCTACAAATCTGAAAATTTTGTCATACTACAATAATGCTATCAAAACTATGCTTCTAATGCTTACATTAAATAATTTATTAAAAGAATAACCCCTGCCTTGGAAGATACTAGTATTTTGCAGGAACCTATCGAAGAGGAAGTTGCTGAAATTGTGAGGTCATTAGATGAAAAAGAGGAGGAGAGCGAAGAACAAAAGGAGGAAGAGCGGATTAGCTACCCGTGCACACCTTCTAATGAGAGTAACTCTTCAACTAATATATTTTTTAATTTCTATTGATTCTTATCGAAGGATGAATGCTATGATAATTGCTAAGATCCCTTGGATTCATTTAAAATATCCCTTTTGATGAACTTGATGCTTGCTATTCTTGTGGCCATGATGCCAATATGAATTGTGCTTATGAAGATGAACTTGTTGTAGCTCCTTATGTTAAGAATGAAATTGTTGCTATTACACCCACACATGATAGTCCTATTATCTTTTTGAATTCTTCCAACTACACTATATCGTAGAAGTTTGCACTTATTAACGATTATATAGGTGAGTTGCATTTTACTATTACACATGATGCTTTTGATAGATATAATATGCATGTGCTTTCTGCTACTACTTGCAATTATTATGAGAGAGTAAGTACATCTCCACCTCTCTATGTTTCCAATACGATAAAATTGCAAGAAATTGTTTATGCTATGAATTGTTCTTTATGACATGCCGATGCATAGGAAAAGAGTTAGAATTCGTTGTAGCGTGATACATATTACGTTGTGCTCACTACTAAATTACAAATCGTTGTTAATTAAAATTGGCTTTGATATACCTTGGGATCTGGGTGGATCCATTACTTGAGCACTTTATGCCTAGCTTAATGGCTTTAAAGAAAGCGCTACCAGGGAGACAACCTAGAAGTTTTAGAGAACCATTTTATTCTGTTGTGTGCTTTTATATAGTTTAAAAAAGAGGGGAACCTAAAACTTTGTTCATTCCCATGGAAACTTTGTGAATCTTGATTATAGAAACTTTTCAAATAAAAAAATTATCCCCTTTTATAAATCCATTGTATTATAAAAATAATGTGCCAAGTTTTTCCTTTAGGATGATTAGATTGCTTGTTTGGTGTGTGAAGTTGAAAAACAGAAACTTTGGCTATAGTGCATGAATTTACATTTTTTACTAGATTCTCAAAAGTTTTGAAATTTTTACATAGTACTTCGATGCAAATATTTTATTGTTTCCTAATGTTTCAGAATTTTTAGAGTTACATAAGTATGGTGAATGTTCAAATTACTATAGCCTGTCCTGTTTTTGACAGATTCTGTTTTTTATGCATTGTTTTGCTCGTTTTGATGAAACTATCGATTTTATTGGTGGTATAAGCCATGGAAAAGTTATATTACAATAGATAAAATGCAAAACAAAATATTAATGGTTTGTAACAATACTTAAAGTGGTAATTTCCTTTATTATACTAACGGATCTCATGAGGGTTTCGTTAAGTTTTGTGTGTTTGAAGTTTTCAAGTTTTTGATGAGATCACGATGGATGAAGGAATAAGGACTGGAAATATACTAAGCTTGGGGATGCCCGAGGCACCCCAAGGTAATATTCAAGGACTCCCAAGAAACTAAGCTTGGGGATGCCCGAGGCATCCCCTCTTTCTTGTAACGACCATCACTAATTTTACTTGGAGCTATATTTTTATTCGTCACATGATATGCGTAAATCTTGGAGCGTCGTGTGATTTTTATTTTTATTTTAATAATGCACCATGTTGGTATGAGAAAGTCCTTGGTTGATTTATAGAGGACTCTTTGCACATCACTTATATCTTTTGAGTACGGCTTTATAGAATGCTTCATGTGTTTCACTTATATCATTTGATGTTTGGATTGCCTGTTTCTCTACACATACAAAACTACCATTTGTAGAGTGCTCTTTCGCTTCACTTATATTTGTTAGAGCGTGGGCATATATTTTTTAGAAAGAATTAAACTCTCATGGTTCACTTATATCTATTTACAGAGTTAATAGGAGTTGGTCATTCAGATGGTTCGTCATAAAATCCTACATAAAACTTGTAGATATCTGAATATGATGTGTTTGATGCGTTGCAATAGTTTTGCGATATAAAGAACGTGATATTAGAGTCATGCTAGTGAGTAATTGTGGATTGGTAGAAATACTTGTTTAAAGTTTGTGATTCCCGTAGCATGCACTTATGGTGAACCGTTATGTAATGAAGTCAGTGTTGGGGAACGTTGCATGGGAAACAAAAAATTTCCTACGCAGACACAAGATCTATCCATGGTGATGAGCATCTACAAGAGGGAGAGTGGATCTACATACCATTGTAGATCGCTAAGCGAGAAGCGTTAAGGAATGCGTTTGATGTAGTCGAAAGTCTTCGTGATCCAAATCGCCGAGCGTCCCGCGATCCAATCACATTCCGTCCCGATATAGCACTGAACGGACGACACCTCCACGTTCAGCACACGTACAGCTTGCTGATGATCTCCGCCTTTTTGATCCAGCAAGAGGGAGAGGAGAGGTAGATGAGTTATCTGGCAGTGCGACGGTGTTGTAGCAATGGTGGTGGAGCTATTCCAGCAGGGCTTCGCCTAGGCACCGCTGAAACCGAACTAGAGGAGAAATTACGAACTAGAGGAGAGGTAGCACGTGGCTGTTTTTCTGTGTCAAAACCCCCTCAAACCTCTAGTATATATAGGAGGAGGGAGGGAGGAGACTTTGCCCTCAAGAGCCAGCCCTTGCGTCGGCCAAAGTGGGAGGAGGAGGAGTCCTCCTCCAATCCTAGTAGGATTAGAACTCCTTCTCTCCCACTTGGAAAGCTCCTTTTCCACCTTTTTCCTTTTGGACTTATCCTCCCAATCGCATGGGCCTCTTGTGGGACTTAGGCCATCCCACTAAGGGCTGGTATGCCTCCTCCCACAGCCCATGTATCCTCTTGGGTCAAAATACCCCTCCTGATGGTCCCCCGGCACTCCCGATACACTACCAATGAGCCCGCAACTTTTCCTGCGACCAAAACAAGACTTCGAATATATCAATATTTACCTTCGGATCATTCCGGAGATCCTCGTGATGTCCGCGATCTCATATGGGACTCCGAACAACCTTCGGTCACCACTATACATAACTGTGTACTATTGAAACGTAACCGAACCTTAAGTGTGCAGACCCTGCGGGTTCGAGAACTATGTAGACATGACCGAGACACCTCTACGGTCAATAACCAATAGCGGGACCTGCATGCCCATATTGGTTCCTACATATTCTACGAAGATATTTATTGGTCGAACCTCTATGTCAAGGATTCAGTTAATCCCGTGTGTTGTTCCCTTTGTTCTTCGGTATGTTACTTGCCCAAGATTCGATCGGTGGTATCTGTATACCTAGTTCAACCTCGTCACCGGCAAGTCTCTTCACTCATTACGTAATACAAGATCCCATGGCTAACACTTAGTCACATTGCTTGCAAGGCTTGTTGTGACGTTGTATTACCGAGCGGGCCTTCAGATACATGTCCGTCACACGGAGTAACAAATCCCAGTATTGATCCACGCCAACCCAATAGGCACCCTCGGAGATACCTGTAGATCACCTTTATAGTCACCCAATTACGTTGCAACGTTTGATACACACAAGGCACTCCTCCGATGTCAGTGAGTTGCATGATCTCATGGTCATTGGAGCAGATACTTGACATGCAGAAAACTATAGCAATAAACTGACACGATCAAATGCTAAGTTTATAGTTCGGGTCTTGTCCGTCTCATCATTCTCCTAATGATGTGATCCATTATCAAATGACATGTCATGTCAATGACTAGGAAATCTTGACCATTTTAATCAACGAGCTAGTCTACTAGAGGCACACTAGGGAAAAAGTGTTGTCTATGTATCCACACATGCAATGTGTTTCTAGTCAATACAGTTATAACATGGATACTAAAAAATTATCACGAACAAAGAAATATAATAATAACAATTTATCATTGCCTCTAGGGCATATTTCCAACAGTCTCCCACTTGCTCTAGAGTCAATAATCTCGCTCACATCACTATGTGATTAACATTGTATTGAATCGAACACCCATACAGTTCTGGTGTTGATATTGTTTAGCCCTTGGAAAAGGTTTAATCAACAGGTCTGCAACATTAAGATTCGTGTGCACTTTGCAAATATTTATGTCCTCCTCCTTGATGTACTCGCGGATGGAATTCAAGCATCGCTTTATGTGTTTGGTCCTCTTGTGAAACCTTTGTTCCTTGGCTAGGGCAATGGCACAAGTGTTATCACAGAACGGATCCACTGGATTCAGTGCACTAGGCACAACTCCAATATCTGTCATGAACTCCTTCATCCAAACACCTTCCTTCGCTGCCTTCGAGGCTGCGATGTACTCCGCATCGCATGTAGAATTGGCTATCACGCTCTGCATGGAACTGCACCACCTTACTGCTCCCCCATTTAGAATAAATACGTATCCGGTTTGCGACTTAGAGTCATTCAGATTAGTGTCAAAACTTGTATCGACGTAACCCTTTATGACAAGCTCTTGATCACCTCCATAAACGAGAAACATTTCCTTAGTCCTTTTCAGGTATTTAAGGATATTCTTGACCGCCGTCTAGTGCTCCATTCCAGGATCACTTTGAAACCTTCCGGCCATACTGATGGCAAGGCTGACATCGGGTCTTGTGCATAGCATCGCATACATGATAGAGCCTACGACTGAAGCATAGGGAATGACACTCAGTTCTCTCTATCTTCTGCAGTCACTAGGCATTGAGTCTTACTCAACTTGACACCTTGTAACATAGGCAAGAACCCCTTCTTCGACTGATCCATTTTGAACTTCTTGAAAACTTTATCAAGGTATGTGCTCTGTGAAAGTGCTATCAAGCGCTTCGATCTATCTCTATAGATCTTAATGCCTAATATGAAAGCAGCTTCTCCCAGGTCCTCCATTGAAAAACTCTTGTTCAAATATTCCTTCCCGCTTTACAACATTTCTATATTGTTTCCAGTCAGAAATATGTCATCCACATATAATATTAGAAACGCTATATGTCATCCACACTTACTTTCTTGTCAATACAACCTTCTCCATAAACTTCTATAAACCCAAACGCTTTGATCACCTCATCAAAGCACTTATTCCAACTCTCAGTTGCTTGCACCAGTCCATAAATGGATCGCTGGAGTTTGCAAACTTGGTCAGCACTTTCTAGATCGACAAAACCTTCCAGTTGCATCATATACAACTCTTCCTCAAGGAAACCAATTAGGAACGCTATTTTGACAACCATCTACCAAATTTCATAGTCGAAATATGTAGCTATTGCTAACATGATTCTGACGGACTTAAGCATCGCTACGGGTGAGAAGGTCTCAACATAGTCAACTCCTTGAACTTGTGAAAAAACCTTTGCCATAAGTCGAGCTTTATAGACGGTGACATTACCATCCGCATCCGTCTTCTTCTTAAAGATCGATTTGTTCAGAATGGCCTTTCGCCCTTCAGGTAATACTTCCATAGTCCATACTTTGTTTTCATACATGGATCCCATCTCAGATTTCATGGCCTCTAACCATTTCTTGGAATCCGGGCCCATCGTCGCTCCTCCATAGCTCGTAGGTTCATCGTTGTCTAGCAACATGACCTCCAAGACATGGTTGTCGTACCACTCAGGAGCAGTACACGCCCTTGTCAACCTACGTGGTTCAATACTAACTTGATCTGAAGTTTCATGATCGTCATGATTAACTTCCCCTCGACCGTCGTTGGCTCCACAGAAACATCTTTCTGCGTTGCGCTACTCTCTGGTTTAAGTAAAGGTTCAATAACCTCATCATGTTCTATTTTCCTCCCACTCAATTCTTTCGAGAGAAACTCTTTCTCAAGAAATGTTCCATTCTTAGAGACAAACACTTTGCCTTCGGATCTGAGATAGAAGGTATACCCAACTGTCTCTTTTGGGTATCCTACGAAGACGCATTTCTCAGGTTTGGGTTCCAGCATTTTAGGCTGAAGCTTTTTGACATAAGCATCACATCCCCAAACTTTAAGAAACAACAATTTTGGCTTCTTGCCAAACCATAGTTCATATGGCCTCGTCTCAACGGATTTTGATGGTGTCGTATTTAAAGTGAATGCAGTTGTATCTAATGCATAACCCCAAATCGATAGTGGCAAATCGGCAAGAGACATCATAGAACGCACCATATCTAGTAAGGTTCGATTACGACGTTCGAACACACCTTTACGCTCTGGTGTTCCAGGCGGTGTCAATTTTGAAACAATTCCACACTGTCTTAAGTGACTGCTAAACTCATAACTCAGATATTCACCTCCTTGGTCAGATCACAGGAATTTAATCTTCTTGTTATGATTCTCAACTTCACTCTGAAATTGCTTGAACTTTTCAAACGTTTCAGACTTGTGTTTCATTAAGTAAATATCCCCATATCTACTTAAGTCATTAGTGAAGGTGAGAAAATAACGATATCCACCGTGCGCCTCAATGTTCATCAGACCACACACATCAGTATGTATGATTTCCAACAACTTAGTCGCCTGTTCCTTTGTTCCAGAGAACGGCGTTTTAGTCATCTAGCCCATGAGGCATGGTTCACATGTGTCAAGTCATTGAAAATCAAGTGACTCCAAAAGTCCATCAGCATAGAGCTTCCTCATGTGCTTTACACCAATTTGACCCAAACGGCAGTGCCACAAGAAAGTGGTACTACCATTATCAACTCTACATCTTTTTCCATCAATGTTATGAACATGTGTATCATCACTATCAAGATTCAGCCTGATAAACCCCTCACATTCGGTGCATGACCATAAAATATATTACTCATATAAATAGAACTACCATTATTCTTTGATTTAAATGAGTAACCGTCTCGCAAAAAACAAGATCCAGATATGATGTTCATGCTGAACGCATGCACTAAATAACAATTATTCAGGTTCATGATTAATCCCGATGGTAATCGAAGAGAGAGCATGCTGACGGAGATCACATCATGCTTGGAACCATTTCCCACGCGCATGATCACTTCGTCCTTAGCCAGCCTCCGTCTATTCCGTAGGTCTTGCTTTGAGTTGCAAATGTGAGCAACCGAACCGGTATCAAATACCCAGGCACTACAACGAGAGCTAGTAAGGTACACATCAATAACATGCATATCATATATACCTTAATTGTTGTTGGCCGCCTTCTTGTCAGCCAGATACTTGGGGCAATTCTTCTTCCAGTGACCAGTTCCCTTGCAATGAAAGCACTCAGTTTGTTGCTTGGGTCCATCCTTGGGTTTCTTCATGGTGGAGCAACTTCTTTGCCACCCTTCTTGGAGTTACCCTTATTGCCCTTTCCATTCTCCTTGAAACTAGTGGTTTTATTGACCATCAACACTTGATGTTCTTTCTAGATTTCAGACTCAGCGACTTTTAGCATCGCAAACAGCTCGGCGACTGACTTGTTCATCTTATGCATGTTATAGTTCATGATGAAGCTCTTGCAGCTAGGTGGAAATGATTGAAGAACTCTGTAAGTGATCGCCTACGGCGGAAGGGGCATCCCTAACTCCGCCATACGGGTCAAATACCTAGACATTCTGAGTATATGTTCACTGATAGACCCGTTCTCCTCCATCTTGCAAGCATAGAACTTATCGGAGGTCTCATACCTCTCGATCCGGGTATTCTTCTTAAAGATTAACTCCAACTCTTGGAACATGTCATATGCTCCATGACGTTCAAAACATCTTTAAAGTCCCGGTTCTAAGCCATACAACATTGCACATTGGACTATTGAGTAATCTCCAGAACGTGCCTCCCAAGCATTCTTAACGTCTTCGGATGACACAGGAGCCGGTGGGTCACCAAGCGATGCGTCAAGGACATAAGCCTTCTGGGAAGCCGTGAGGATAATCCTCAGATTACGGGCCCAGTCCACAAAGTTACTTCCATCATCTTTCAACTTAGATTTCTCTAGGAATGCATTAAAATTTAGGGGTGCTACTGCACAAGCCATTGATCTACAACATCAATAAGCTAAGGTTACTAAGACTATTGTTCAAGATAATGAGTTTAGTTAATCAAATTACTAAAGCTCCCACTCAAATTGAGATCCCTTAGGTCATCTGTGTGAAACATGATCCAAATTCACCAACTCAAGTCCGATCATCACGTGAGTTAAGGTGGTTTCAATGGTGAACATCATCATGTTAATCATATCTACTATATGACTCATGTTCGACCTTTCGGTCTCTTGTGTTCCGAGGCCATGTTTGTACATGCTAGGCTCATCAAGTTTAATGTGAGTGTTCCGCGTGTGCACCAACGGCTTGCACCCATTGTATGTGAACATAGAGTCTACCACACCCAATCATCACTTGGTTTCTCGACACAACGAACTTTCGCAATGGTGCACACTCGGAGAGAACACAATTTATGTTTAAATTCAAGTGAGGAGTCACCTTATAATGCTACCTTCATCCTAAGAAAACAAGGTTCATAACAGGATTAACATTACGTGGAAATCATAAGTGACATGATATGGCCATAAACTTGTGCCTTTGATCTCCATCTTGAAAGCACCGGCATGATATTCATCGGCACTCACATAACACCATGATCTCCATCATCACAATCTCTATCATTGTGCAGCCATCGGGGTTGTTGTGCCCACCATGCTCAGGCTACTATTGTTACCGCTTAGCGATAAAGTAAAGCATTACATAGCGCTTTATGATTGCTACGTAGGTCATACAATAATTAAAGACAACCCTATGGCTCCTGCCGGTTGCCATACTCATCGACATGCAAGTTGTGATATTCTATACAACACATTATCATCTCATACATCACATATATCTCATCATGTAATTGGCCATATCACATCACAACATACCCTGCAAAAACAAGTTAGACGTCCTCTAATTGTTGTTGCAAGTTTTACGTGGCTGCTACAGGTATCTAGCAAGAACAATTCTCACCTACGCAAAAGCAAAATGGTGATACATAAGTTGCTTATCAACATTCTCAAGGACTGCCTTTGTCAAATCCGATCCAACTAAAGTAGGAGAAACAGACACCCGCCAGCCATCTTTGTGCAACGAAGTTACACGTCAGTCAATGGAACCGGTCTCTCGTAAGCGTACGAGTAGGGTCGGTCCGGGCCGCTTCATCCCACAATACCGTTGAACCAAAACACGGCTAAGGGAGGAAGCAATCTAAGCATCAACGCCCACAAACTCCTTTGTGTTCTACTCGAGATCTCATCTATACATAGAACTAGCTCATGATGCCACTACGCACACACAAGATCTATCCATGGTGATGAGCATCTATGAGAAGGAGAGTGGATCTACATACCCTTGTAGATCCTTAAGAGGGAAGCGTTAAGAAACATGGTTGATGTAGTCGAACGTCTTCATGATCCAAATCGCCGAGCATCCCATGATCCAATCACGATCCGTCCCGGTGTAGCACCGAATGGACGGCACCTCCGCGTTCAACACGCGTACAACTTGATGACGATCTACGAATTCTTGATCCAGCAAGAGGGAGCGGAGAGGTAGACGAGTTATCCAGTAGTGCGACGGTGTTGTGGCGATCGTGGTGGAGCTATTCCAGCAGGGCTTCGCCTAAGCACCGCCTAAACCGATCTAGAGGAGAAACTACGAACTAGAGGAGAGGTAGCACGTCACTGTTTTTCTGTGTCAAAAAACCCTCAAACCTCTAGTAGATATTGGAGGAGGGAGGGAGGAGAGTTGTCCCTCAAGGAGCCAGCCCTTGCGTCGGCCGAAGTGGTAGGAGGAGGAGTCCTCCTCCAATCCTAGTAGGATTAGGACTCCTTCTCTCCCACTTGGAAAACTCCTTTTCCACCTTTTCCTTTTGGACTTCTCCTCCCAGCCGCATGGGCCTCTTGTGGGACTTAGGCCAGCCCACTAGGGTCTGGTATACCTCCTCCCACAGCCCATGTAGCCTGTTGGGTCGAAATACCCCTCCCGATGGTCCCCCGGCACCCTCCCGGCACTCCCGGTACACTACCGATGAGCCCGAAACTTTTCCAGCAACCAAAACAGGACTTCCTATATATCAATCTTTACCTCCGGACCAGTCAGGAGCTCCTCGTGATGTCCAGGATATCATCCGGGACTCTGAGCAACCTTCAGTCACAACCATACATAACTCTATACTATCGAAACGTCACCGAACCTTAAGTGTGCAGACCCTGTGGGTTCGAGAACAAAGTAGACATGACAGAGACACCTCTATAGTCAATAACCAATAGTGGAACCTAGATGCCCATATAGTTTCCTATATATTCTACGAAGATCTTTATCGGTCAAACCTCTATGTCAAGGATTCAGTTAATCCCGTATGTTGTTCCCTTTGTTCTCCGGTATGTTACTTGCCTGAGATTCAATCGTCCGTATCTGTATACCTAGTTCAACCACATCACCGGAAAGTCTCTTTACTTATTACGTAATACAAGATCCCATGCCTAACACTTAGTCACATTGCTTGCCAGCCTTGTTGTGATGCTATATTACCGAGTTGGCCCTGAGATACCTGTCCGTGAGTAACAAATCCCAGTATTGATCCATGTCAACCCAACAAACACCCTTGGAGATACCTTTAGAGCACCTTTATAGTCACTCAGTTACGTTGCGACATTTGATACACACAAGGTACGCCTCCGGTTTCAGTGAGTTGCATGATCTCATGGTCATATGAGCAGATACTTGACATGCAGAAAACTGTAGCAATAAAATGACATGATAAAAAATGCTACGTTTATAGTTTGGGTCTTGTGCGTCTCATCATTCTCCTAATGATGTGATACCGTTATCAAATGACATCTCATGTCAATGGCTAGGAAATCTTTACCATCTTTGATCAACGAGCTAGTCTACTAGAGGCAGACTAGGGACAAAGTGTTTTCTATGTATCCACACATGCAATGTTGAAAGTGCATTATATCGACTAGAGGAGGGTGAATAGGTGATTTTTGCAAAATCATCACTTGAGAAATTTCAACTTGAGGAATTTGAAATGTGATGAATAACTAGCAGCGGAGTAAGTACTCAAGTGCATGAGGAACACAGCGACAACATAGTCATCATGATAAAATAAAACATGCATAGATTACAAGTAGCGTGATACAGGATAAACAAGTGATGAACAAGGTAACTATAAGAATTTGAGGTGAGGAAATTGTGAAAGTATTTAGTCAAATTCTTCAAATAGTAAAGATCAATTTCATCAAGAGGTATATGAAGAAATAGAGGGGTTGAGGAAATAGAACCAGGTAGCTCGATGAATATAATGGTTTGATGACCCAGTTCCAATGGTTGTGATAGTCGTACGACTGGTTTGGAGCGTCCTGGTATTTAAACTATAGGACACAGAGTCCTTACCGTATTCTCCTTGAGCTAAGGTCACAAAGTCCTCGTGGTAAGTCTTCAGGGTAGACTTCTGAAACCCTCACAAACTGGTCACCCGACAATCCACAATTGACTGCTGGATGCTCTAGACAAAGGTCACTTCGTGATCCCCAATTGACTGCAGGATGCACTAGACCATGACACCTAACTGTCTGGAGGATACACAGTCCTCAAAGGTAACAAGCGTCGGTTCCACACAGGAACAATCTCTTCAATGGTGCTCAATCACTTTGGGTTTGGTGGTTTGGATTTGGGTTTTTCGTCACTGAGTATTTTCTCTCAAAGTCCCCGGAGGATGGGTCGCTCTCAAATGACAAGTGTCAGTTCTCTCTCGGAGCAGCCAACCAACTAGTGGTTGTGGGGGTGGCTATTTATAGCCAGGGTGCAACCTAACATGATAAGACATAAATGCCCCCAATGATATGACCGTTATGTGGATAAGATGATTTGGGATAGCTGACGCTAAGCACCACAACGGTCAGAATTTTCAAACTATGAAAGTCCTCAGGATTATCATGTTCCTCACTTGACGGCAATTCGCACTAGCAAAATCCTAACTCCTCAGTCAGAAAAATTTCCTCAGAGACCAGAAGAACATCGTCTCTGTCACTGAAGAACTTGACTGAACCATAAGATATTTCCAAAGGCTTCACTTGAAGGATTATATAGGTCGAGGCTTTTGGAGTTGAGCATCAGTTGGAAATTTTCCTTAGTATTACCTCGGCCCCCGTTTAACAGTACGATGTTTCCTATGACTCAAAGAAAGGAAATGAAACTATGAAAGCAAAAGTCTTCTCGCTTCATAGTCCTCGTTCATATCTTCAAGGTCACACAAACTTGTCATCTTCAAATCTTTAGGGAATACGAAAGTCTTCAGCAAAGTCTTCACCAAAGTCTTCATCAAAGTCTTCACTTGAAGACATACATTTTTAGGGGTCGGTAATCTCCGAATATATCAAACTCCTCATCGACTTATAGAGCATGTGTACACTCACAAACACATTAGTTGCTTAACCTATAAGTCTTCAATACACCAAAATCACTAAGGGGCACTAGATGAACTTTCAATCTCCCCCTTTATGGTGATTGATGACAAATAGGTTAATTTTTCAATAGGGATAAACATATGAAGTGAAAGTACTGAGTTTGAGGAATTTGACTGCAAGATATAGAAGAACTCCCCCTGAAGATGTGCATATTTGAGGAATTTGCTTTTGACTGCAAATGCACATGGCAGGTTAAAAACATGGAATACTCCCCCTATATCTTGTAATTCATGCACACATTTACATATGATATGAAGAATTTGAAATGCATGATGCAAATGGTGTCTGACAAAATTCAGTATGCATGCATCAAGTTGCTTGATGAAATAAGCATGCGGAAAGCAGTTCAACAGAGTCAGACCACCGTCGGACTTAAGTATACAACTCAACCAACAAAAGCTTCAGAAGAGCGAGAGTTGTAACTGAAATAAAAAACTTCCAACATATAGACACACTTGAAAAATAACTCAAATTTTCTCCCCCTTTGTCATCGAAGACCAAAAGGGACAAAAAATGAGGACTAACGCCCCTTGAAGAATTTCATTTTGTTTGTGGGGAAGGAGCGCCAGCATTGTCGGGGTCGTTTGTCGATGCAGGGCCTACCGTAGTGTCCTCAATATTCTTAGCTTCATCTGTTTTGGGTGATGAAGAATATGAACTTGTAACCAGCTGAGGAACTTCAACCTTCTTGAATTTCTTCTAAGGAGGATGAGAAGAGTCAAAGTCCTGCTGAAAATCCATGTCCTTGAGTTCCTCACGAGTCTTGAGATGTGCGAGAATGGCCCATGCGTGATCGAAGATTTCATGCACATAGTAGTGATTTTTCCTCACAGAGTTCTGCGTCACAGTCATGTTCTCAAAAATTGAAGCAAACTGACGCTTCATCCACTTGTAATTGCGATCAACCTTCTAATGAAGACTTTTGAGAAGTTCACGATCTGTCATCACACGAGGGGCAGACTCTCGAGGCATGTGTGCTGAGGCTTTTGCAGCAGAGTCCTGAGTAGCGGTGTCATCATTGGTGGAGTAAGATGCAGCTTTGCGAAACAGACCATCCAATGGACGAGTAACTTCATCAATGACAGCTTTGCCATTTCCTTCAACTGAGGCAATTGTGTTCTTGAGGACTCCAATCGGAGGCAGAAAGCCGAAGTGATTTTGGAAGTCCGCCTTCAAGAGAATGGAAGACTTGACCTGATGAATTTCATGATCCACGGAGCATAAGGCTTCAATTCAAATGGGGCTAATGCTGCGTTGGCCAATGTCCTCATGAAGAAATCATGGTAGTTGATGGGAATTCCATGAATGATGTTGAATAGAATGTTCTTCATGACTCCCTCAACTTGTTCTTCTTCAGAGTTGTGACCCTTCTGTGGACAAAGAGTGTTGGTGAGGATGCGATAAACCGTCCTGGGCACATAGAGCAAATCCTTCACAAGGAAGGTGGGACTTTGAGGTTTTCCAGGAGCCAGTGGTTTCATCAGCACTTGCATCCTATGGTCGGGCAGAGCAGGTTCATCAAACAAGCATGGGCTTGTTCTGAAGGAATTGGAACTAGGACTGGCCGAAGCAATTCAGAGGCTAGTGCAGCGTAATGGGTTGATCCAGGAATCCAATCCAAGACCCATGAGTTGATGTCAGAAGCATCACCTGTGATGTGAAGAGTGGCATAGAATTGAAGAATTAGTTCTTCATTGCAATCACAGATATCCACACATAACGGAAGAATTCCTGCATCGTGAAGAACTGCGAGCACCGGTGTGAAGGATGGAGTGGTTTCCATATCCGCATGAGGAATTTGATGGTGCTCAAAGACTTTCTTCTTGTCAAACAAGACTGATGCATAATAGTTCATCTGTGTAGAAGTCCAGAACCTCATGCGACCGGCTCTAGCTGAGTCATAAGGATTCGGCCCATCGAAGAAAATGTGCTCATTGAAGAAATTGGTTTTGATGAATTTGGGGCGCTTTGAGCCTTTGAATGGCCTTCTTGGCGATGGCTAAAGGTTTGTCTTGAATCGGCCCACAATCTCCTTAGGCATAGGAGGAACTTCTTGAGACTGAGGAATTTGCACAGCAGTTTCCTTAGTGGCAGTTGGAGCTACAATTTCTTCAGCTGATGTAGCGGGAATTTCTTCAGTGGCAGTTGCATCTAAGTCATCAGATCCTGTATGAATATCTTCAGTCTAGTCTGGAGACTGAGGAATCTGTGACAAAGGAGTGGTCATTGGGGAATTTTGGTGTATAGCTTCCCAATATTCATCATTGATGACAGGGGTTGTGTTGCCAATGTTCACGTCCTCATTAATTTCTTCAACACCAGCCTCTTGAGCAGCAAACTGAGGCAGGGGCGATGATACATTTGGAGTTGAAGCATTAGCTTCCACTTAAACTTCTTCATCAATCTCCTTTGAGGTAGCAGCACATTGATCATTTTCTTCATCATTTGGGATGACATAGTCAACACCAAATGGCACTATTGCATAGGCTGGCACGGAGCTGATAGGCATTGCATCAAACGGTTATGTTGAAGAACTGGGCAGTGTCTTCAATTTCTTCATTGCGGAGGAATCTGAAGTTGATGCTTTTCTTTTCAGTGCCTTCTTCTTTGCAGCCTTGGTCTTCTTCGCTTCTGATGTAGAAGGAAGGTTGATTTTCTTCACCCTTGATGATTCAGTTGTTTCTGCAGAGGGTGAAGGAGGTGCATTTTCTTCAGAGACGACTGATGCAGACGCCCTTGTGGTATCAATTTTCTTAGGTGCAGCAAAAACTTCAGCTGGCCTGTCAGTTTCCTTAGGCACAAGAGTGGAGGTTGTCTTGGCATGTTCTTCAGCAGCCTGAATATCTTCAGCTATGGGAGCAGTTTCTTCAGTGGGCTGAGCAGATTCTTCAGCCTGAGGAATTGGTGGTTGCGATCATGCTACAACCCTTCAGTTATGGTCCTTAACGGTAGCTTGGGACGCCCTGACAAATCTCACTTTGGTGCCCTTCTATTCAACATCATATTTGTCTTGTTCCTCATAGAGGCAACGAATTTCAGACTGAACAGTGACGAGTTGATTTGGAGTCAAATTTGTCACATTATTCCTCAGAAATTTTTCTTTTCGAGCCCTGCTCCTCTTATCTCTCAGAGCTTGATCTCTTTTCCATTTTTGCTACGCAATATAGTGAGTGAGGACATGGTCCACACCAAGAGGAAGGTTTAGTGAGGAAAGTGGGGTGCGGGGATCCTCATGCCATATGTCAATGAAGTTGAGGATCATCCTGGGATCCAGCATGAGAGGAACAGAGCTGCCTTTGGCTATTGTAGCCTTTTGTTGACTTTCTCTGAAGATTACTTCCAATTCTTCATCATCAGCCTCACCATCATCCTTAGATCCTGAGGGTACATTCACTATAACTTTACTAGTGTGAGGATTTGGTCTTTGACCTCGTCCAGCAGTTTTCTTTAGTTTCAACATAGTAGGACTTGTTGAAGACTATGCTTGAGCAGAGAGACTTGTTGTGACCTTTGTAGAAATTGGGTAGCCCTCTGTCCTCTGACATGATGCAAGGTGCACAGGTGTTGAGGACTTTGCGGCAGCAACAGAGGACTAAGCAGCTATAAAGTCAGTGCCTAAGGCCTTTGAAGGATTTGCTTGAGCAATCTGAAGTGTCGATATTGAGGATGAAGACTTTGATTTCACAGCAGATTTCTTCACAATTGATTTCTTCGGAGCACTAGTAGTGGCTCCAGCAGTTGCAGCAGCAGCAAACTCTTCGCTCAATTTTTTCATAGCCTCTTTTGCTTTCTTGGCCAGCTTGGCTTGTTGTCTTTCCCATTCATGAGGAAAGTCATCACCAGTCTTGAGACTTGTGGGAATAGCAATTTGGTTCGGAGTCAAAGGGTGGCCTGTTGCAAGGGGGTTTAACTGCGAATTTCATCATATACTTGGGAGTGACATAGCGATATTCTTTCCACTCCTTTGCCCATCTCCTCTCAATTTTCTGTAATCGGATCTTTCTCTAATTTGTTGTTTCTTTGCCATGAGTTTCTTCATCTGGAGTGCAATATTACTCATACAAGTCATCGGGTATCTCAAAAGTAGTCTGCACTTCAGGTTTCTTTCCACCTTTCTATGGCTTCTTCCCATCAGCCATTTTCTTCGGCTGAGGATTCTGAACTCTTGAAGATTCTGAAGAAGTGCATAATTTTTCCTCCAGAAACGCTACAAATGAGTTAAGTTGATGAGAACCTAGTGATTCATCAGCGGACATGTTTGTACCTGTTAACAGAGAATAGGTGAGAGGAATTTGAAGAGGTCATATGCGTTCTCAGAAGTTTTTCAAAAACATCAAGTGTGATAAATTTGACTATGGGTGTATTGAGGATTTTCACTAAGTGTTCTTTGTCTTAGGTTCCAGAGTTGTGCAAATTTTGAGGATTCGCATAATTGAGGAATCTTGAAGAAAATCATAACTTAGGGAAAAACATCAAGTGTATGAACATGTAAGGTGCTTTAGAATGAGATTCTTGAAGAATAAACACCTTTGAGGAAATTGAGGAAAACTTGAAGATCAAACAAGGGTAGTAAAATCAGATTTTATTTACCCTGATGAAGAACACGACGAAGTGAGAAGAAATCGAGGAAGTTCGTCAGTCCAGATCTCCCACGCCCTAGCTCAGCAGATGGAGACAGCTATAGTGGCGGCAGGGGTGAAGACTTCCGTGGCCGATGTGAGTACGACAACGGCGAGGTCGAGACAGTGAAGCTCTTCCACACCGGCGGTGATGATTTAGTGGCGACCCTAGATTTGAGCTCGGGAGAGAGTAGAAGTGAGGAGTAACCGAGCAAAGTGAAAGGGAAGGGGCATTTATAGTGGAGGTGAAAACCAATCTGTCTCAATATTTTGGACAAGATTGCCCCTGACCCTTGCTCTCCACGCGACATGTGTCACCCATGTTCTGAGTAGTGGCGTTAGTGTGGGATCATGGGTTATCCGGTCATGGGAATCAGAACGGTTTGAGCGGGAAGCGCCGAAAATTTGGATAGTGAAAACTTTCAAAAATTTGTTCGCAAATTCTTCAGCTTTCTAGGACACAGTGAAGACTCTGAACGAGTTTCGAAGTAGAACACATATGAAGAATTTTTAAACAGACTGGGTTGAGTTTTGCATAGAGGGGGAAAGGGTCCGATCACATTCACTTAGATGAAAATTGACTTGAAGAATTAGAAATAAGTGAAATTTGTTGAGGACATTGAAAACTCAAATATATATATATATATATGTGTGTGTGTGTGTGTGTGTATAGTCAATGAATGACATGCGTTTCATAGTTTTGAAGAATTTGAAAAGCTGAGGAATTTGCAAACTTGAGGAATTTGAAAATTTGAAGAATTTGCAAAATGACGAAAAACTAAACTTTGAAGAATTTCAACTGTGGTTGGTGGCGTGACCCACCATACAAGAATGATGATTTCAGACACCGCGTACAATTGTCTAGGGTTCTGAGAATCAAATTCTTCATTAATTTCTTCACACTTAGGGGGTTATTCTTCATTTATTGAAGAAAAACATTACTTCGTGTGTTGCACATCTAAGTCATCAATTTTGCATAAATGTTAGGATGTGTGTCCTTTTTCAAAGAACAATCGATGATTCGAAGATATTTAGCTCATACGGCAACTTGCAAAATCTCTTTTCATCCAACGGCTTTGTGAAGATATCGGCCAGTTGTTCTTCAGTAGGGATGTGTTCGATGGAGATGTCGCCCTTGAGTACATGATCTCGAAGAAAATGATGACGAATCTAGATGTGCTTGGTCTTGGAATGAGGAACTGGATTGTAAGCATTCTTGATGTCACTCTCGTTGTCGCAGTAGAGAGGCACATTCTTCACCTTGATGCCATAGTCCTTGAGGGTTTGCTTCATCCAGAGTAGCTGAGTGCAACATGAACCAGCAGCAATGTACTCAGCTTCAGCAGTAGATAGTGACATGCAGTTCTGCTTCTTCGAGGACCAACAGACTAAGGATCATCCGAGCAACTGACATGTGCCTGAGGTTGACTTGTGATCCACACGATCTCGAGCATAGTCAGCATCAGAGTATCCGATGAGGTGAAGATTTGAGCCCTTGGGATACCATAATCCAAGCGTTGTTGTGTGAGCTCAGTATCAAAGAATATGTTTCATAGCCTTATGGTGTGATTCCTTTGGTGTTGCTTGGAATCGGGCACACATGCAAATAGTTAGCATAATATCAGGCCTAGATGCACATAGATACAATAAGTAGCCAATCATGGAGCGGTATACCTTCTGATCGAAATATTTACCATTTTTGTTAGTGCAGAGGTGGCCTTTTGATGGCATTGGAGTTTTGACGCCTTTGCAAGCTTGCATGTGGAATTTCCTCAGAACATCCTTAGGTATTTCTCTTGAGAGATGAAGATGTCGTTGTCTTGCTGACGAATTTGAAGACCTAAGAAGAATTTCAACTCTCCCATCATAGACATTTGATATTCTTCACTCATCATGTAGGCAAATTCATCACTATAACGTTTGTCAGTATAGCCAAAGATCATATCGTCTACGTATATTTGGTATATGAACAGTCCATTGTCATAGGATTTAGTGAAAAGTGTTGGGTCGAGTGAACCGGATTTCAAGCCTTTCTTCTTGAGCAAATCTTTCAAAGTGTCGTACCATGCCCGAGGGGCCTGCTTGAGGCCATAGAGGGCCTTGTTGAGTCTGAAGACTTTGTCAGGATGCTTAGGGTCTTCAAAACCTGGGGGTTGAGCAACATATACTTCTTCCTCAAGCTTACCATTAAGGAATGCACTTTTCACATCCATTTGATATAAGATGATATCATTATGGTTAGCATAAGAAAGCAATATACGAATAGCTTCAAGTCTAGCAACAGGTGCAAAAGTTTCACCAAAGTCAATTCCTTCAACCTGTGTGTAGCCTTGAGCTACAAGATGAACCTTATTTCTTACCACAAGGCCATTTTCCTCTTGCTTGTTGCGGTAGATCCACTTGGTACCTATGATGGTGTGCTTGCGAGGATCTGGCCGCTTGACAAGTTCCCACGCATTGTTGAGCTTGAATTGATGCAATTCCTCTTGCATAGCTTGAATCCACTCAGGCTCC
Source organism: Hordeum marinum (assembly GCA_022496015.1). NCBI lineage: Eukaryota > Viridiplantae > Streptophyta > Magnoliopsida > Poales > Poaceae > Hordeum > Hordeum marinum. The sequence continues at coordinate 37,932,490 of CM039677.1, forward strand.
TTGAATGCTTCATCAACTTTGGTGGGCTCTATGATAGAGACAAAAGCAAAGTGCCCACAAAAGTTAGTCAAATGTGAAGCCCTTGAGCGAGTGAGGGGACCTGGTGCATTGATGTCAACGATGATTTTGTCAATCTGCACTTCATTTGCAACTCTTAGATGAGCAAGTTGGCATGGCTGAGTGTTTTCTTTAGCACCATTTTCTTCAGGTGTATCGGCATGAATGTCTTTAGTGGTTGGAATGACTTCTTCAGTGGGTATGACATCTTCAGTAGCCTTCAGCTTAATGGATTCTTTCGGAGATTTTTCATCTAATACAGGAGGTAGGTGATCTCTTTGCGAGCCGTCAGTTTCATCGAACCGCACATCTATAGTTTCAACAACCTTGTGGCGGTAGGTGTTGAAGACTCTATAGGTGTGTGTGTCCTTTCCATAACCAAGCCTAAAACCTTCATGTGTTTTCAGTGCAAATTTAGAACTATGGTGAGGATCTCTAATCTAGCAATTTGCACCGAAGACTTTGAGATAACTTACATTGGGTTTCTTGCCAGTCATAAGTTCATATGAAGTCTTCTTGAAGAATTTGTGAAGATATACCCTATTGATGATGTGGCATGCTGTATCAATTGCCTTAAGCTAGAAGCGACGAGGAGTCTTGTATTCATCAAGCATGGTGCGAGCCATCTCAACAAGAGTCTTGTTCTTGCGCTCCACGACACCGTTCTGCTAAGGAGTATATGGGGCAGATGACTCATGAGTAATACCAAGTTCATCAAGATATTCATCAAGATTGTTGTTCTTGAACTCAGTCCCATTATCACTCCTGATATTCTTGATCTTGATGCCGAAGTTCGTAGAGGCCCTTAAAGCAAATCGTCTGAAGACATCCTGCACTTCAGACTTGTACAGAATAATATGCACCCAAGTGTAACGAGAGTAATCATCAACAATGACAAAGCCATACAAACTTATAGAATTTGCTAGTGTGGAATAATGAGTGGAGCCAAAGCGATCCATGTGAAGCAATTCAAAGGGACGAGTCGTGGTAATGATTGTCCTTGAGCGATGCTTGGATCTGGTCATCTTCCTAGACTCACATGCACCACATAGGTGATCCTTGAGGAATTTGACACCTTCAATGCCAATGACGTGTTTTTTCTTCACGAGCGTGTGCAAGTTCCTCATACCAGCATGTCCAAGTCATCGATGCCACAGCCAGCCTTCTGAGGACTTTGCAAGTAGGCATGTGGCAGGCTGAGGACCTGTAGAGAAATCAACAATATACGAGTCTCCTCTCCTAAAGCCTTCGAAGACTTTGGAATTTTCAGATTCCATGATAACAACACAACAATATTTTCCAAATATGATAACCATATCAAGATCACAAAGCATTGACACAGACATAAGGTTGAGCCCGAGGCATTCGACAAGCATTACCTTATTAATGTGTCAGTCCTTTGAGATTGCAACCTTACTTAGACCCAATACCATGGTTTTACCTTTGTCAGCATAGGTGATATGCTTCAGATGAGATGGAGCAAGTGGAAAATTAGTCAGTAGATTCTTGTCACCAGTCATGTGGTTTGTGCATCCACTGTCGAGGACCCACCCAATAGCTTTTCGAGATTCATCCTGCAGATGAATTAGTACAACTTACGAACTCATATGCTTTAGATACAAGAATATGACATCAATATCATCAGACAGAATTTCATCACACAACATAGTAAGTCAGGTAGTGTGAGGACGTGAGAAATGAAGAATTAATTTCTACATGATTAGCTTGCATCCTTTCAAGCATTTCCTCAGGTCTCCAGCACATTCATCACATGTTCAAGTTCATCTGGAGACCTTACCCTACATAAGAAATAAGTTCAATTTCATCACCACCCACATATGGAGGAGTGGCAAAGAGTACATCATTCTGCGAGCACCATATGAGAAGGGAGGCATTGAAGCTAGTGCGCTTCGTTTCACAGGATGAGGGTTAGAGTACTCATATGAATAAGCAGCGAAATTCTTCGAGGACTTATGAACATGGTTTGAATAATAATGCACATATTCAGAACTGTTAGGTTTTCCCTACAAAATAGAGGCATTAGCACGATAATGATATTTTTGACCATTTGAGGAATTTGGTCCAAGTGAAGACTGTTGGGGAACGTTGCATGGGAAACAAAAAAAAATCCTACGCACACGCAAGATCTATCCATGGTGATGAGCATCTACGAGAGGGAGAGTGGATCTACGTACCCTTGTAGATCTCTAAGCGGGAAGCATTAAGAAACGCGGCTGATGTAGTCGACCATCTTGATGATCCGAATCGCTGAGCGTCCCGTGATCCAATCAAGAAAGCATCTCCGCCTTCTTGATCCAGAAAGAGGGAGCGGCTAGGTAGACGAGTTCTCCGGCAGTGTGACGGCACTGCAGCGATGGTGGTGGAGTAATCTCAGTAGGGCTTCACCTAAGCACAGCTGAAACCGATCTAGAGGATAAACTACAGACTAGAGGAGAGGGTTGCACGTGGCTGAAAATCTATGTGCCAAAACCCTGAAACCTCTAGTATATATAGGAGGAGGAGAGGAGGAGGCTTGGTGCAAGGGCCAGCCCTAGGAGGCTTGTCCGAAGTGGAGAGGAGGAGTCCTCCTCCTCCACTCCTAGTAGGATTAGGACTCCTTCCTTATTTCCACCTTTTTGCCTTTTTCCACCCTTTTCCACTTTGGAATTTCTTCCCAGATACATGGGCCTTGTGTGGGACTTAGGCCAGACCACTAAGGGCTGGTATTTATCCTCCCACATCCCATGTAGCCTCTTGGGTCGAAATACACCTCCCGATGGTCCCCCGGTACCCTCCCGGCACTCTCGGTCACAAAACCTTAAGTGTGCAGACCCTGCAGGTTCAAGAACTATGTAGACATGACCGAGACACCTCTACGGTCAATAGCCAATAGCGGGACCTAGATGCCCATATTTGGTCCTACATATTCTATGAACATATTTATCGGTCGAACCTCTATGTCAAGGATTCAGTTAATCCTGTATAATGTTCCCTTTGTTCTTCGATATGTTACTTGCCCGAGATTCAATCGTCGGTATCTCCATACCTAGTTCAACCTCATTACCGACAAGTGTGTTTACTCATTCCGTAATACAAGATCCCGTGAATAACAATTAGTCACATTGCTTGCAAGGCTTGTTGTGATGTTGTATTATTGAGTGGGCCCTGAGATACCTCTCCGTCACACGGAGTAACAAATCCCAGTGTTGATCCATGACAACCCAACAGACACCCTAGGAGATACCTGTAGAGTACCTTTATAGTCACCCAGTTATGTTGTGACGTTTGATACACACAAGGCATTCCTCCGATGTCCGTGAGTTGCATGATCTCATGGTCATAGGAACATATACTTGACATGCAGAAAACTGTAGTAATGAACTGACACGATCATATGCTATGTTTATAGTTTGGGTCTTGTCCATCCCATCATTCTCCTAATGATGTGATCCCGTTATCAAATGACATCTTATGTCAATGGCTAGGAAACCTTGACCATCTTTGATCAACGAGCTAGTCTACTAGAGGCACACTAGGGACAAGGTGTTGTCTATCTATCCACACATGTAATGTGTTTCCAATAAATACAATTATAGCATGGATAATAAACAATTATCATGAACAAGGAAATATAATAATAAAAACTTTATTTATTGCCTCTAGGGCATATTTCCAACAAGCTCCCACTTGCACCAGAGTCAATAATCTAGTTCACATCACTATGTGATTTACATTATAATGAATCGAACACCAATGCAGTTCTGGTGTTGATCATGTTTAGCCCTTGGAAGAGGTTTAGTCAATGGGTCAGCAACATTCAGACCCGTGTACACTTTGCAAATATTTATGTCCTTATCCTCGATGTAATCGTGGATGATATTGCAGCGTCGCTTTGTGTGTCTGGTCCTCTTGTGAAACCTTGGTTCCTTGGCCAGAGCAATGGCACCAGTGTTGTCACACAACCGAGTCATTGGATCCAGTGCACTAGGCACTACTCCCAGATCTGTCATGAACTGATTCATCCAGACACCTTCCTTCGTCGCCTCCAAGGCTGCAATGTACTCCGCTTGTCATGTAGAATCGGCTACCACGGTTTGCTTAGAACTGCACCAAGAAACCGCTCCCCCGTTGAGAATAAATACGTATTTGGTTTGCGACTTAGAGTCATCCGGATCAGTGTCAAAGCTTCCATCGAGGTAACCCTTTACGACGAGCTCTTGATCACCTCCATAAACGAGAAACATTTCCTTAGTCCTTTTCAGGTATTTAAGGATATTCTTGACCGCCGTCAAGTGCTCCATTCCAGGATTACATTGAAACCTTCCGGCCATACTTATGGCAAGGCTGACATCGGGTCTTGTGCACAACATCGCATACATGATAGAGCCTATGGCTGAAGCATAGGGGATGGCATTCATCTTCTCTCTATCTTCTGCAGTCACCGGGCATTGAGTCATACTCAACTTCACACCTTGTAACACAGGCAAGAACCCCTTCTTGGACTGATCCATTTTGAACTTCTTCAAAACTTTATCAAGTATGTGCTTTGTGAAAGTGCTATCAAGCGTCTCGATCTATCTCTATAGATCTAAATGCCTAATATGAAAGTAGGTTCTCCTAGGTCCTTCATTGAAAAACTCTTGTTCAAATATTCCTTCACGCTTTACAACATTTCTATATTGTTTCCAGTCAGAAATATGTCATCCACATATAATATTAGAAACGCTATATGTCATCCACACTTACTTTCTTGTCAATACAACCTTCTCCATAAACTTCTATAAACCCAAACGCTTTGATCAGCTCATCAAAGCGCTTATTGCAACTCTGAGATGCTTGCACCAGTCCATAAATGGATCATTGGAGTTTGCAAACTTTGTCAGCATTCTCTGGATCGACAAAACCTTCTGGTTGCATCATATACAACTCTTCCTCAAGGAAACCATTGAGGAACGCTGTTTTAACATCCATCTCCCAAATTTCATAGTCGAAATAAGCAGCTATTGCTAGCATGATTCTGACGGACTTAAGCATCACTAAGGGTGAGAAGGTCTCATCGTAGTCAACTCCTTGAACTTGTGAGAAACACTTTGCCACAAGTCGAGCTTTATAGACGGTGACATTACCATCCGCGTTCGTCTTCTTCTTAAAGATCCATTTCTTCTGAATGGCCTTTCGCCCTTCAGGTAATACTTCCAAAGTCCATACTTTGTTTTCATACATGGATCCCATCTCGGATTTCATGGCCTCTAACCATTTCTCGGAATCCGGGCCCATCATCGCTCCTTCATAGCTGGTAGGATCATTGTTGTCCAACAACATGACCTCCAAGACAGGGTTGTCATACCACTCAGGAGCAGTATGCGCCCTTGTCGACCCACGAGGTTCAATAGTAACTTGATCCGAAGCTTCATCATCATCATCATTAACTTCCTCTTCAACTGTCGTAGGCTCCACAGAAACATATTCTGCGCTCCACTACTCTCTGCTTGAAGTAAAGGTTCAATAACCTCATCAAGCTCTATTTTCCTCCCACTCAATTCTTTCGAGAGAACCTCTTTCCCAAGAAATGTTTCGTTCTTAGCGACAAACACTTTGCCTTTGGATCTGAGATAGAAGGTACACCCGACTGTCTATTTCGGGTATCCTATGAAGAAGCATTTTTCTGCTTTGGGTTCCAGCTTTTTAGGTTGAAGCTTTTTGACATAAGCATCACATCCCCAAACATTAAGAAACGACAACTTTGGCCTCTTGCCAAACCATAGTTCATATGGCGTCGTCTCAACGGATTTCGATGGTGCCCTATTTAAAGTGAATGTTGTTGTCTCTAATGCATAACCCCAAAACTATAGTGGCAAGTCGGCAAGAGATATCACAGAACGCACCATATCTAATAAGGTTGGATTACGATGTTCGGACACACTATTGCGCCGTGGTGTGCGAGGCGGTGTCAACTATGAAACAATTCCACACTGTCTTAAGTGACTGCCAAACTCATAACTGAGATATTCACCTCCTCGATCAGATCGTAGGAATTTGATCTTCTTGTTACGATGATTCTCAACTTCACTCTGAAATTGCTTGAACTTTTCAAACATTTCACACTTGTGTTTCATTAAGTAAATATACCCATATCTACTTAATTCATCAGTGAAGGTGAGAATATAACGATATCCACCGCACGCTGCAACATTCCTTGCACCGCACACATCAGTATGTATGATTTCCAACAAGTCACTTGCCCATTCCATTGTTCCAGAGAACGGCATTTTAGTCATCTTGCCCATGAGGCATGGTTCATATGTGTAAAGTGATTCAAAATTAAGTGACTCCAAAATTCCATCAGCATGGAGCTTCCTCATGTGTTTTACACCAATATGACCCAAATGGCGGTGCCACAAGAAAGTGGTAGTATCATTATCAACTCTACATATTTTGGCATCAATGTTATGAACATGTGTATCATCACTATCAAGATTCAATATGAATAAACCCCTCACACTGGGTGCATGAACATAAAATATATCACTCATATAAATAGAACAACCATTATTCTCTGATTTAAATGAGTAACCATCTCGTAATAAACAAGATCCAGATATAATGTTATGCTTAACGTAGGCACTAAATAACAATTATTCAGGTTCATCACTAATCCCGATGGTAATCGAAGAGAGAGCGTGCCGACGGCGATCACATCAACCTTGGAACCATTTCCCACACGCATCGTCACTTCGTCCTTCGCAAGCCTTCATCTACTTCGTAGTTCCTGTTTCGAGTTGCAAATGTGAGCAACCGAACCGGTATCAAATAAGTAGGCACTAAAACGAGAGCTAGTAAGGTACACATCAATAACATGTATATCATATATACCTTTTTTTGTTGGCCGCCTTCTTGTCAGCCAGGTACTTGGGGCAGTTCTGCTTCGAGTGATCAGTTCCTTTGCAATGAACAACTGCTTCGCCATACTTCTTGGATTTACCCTTCTTGCCCTTGCCCTTGCCATTCTTCTTGAAACTAGTGGTTTTATTGACCATCAACACTTGATGTTCTTTCCGGCTTTCAGACTCAACGACTTACAGCATCGCAAACAGCTCGATGACTTACTTGTTCATCCCGTGCATGTTATAGTTCATCACAAAGCTCTTGTAGCTAGGTGGCAGTGATTGAAGATCTGTGTCAGTGATTGCCTCTGTTGGAAGGGGCATTCCTAACTCTGCCAGACGAGTCGAATACCCAGACATTCTGAGTATATGTTCACTGATAGACCCGTTCTCCTCCATTTTGCAAGCATAGAACTTATCAGAGGTCTCATACCTCTTGATCCGGGCATTCTTCTGGAAGATAAACTTCAACTCCTGGAACATCTCATATACTCCATGATGTTCAGAACATCTTTGAAGTCCCGGTTCTAAGCCATACAACATTGCACACTGAACTATTGAGTAATCCCCAGAACGTGCCTCCCAAGCGTTCTTAACGTCTTCGGATGACATGTCTTCGGGTTGGTCACCAAGGGGTGCATCAAGGACATATGATTTCTAGGAAGCCATGAAGATAATCCTCAGATTACGGGCCCAGTCCACAAAGTTATTCCATCATCTTTCAACTTAGCTTTCTCAAGGAACGCATTAAAATTCAGGGGTGCTACTCCACGAGCAATTGATCTACAACATAAATATGCAAAGGTTACTTAGACTATTATTCAAGACAATGAGTTTAGTTAATCAAATTACTAAAGCTCCAACTCAAATTGACATCCCTTAGGTCATCTGAGTGTCACATGATCCAAATTCACCAACTCAAGTCCGATCATCACGTGAGTTGAGGTGGTTTCAATGGTGAACAACATCATGTTGATCATATCTACTATATGACTCATGTTCAACCTTTCGGTCTCTTGTGTTCCAAGGCCATGTCTGTACATGCTAGGCTCGTCAAGTTTAACCCTAGTGTTATGCATGTGCAACACTGGCTTGCACCCGTTGTATGTGAACGTAGAGTCTATCACACCTGATCATCACGTGGTGTCTCGACACGACGAACTTTCGCAACAGTGCACACTCGGGGAGAACACAATTCATCTTGAAATTTAAGTGAGGGATCACCTTATAATGCTACCATCGTCCTAAGCAAAACAAGGTGCATAAAAGGATTAACATCACATGCAAAACATAAGTGACATGATATGGCCATGAACTTGTGCTTTTGATCTCCATCTTCAAAGCACCGGCATGATCTCCATTGTCACCGGCATGACACCATTATCTCCATCATCTTTGATCTGCATCAACATGTCACTGTCGAAGTTGTCACGCCCACCATGCTTCTACTACTATTGCTACCGTTTAGCGATAAAGTAAAGCATTACATAGCGCTTAATGATTGACATGCAGGTCATCCAATATTAAAGACAACCCTATGGCTCGTGTCGTTTGTCGTACTCATCTACATGCAAGTCATGATATTCTATACAACATATAATCATCTCATACATCACATATATCTCATCATGTAATTGGCCATATCACATCCTAACATACCTGCAAGAACAAGTTAGACGTCCTCTAATTGTTGTTGCATGTTTTACATGGCTACTACGGGTATTTAGCAAGAACAATTCTCACCTATGCATAGACCACAACGGTGATACATAAGTTGATTTTCAACCTTCTCAAGGACCACGTTAGTCGACTTCGATCCAACTAAAGTAGGAGAAACAGACACCCGCCAGCCATCTTTGTGCAATGAAGTTACACATTAGTCGATGGAACTGGTCTCTCGTAAGCGTACGAGTAAGGTTGGTCCGGGAGGCTTCATCCCACAATACCGCTAAACCAAAACATGACCAAGGAAGGAAGCAATCTAAGCATCAACGCCCATAAACTCTTTGTGTTCTACTCGAGATCTCATCTACACATAGACCTAGCTCATGATGCCACTGTTGGGGAACGTTGCATGGGAAACAAAATAAATTCCTACGCACACGCAAGATCTATCCATGGTGATGAGAATCAACGAGAGGGAGAGTGGATCTATGTACCCTTGTAGATCTCTAAGCGAGAAGCGTTAAGAAACGCGGTTGATGTAGTCGAGCGTCTTCACGATCCAAATCGCTAAGCGTCCCGAGATCCAATCACGATCCGTACCGATCTAGCACCGAACGGACGGCACCTCCGCGTTCAGCACACGTACAGCAGCGTGACAGCGCTGCGGCAATGGTGGTGGAGTAATCTCAGTAGGGCTTCACCTAAGCACAGCTGAAACCGATCTAGAAGAGAGACTACGGACTAGAGGAGAGGGTTGCACGTGGCTGAAAATCTATGTGCCAAAACCATAAAACCTCTAGTATATATAGGAGTAGGAGAGGAGGAGGCTTGGAGCAAGGGCCATCCCTAGGAGGCTTCGGCCGAAGTGGAGAGGAGGAGTCCTCCTCCTCCACTCCTAGTAGGATTAGGACTCCTTCCTTATTTCCACCTTTTTGCCTTTTTCCACCTTTTTCCACTTTGGAAGTTCTTTCCAGCCGCATGGGCCTTGTGTGGGACTTCGGCCAGCCCACTAAGGTCTGGTATTTATCCTCCCACAGCCCATGTAGCCTCTTGGGTCGAAATACACCTCCTGATGGTCCCCCGGTACCCTCTCGGCACTCCCGGTACACTACCGATGAGCTTGGAACTTTTCTGGCGACCAAAACACGACTTCCTATATATCAATCTTTACCTCCGGACCATTTTGGAGCTCCTAGTGATATCTGGGATCTCATTCGGGACTCCGAACAACCTGCGGTCACCACCATGCATAACTCTATATTATCGAAACGTCACCAAACCTTAAGTGTGCAGACCCTGCGGGTTTGAGAATTATGTAGACATGATCGAGACACCTCTATGGTTAAAAAACAATAGGAGGACCTGGATGCCCATATTGGTTCCTACATATTCTACGAAGATCTTTATCGGTCAAACCTCTATGTCAAGAATTCAGTTAATCCCGTATAACGTTCCCTTTGTTCTTCGGTATGTTACTTGCCCGAGATTCGATCGTTGGTATCTCCATACCCAGTTCAACCTCGTTACCGGCAAGTCTCTTTACTCTTTTTGTAATACAATATACCGTGACTAACACTTAGTCATATTGCTTGCAAGGCTTGTTATTATCTTGTATTACCGAGTGGGCCCTGAGATACCTCTCCGTCACACGGACTAACAAATCCCAGTCTTGATCCATGCCAACCCAATAGACACCCTCAGAGATACCTGTAGAGTACCTTTATAGTCACCCGGTTACATTGTGACGTTTGATACACACAAGGCATTCCTCCGGTGTCCGTGAGTTGCATGATCTCATGGTCATAGGAACATACACTTGACATGTAGAAAACTGTAGTAATGAACTTACACGTTTATAGTTTGGGTCTTGTCCATCCCATTATTCTCCTAATGATGTGATCCCATTATCAAATGACATCTTATGTCAATGTCTAGGAAACCTTGACCATCTTTGATCAACGAGCTAGTCTACTAGAGGCACATTAGGGACAAAGTGTTGTCTATTTATCCACACATGTAATGTATTTCCAATCAATACAATTATAGCATGGATAATAAACAATTATCATGAACAAGGAAATATAATAAAAAAACACTTTATTTATTGCCTCTAGGGCATATTTCTAACAATCTCCGACTTGCACTAGAGTCAATAATCTAGTTCACATCACTATCTGATTTACATTGTAATGAATCGAACACCATGCAGTTCTGGTGTTGATCATGTTTAGCCCTTGGAAGAGGTTTAGTCAACGGGTCTACAACATTCAGATCTATATGCACTTTGCAAATATTTATGTCCTTCTCCTTGATGTAATCGCAGATGGAATTGAAGCATCGCTTTCTGTGTCTGGTCCTCTTGTGAAACCACTGTCGACGACCCACCTAGTAGCTTTTGGAGATTCATCCTGCAGATGAATTAGTACAACTTACGAACTCATATGCTTCAGATAAAAGAATATGACATCAATATCATCAGACAAAATTTCATCACACAACATAGTAAGTGAGGTAGTGTGAGGACGTGAGAAATGAGGAATTCATTTCTACATGATTAGCTTGCGTCCTTTCAGGCATTTCCTCAGGTCTCCAGCACATTCATCAGATGTTCAAGTTCATCTGGAGATCTGACCCTACATTAGAAACTAGTTCAATTTCTTCACCACCCACATATGGAGGGGTGGAAAAGAGTACATCATTCTGCAAGCACCATATGGGAAGGGAGGCATTGAAGCTAGTGCACTTCGTTTCACAAGACGTGGGTTAGAGTACTCATATGAATAAGCAGAGAAATTCTTCGAGGACTTATGAACATAATGGTTTGAAGAATAGTGCACATATTCAGAACTCTTAGGTTTTCCCTACAAAACAGAGGCATTAGCACGAGAATGATATTTTTGAGCATTTGAGGAATTTGGTCCAAGTGAAGACTTTGGTCCATATGAGGAATTTGATTTGGGGTTCCTGTCATCATGAGTGGTGTCATGAGGACATTCACTTGAAGATTTTGTAGGCAGCTCTTGGGAACACAGATTTTCTTCATATGTGAAATGTTCCTCCAGTCTATTCCAACAAATCTGGCAAATACTTCACCTTTATAATTTTTCAAGAATTTATAGTTGGAGTCAAGTGGCTCATCAAAGGAATATAAAGTTTCACAAGTAAAGCCAGATAAATTGGATGGATCTACCAGAGGTCCTTTTGCAGCAACCCATGAGGTTTTGGGGCACTGCTCCGGTGTCCAGTAGGATCCACCGGCATTGATTTTCCTCTCAAATGCAATACCCTCTTTCCTAGGGTTCCTGTTCAGAATCTGCTTTTTGAGGACATCGCAAAGGGTTTGATGCCCTTTGATACTTTTGTACATGCCTATCACATACAATTCCTTCAACCCTGCATTTTCGTTAGTGAAACTTGTGGTATCCTGAGATGAGGAATTTGTGACCACGGGAATAGTTGAAGAATTTGAAGCAATAGATGCATTTGAACATTCAGGTGAAGAATTAGCAGTTTCACGTTCGATGCATTTCAAACAAGGTGGAACAAATTCTTCCTTGGCTGTACTGATTTGTTGAGCCAGTAAGGAATCGTTTTCCCTTTGGAGATCCTCATGACACGCCCTTAGTTTCTCAAGATCTTGCTTTCTTTAAAGAAATTCATAAGAAAGCTTCTCATGATCGGCTAAGAGAGCATTATGATAACTCTGAAGGTTATCATACTTTGTTTGAAGACTTTTGAGATCGTCAGATAGAATTACTTCCTCATTCAACAGATCATCGCTTTTGTCTAGCATTTTCTGAAGCTTTTCAAGTGCACTTTGTTGCCTAGTAGCAATATTAGCAAGTTTGGAATAGCTAGGTTTCACATATTCATCAGATTCACCATCACTTGATTAAGAGGAGGAATGATGCTTATGTACCTTGAAACCTTTAGCCATGAAGCAATAGGTGGTAGTGTAATCATCACTGCTAACGTCAGAGTTGTTGGAGTAGTCATTTTCTTCATCGTTGAAGATGGAATTGCTGACGAAAGCTGTAGCGAGAGCAAGGCTAGCGACACCAGATTTCGATTCCACCCTAGATTCTTCCTCTTCTTCATATTCTTCAGATTCTTCTTTTGAGTCCATTTCCTTGCCAATGAAAGTCCGAGCCTTTTTGGAACTATTCTTCTTGTGCGTTGAGGACTTTGAAGGTGAGGACTTTGTAGATGAGGACTTTGAAGATTTCTTCTTTTTCTTCGAGTCATCAGAACTGTTGTCCTTGTACTTCTTCTTCTTCGTTGATTTGTTTTCCCAGAGAGGACAGTCAGAGATAAAGTGACCAGATTTGTTGCATTTTTGACAAGTTCTCTTCTTGTAGTCATCCGAGGAATCTGATCTCCTCAAACCACTTTTGTATGACTTTCCAAATCCACCTCTCCTTGAGAACTTATGGAATTTCCTCACAAGCATTGCTAGCTCCTGACTCAGTTCTTCAGGATCTCCAAGGATACTATTAGAATCTTCGCCTTTGTATGAGGAAATTGCTTTTGCCTTAAGAGCACGAGATCTTCCATAGCTTGGCACGTAGAGGTCTCTCTTCTCAGCTTGTTGGAATTCATGAGTATTGAGTCTCTCAAGAATATCAGCAAGATCAAGTGACTTGTAGTCTCCACGTTCTTGAATCATCAAGGCCAGAGTATCGAATGAGGACAAAAGATCTTAGCAGTTTCTTCACAACCTCATGACGAGTGATATCAGTAGCACCCAGTGCTTGAAGCTCATTGGAGATATCAATGAGACGAGCAAAAGTTTGCTGAATATTCTCATTGTCGAGTCTTTTGAAGCGGTCGAAGAGATTGCAAAGAACATCAACACGAGAATCGCGTTGAGTGGAAACACCTTCGTTGACTTTGGACAGCCTATTCTAGATAAGCTTAGCAGACTCCAAAGCGCTCACTCTGTCATACTGATCTTTGCTCAGATGGCCAAAAATGATATTCTTCGCTTGAGAATCGAGTTGCTTGAATCTCTTCACATCAGCAGCGTTGATCTTGGGAGTAACAGAGGGAACAACATTTTCCACAACATACTAGAGATCGTTGTCAATTGCCACAAGATTCATATGCATCTTGTTCTTCCAGTAGGGGTAGTCCGTCCCATCGAAGGTAGGACATCCCGTGGAAACATTGATCATAACTACAGTCGACATAACTAGAACCCTAGGCGGTTAAACCAAAATCACACAGAACAAGGGAGTACCTTGCTCTGATACCAATTGAAACTGCATTATATCGACTAGAGGGAGGTGGTGAATAGGCGATTTTTACAAATTCATCACTTGAGGAATTTCAACTTGAGGAATTTGAAATGTGAGTAATAACTAGCAGCAGAATAAGTACTCAAGTTCATGAGGAACACAACGACAACATAGTCATCATGTTGAAACAAAACATGCAGAGATTACAAGTAGCGTGATATAGGATAAACAGGCGATGAACAAGGTAACTTGAAGAATTTGGGGTGAGGAAATTGTGAAAGTTTTTAGTCAAATTCTTCAAACACTAAAGATCAATTTCATTAAGAGGTATATGAAGAAATAGAGGGGTTGAGGAAATAGAACCAGGTAGCTCGATGAATACAATGGTTTGATGACCCAGTTCCAACTGTTGTGACAGTCGTACATCTGGTTTGGAGCGGCCTGGTATTTAAACAAGAGGACACACAGTCCCAGGACACACAATCCTTACCATATTCTCCTTGATCTAAGGTCATAAAGTCCTCGCCCAACACTCGTGGTAAGTCTTCAGGGTAGACTTCCAAAACCCTCACAAACTAGTCACCCGGTGATCCACAATTGACTGCTGGATGCTCTAGACCAAGGTCACTCCGTGATCCCCAATTGACTGCAGGATGCATTAGATCATGACGCCTAACCGTCTAGAGGATACACAGTCCTCAAAGGTAACAAGCGTGGGTTGCACACATTAACAATCTCTTCAGTGATGCTCCATCACTTTGGGTTTGGTAGTTTGGATTTGTCTTTTTCCTCATTGATGATTTTCTCTCAAAGTCCTCGAAGGATGGGTTGCTCTCAAATGACAAGTGTCAGTTCTCTCTCGAAGCAGCCAACAAACTAGTGGTTGTGGGGGTGGCTATTTATAGCCAGGGTGCAACCTGACATGATAAGACATAAATGCCCTCAATGATATGGCCGTTATATGGATAAGATGATTGGGGGCAGCTGGCGCTAAGCACAACAACGGTCGGAATTTCGAACTATGGAAGTCCTCAGAATTATCATGTTCCTCACTTGTAGGCAATTCGCACTGGCGAAATCCTAACTCCTTAGTCAGACCAATTTCCTCAGAGATCAGAAGAACATCATCTCTGTCATTGAAGAACTTGACTGAACCGTAAGATATTTCCAAAGGCTTCACTCGAAGGATTGGATAGGTTGACGCTTTCGGAGTTGAGCATCAGTTGGAAATTTTCCTTAGTATTACCTTGGCCCCCATTAAGAGTACGGTGTTTCCTATGACTCAAAGAATGGAAATGAAACTACGAAAACAAAAGTCTTCTTGCTTCATAGTCCTCGTTCATATCGTCAAGGTCTCACCAACTGCTTCATCTTCTAAGTCTTCAGGGAATACCAAAGTCTTCACCAAAGTCTTCAGTTGAAGACATACATTTTTAGGGGTCGGTAATCTTCGAATATATCAAACTCCTCATCGACTTATAGAGCCTATGTACACTCACAAACACATTAGTTCCTTAACCAATAAGTCTTCAATACACCAAAATCACCAAGGGGCACTAGATGAACTTACAAATGTGTTTCGAGTCAATACAATTATAGCATGGATAATAAACAATTATCATGAACAAGGAAATATAATAATAACCATTTTATTATTGCCTCTAGGGCATATTTCCAACAGTCGGAGCATGATTTGTTTATTGATTGTCAACCTTTGTGTGAGGGTCGCGAGCGCGCGATGGTTAACTCCTACCAACCTCTCCCCTAGGAGCATGCGTCTAATACTTTGCTTAGATGACTAATATACTTTTGCAATAAGAATGTGAGTTCTTTATGACTAATGTGAGTCCATGGATTATACGCACTCTGACCCTTTCACCTTTGATAGCCTTCCTAGTACCATGCAACTTTTTTTGGTGCATTAAACCAACCATATAGCCTCCCTCGAAACAGCCAGCATACCTACCTATTATAGAATTTCCATACCCATTCTGAGATATATTGCCATGCAACTTCCACTATTCCGTTTATTATGATACGCACCATCATTTTCATATTGCACGATCGTAAGATAGCTAGCATGATGTTTTCATGGCTTGTCCGTTTTTTGATGTCATTTGCTATGTCAAATCATTGCATATCCCGGTACACCACTGGAGGCATTCATATAGAGTTGTATTTTTTCTAGATATCGAGTTGTAATTCTTGAGTTGTAAGTAAATAAAAGTGTGATGACCATCATTATTAGAGGATTGTCCCATGTGAGGAAAGGATGATGGAAGCTATGATTCCCTCACAGGTTGGGATGAGACTCAACGAAGCCAAAATAAAAAAACAGGCCTTAGATGCCCACCAAAAAAATAAAAAGAGAGAGAAAAGAGAGAAGGGACAATGCTACTATCCTTTTTCCACACTTGTGCTTCATAGTAGCATCATGATCTTCATGATAGTGATTCTCCTATTTTGTCACTTTCATATACTAGTGGGAATTTTTTATTATATAACTTGGCTTGTATATTCCAATGACGTGCTTCCTCAAATTGCCCTAGGTCTTCATGACAAAGCAAGTTGGATGCACACCCACTTAGTTTCTTTTTGAGCTTTCATACACTTATAACTCTAGTGCATCCGTTGCATGGCAATCCCAACTCACACACATTAATATCTATTAATGGGCATCTCCATAGCCTGTTGATATGCCTAGTTGATGTGAGACTATCTTCTCCTTTTCCTCACAACCTCCACCATATTCTATTCCACCTATAGTGCTATATCCATGGCTCACGCTCATGTATTGCGTGAGAGTTGAAAAAGTTTGAGAACATAAAAGGTGTGAAACAATTGCTTGAGTTGACATCGGGGTTGTGCATGATATAAATACATTATGTGGGGAAGATGGAGCATAGCCATACTATATGATTTTGTATGCATAACTTTCTTTTGCCATTATATTTTGAAGAGATACAATTGCTTTGTTAGCATGCTTAAAATTTTATTGTTTTTATGTCAACATTAAGCTTTTGTTTTGAGTCTTATGGATCTGAATATTCATGACATGATTAGATTATATGAACAAGATTATGCTAGGTGGCATTCCACATCAAAAAAAATATTTTTTATCATTTACCTACTCGAGGACCAGCAAGAATTAAGCCTGGGGATGCTGATACGTCGACATCATATCTATAATTTTTTATTGTTTCATGCCAATATTCTACAACTTTCATATATTGTTGGCAACTTTTTATACTATTTTTGGGACTAACATATTGATCCAGTGCCTAGTGCCAGTTCCTCTTTGTTGCATGTCTTTTATTTCGCAGAATATCCATACCAAGCGAAGTCCAAATGCGATAAAAACTTTCGGAGATTTTTTTGGAATACATGTTATTTGGGGGGAAAAGAATCAACGCGAGACGATGCCCGAGGTGACCACAAGCCAGGGGGCGCGGCCTACCCCCTGGTCTCTCCCTGGGCCCTTGTGGTCACCCCTTAAGGCGGTTCTATCTCTCCTTTTGCGCAAGGAAGATATTTTTATAATAAAAATCCACTCAAAATTTCAGCCTGACCGGAGTTACGGATCACCGGATATTTAAAAACGGTGAAAGGCCAGAATCTGCGAGTGTAGAAACAGAAGGAAACAGAGAGAGAGATCCAATCTCGGAGGGGCGAGCCCCTCCGCCACCATGGAGGCCAAGGACCAGAGGGGAAACCCTCCTCCCATCTAGGAGGGAGGTCAAGGAAGAAGACGAAGGAGGGGGGCTCTCTCCCCCTCTCTCTCCCGGTGGCACCGGAATGCCGTCGGGGCCATCATCGTGATGGCGATCTACTCTAACAACTCTGTCATCTTCACCAACACCTCCATCATCTTACCCCATCTATCTACAGTGGTCCACTCTCCCGCAACCCGCTGTACCCTCTACTTGAACTTGGTGCTTTATGCTTCATATTATTATCCAATGATGTGTTGCCATCCTATGATGTCTTAGTAGATTGTTGTTGTCCTATTGGTTGATTGATGATCATGATTGGTTAGAGTTGCATGATTTATTATTGGTGTTATCCTATGGTGCTGTCCGTGTCGTGCAAGTGTGAGGGATCCTCGCTATAGGGTGTATCAATGTGTTCATGATTTGCCTATGGTGGGTTGCGTGAGTGACAGAACCATAAACCCGAGTTGGTGGGTTGTTGCATATGGGAGTAAAGAGGACTTATACCTTATAATGCTATGGTTGTGTTTTACCTTAATGATGTTTATTAGTTGCGGATGCTTGCTAGAGTTCCAATCATAAGTGCATATGATCCAACTAGAAAAAGTATGTTCGCTTATGCCTCTCCCTCATACAAAATTGCAATAATGATGACCGGTCTAGTTATCAATTGCCTAGGGACATTTTCGCAACTCCTACCACCACTTTTCCACACTCATTAAACTAACTTAGTTGTTTCTTTATCTTAGCAGCCCCTAGTTTTTATTTACATGCTCTTTATTATCTTGCAAACCTATCCCGTCACACCTACAAAGTGCTTCTAGTTTCATACTTGTTCTAGGTAAAGCGAACGTTAAGCATGCGTAGAGTTGTATCGGTGGTCGATAGACCTTGAGGGAATATTTGTTCTACCTTTAGCTCCTCGTTGGGTTCGACACTCTTACGTAAAGAAAGAGTCTACAACTGATCCCCTATACTTGTGGGTTATCAACCTCTGCCCTGGAACCCGCCAGTGAACGACGTTCTGAGATGGCAACACACCCATCTCCATGAGGTCATGGAGAAACGACTTAGTAACTCCAGAGCCAACCCAATCATAAGATGAAGGGGCTTTCGACATGATGGCGGGTTAAGATATGTCAAGGGGAATAAATTCGGCGGGTTAAGCAGCCTCGCAGTGGAACAACTACAGCTAGCGGTAATGATATTTGGTGGGTCAAAATTATTGCGCGAGCAGGCAGTACAATGGTGGGTTAACAGACAACAGCTAGTGGAAATTTTACTAAGTATGTGCAAACATATTTCCCCAATTATGGCGACCGCTACAAGATCTACGGACGAAGAAAAAGGAAAATATATTATGAACAAAAAAGGGCAGCGGAAGTGCGAACCGTTCGTGTGTAAAATCTATCGAAGAAGGGATCTACGTTGAGTATCTCAGACCTACTAAATGGAGCATTGCGTAAATGGGCTAGAGCCTAGGGTGTTCTTGTTCTCAAATCTACGGTGTTCTTGTTCTCAAATCTACGGCGGGGTTTCCGGTGAACGGCAAAGGAATCGGAAATGCTTTGGTGGACTAATGCATATCCATGAAAGAGAAGAGGAAGAAATTGAAGGGATCCCGTGAAGTGGCGGGACGCTGGCGAGCTCTGGCCCAATCAGGGTGATGCAGCAGCCGATGTTGGTGCGGATGTGAAATATGCGGCGATGGCGGCGGAGCTTCAGACGCGAGAGCGCTGGAGCAAGAAGAAGAAGAGAGATGTTGGCGGTGGTGAGGAGAAAAGAAATGAGACCCCCAGTTGCATATTTATGAGATAAGACAGCGACAGTTCACGCGAGAATCGAGGAGGCGCAATGATGGTTAACCGAAGGAGACGCCTCGATTTTCAGGCCGACCGTTTAATGAGACGATCTGTTGCAACATCATAGAATCTTGTTGACGCGCCCAAGACGACGTCATCCATGGTTATGGCGGGTTATGAAATTTTCTCTTTCAGGTAACAAAGACGTGAGACTCGCCGCCAAATGAATTTGAAGATTGACATGAATAGGTTCAAATCAATCTAGGGCCTATTGGTTGGGATATAACCCCGTGACGAGACCCGTCTAGGAGGTGCCGGGTCACGTCTAGCGGCTCATAGTCAAGACCCTTAAGGTAGGCCTGAGGATTGAAGGCAAGGACACATGGTGACTTACCAGATGGGCCAAGATGAAGGCCTAGAGATGGAAGATTGCACAAGACCCGAACGTGTAAGCCGCCCGGATACGGCTTGCCCAAGAAGACAAGGCGGCTTAGAGACGGGGTCAAATACCTTGTACGAGTCGGTTTGGACTCTGGTTTGGACTCTGGTAACCCCAGGGCCTTGACCTACCTATATAAAGGCGAGTCCCTAGGATGGCTTAGGACAGAAACCAATTGATCGATAGCTAGGTCAAGCGATTCCGCTCCCTTGTAATAGATACCCAATCAATACAACACAAAGTAGGACGTGGGCTTTTACCTCTTCCTAAGGGGCTGAACCTGGGTAAACCTGTGTCTCTCGTCTCGATCAACCCCTTTGAGACCGATGGCCTCGAACCTAAGTCTTCGAACATCTTTCGTGACACTACCCATTGTGGGCCTTGTCATACGTATGTGCGCCCTTGCAGTGACACGTGGCTAGGAGGTCATAAGCCTAGTGGCTGATATAAAAACGCTCGGCGTATTGAGAAGCACAAAGCAAAATGTGTTTTCCGTACTGTCATATACATGCATATATCTCAAAAAAAAGGTAGAAGAACGGATAGCCATATCACTAATTAAGAATTATTATTTAAAAAGGTTATTCCCACTCCCTTTTATCGTAGATTCGTTTATTTAAAAAATATCTCTCACAACCATACGTCCAAATCTCGAACTATTTTCATTGTTAAATTTCTTACGTCAAGATCTTTAAAACTGGATCCCATGTTTATAGGTTCCAACGAACATTCTTTTCACGACAAAAACATACGACAAAACACGAACTATGAGCATGTTTTTCATTTTCTGATAGGCATGGTCATGTGTCTCACGGAAACAAATCCATGCCTTCACGAGGAGGATATCCGGGCCTCTCATGGTAGGAAAAAAATATCGCTTCTTCCTTTTGCGAGAGGCATGGACATCCGTGCCTCCATGGTAAGTAATTCCGTGCCTCTCGTGAAAGTAAAATAGAAAGAAAACATGTTTTTCCCTTTCCAAGAGGCTCGGCTGCGTCTCTAGCGGAAGCAAATCCATGCCTCCATTAAAAATAAATATGTAGCTCTCGTGGCGAAAAAAATAAGACGTTTTCCTCTTTTGCGAGAGGCACAGGCATCCGTGCCTTCACAAGAAGAAAATTTGTGCCTCTCGCGGAAGGAAGTTAAAAATAAAACCCTTTTTTCCCTTTCCAAGAGGCATGATTGTGCCTCTCGTGGAAGGAAAATAAAAAAAATCCCTTTCTAAGAAGCGTCACCGTGCCTCACATGGAAGCAAATCCATGCCTCGTAAATTTGTCCCTCTCGTGATAGGAAGAAAAAGAAAACATGTTTTTCCTTTTCCAAGAGGCCCGACTGCGTCTCTAGCGGAAGCAAATCCGTGCATCCACGAAAAGTAAATTCGTGCCTCTCGCAACCTGAGAAAAAAATAGTTTCCCTTTTGCGAGAGGCACAACCATCCATGCCTTCATAGAAATAAATTTTTGCCTCTCACGGAAGGAAAATAAAAAGGAAACACTTTTTCCCCTTTTCGAGAGGCACGACCCTGAAAGCATATCTCTGCCTCCACGAGAAGTAAATTTGTGCCTCTCGTGATTGGAAAAAAATGTTTTTTTTTCTTTTTGCGTGATGCACGGTCGTGAGAAAATACGTGCCTTCAAGAAAAGTAAATCCATGCCTCTTGCGGAAGAAGAAAAACTAAAACATATTTTTTTTTCCTTTCCAAGAGGCATGGTCGTGTCTCTTGCAGAAGCAAATCTGTGTTGTTAACAAACTATGCCAGTTTCTCCATGCACCCGCTACATTTCCCTTGACGGCTGCCAAGCGTATAGTAAGATATGTCAAGGATACTTTGAGCATTGGTTTAAATTTCAGCAAGTCATCGTCTACTCTTATGAGTGCCTTCTCTGACTCAGATTGGACAGGGTGTTTGGATGATAGATGCTCCACTGGTGGATTTGCAGTTTTCTTTGGACCCAATCTCATATCAAGGTGTGCAAGAAAACAAGCCACTGTTTTCAGGTTTAGCACAGAAGGAGAGTACAAGGCACTGGCTAATGCAACTGCTGAAATTATCTATGTGCAATCCATTCTAAAGGAACTTGGTATGAAAAATACAAGAGATTTGTATTTGTGGTGTGACAATCTCCGTGCCTCCTACATGTGAGCGAATTCAGTCTTTCATGCAAGTACAAAACACATTGTAACCGATTTTCATTTTGTCAGAGAAAGAGTTGCCAATAAACTCTTGGACATTCGGTTTATTCACTTTAGAGATCAAGTTGCACATGGATTTACAAAATCTCTACGCACCTAAAGTTTTGAGGACTTCAAGCATAATCTCAACTTGATGAAGTTGTGATTAGGGGGGACGGATGTTAAACGTGACATGCCCATATGCGCACGATTGTAACGTGATAGAGATTACTTGAGCATATAGGTTAGGTAGTTAGGAGATATCTTATCCCATGTAACTTGAACTCTATCTTCTCTAACTTTTTCCTCAAGATGTAATCTCTCCAACTGTATGCGCATCAGGGAGGTGTACCCTCCATATAACACGTACGGTGTCCCTCCAACGAGGCAAGACACTTTCGTTATTGTCGCACAAGCACGACACGTGACGATGGATGAGAGCGTGCTAAGTGACATGCTTCTAGCCCACCTAAAGTGACCCTTACAAGGGCTCCGCGAGTAGTCCTGAATTATTTGCTCCCATGCATGCCCAATAAAAAATACAGCTTCCTCTATAAAATACAATTTCGGAGATATAATCCCTTAGCTCCTTTTCCCTTCCGTGAGCTGAGGGAAAGCCCACGATAGTGCTGAAGTGGCATAAAACCCACTGTTTTCCCCGTATGTAGTTCACACGACAAAACGAAATTTAAAACCAAACCTATTCTTGTACGTTGAAGAAGAAAATGCTGACAGCCTGACAGTGTTGATTGGCCATAATGACTTTGCATGTACTCCCTTTGTTTTTAAGTATAAATCCTTTTAAAAAATTCAATATGGACTACATGGCAAAAAGGATGAATCTACACTTTAAAATACAAGGGTTTTATGATGCAATTTACTAGTCCTGCAGGCTACTAATATTGGATCATCTCAACCGTCCGTGGCATGGGTATTGTACGAAATTCATGCAGTTATTTATTTATTATTCGTATTTTCGTAAGCACAATTTAGAGGAGGGGTAAAGGATAATATCTCCCGTGAACAAGGATATTTTCCTCCATAGAAAATAGACCAAGCGCCATGGACTGAGTACCGCCGTTCCCCCTCCCCGGCTGTCCGTGCGTCCCTGTCCTCACCCTCGCTGGCTATGCGTCACTTGCGCCCCAGTCCTCGCCGTCCGTCCGCTACACGCGCCCTGCTGAAAGTTCGTAGCTGCGTCCCATGTTTGTCTGTCAATCCTGGATATCCAGTTGCATTAGTAATGGAGTTTTGTTTTGTCAATGCTAATTGTTCAGCTGACACTCGAGATTGTGAAATCGGTAGTTGCTAGAAGAAAAATGCAGTTCGTATTTATAGCTTATATACTCATACCGAATCTTAGGGGCGTGCACTCGGATGAATGGATTTAAACACTACGCACTCTCTTATGGACCCGAGTCCAGCTTAGTGGTCTCCTCGCTGCTCCATCCCAACGCTGAAACCGCGAGCAACTCGAACGCTCACACCGGATCGCAAACTGTCAATGCTGCATGCACGCATGGTTCTGCGCCGGTGTCAGGTAATCGTGGCCAGAACAAGGGGCGGAGAGGAATACTCGTGCCCAGATCCATATCAATGAGAAGGATGACATGGAGATCCGCCGATGGTAGAGAATCTGCAGATATGAGAGATCAAGGTAACTAATATGGAACAGAGTAACCAAACCGTTCTTACCACTCATAAAAACAAGTCATCTGCCAAACTTGCCCCTAGGTATGCGGGATTTGGTTAGCAAATCTACCTATATTGCCCTTTGACCAGAAAATACTAGCCCTCGTGTCTTCCAGTATTGATGGATCTGAGCCTTTGGATCAGCTCAATGGACGATTTTCATTTTTTGTCTCTACCATAGAAGGTCTCTTAAAATATGTTTATATACTACCATACATAGTCTGTCTTGAAATGAGAGCGGCCTTTGTGGATGCAGCTATCCAGCCGTCCGCTGCTCCAAGATGAAGTGCTCATAGAATAAGCTGGAAAATCACAACCGATGCAGTCATATACAACCAATACCCGTGGCCCGTGTGCTCTGGCTCGTACGGGTGCGGTACATACCTGACACAAGGACCAGTACTGTAGGGCGAGGTGACCCTTTTCACCATGTGGGACCTAGGGTGAGGTCGGCCGCCTTTATTGACCGTGCGGTCACTGACATGCACGGCAGTGCGCTGCTCTCTCCGCCTCGGTGGTTCATGCATGCACGCCCCCACTGTGTTTTGGGCTAAACAAATGTGGATAAAAGGTTAATTTAAACAAGATTTCGCCAGTGGGGTTACATTCGTTCTCTTTTCCCACCAAACAAATATGCAACAAGCTGCCTGCTGCTTGCACGGCATCTATTTTTGAACCAAAACGATTTAACTGCATGACGGAAATGGATGTTCAGTACTGCTCACAGCCTGGTTCGAACATTTGTAGAAACGGATGCCCAGATTGCGGTCTATTCTGGACACCAACCACCTAATCCTGGTACCTTGGCACCTTGGGCACAAGATAAATGACAGCGGCGGTGGTGTGCTCTGGACCCGGCAAGCAACGGATGAACTCTAGGGCATGTCGGAACAGCTCTAATGGATGGGAAAAAAGGGCTGTTTGTGTGGAGGAGGAGCAGAACAGGGACGTGTACCAAGACGTGTGCAATAGTGCAAGTGAGCGATGCATACATTGGAGCATGGTGCTTAAGTAGGCGTGTTAAAAATTGTTTACGTCATACAGAACTTCCTGCAGCTGTCGTATTCGGACTGCCATTTGAAGTGTGTCCTTCTTGGTGTCAGGAAGTACTGTTAGTATGCGCCTTACTAAATACGCATATACGTTGCCAAACGCGCGGCATCGGCAGCCTATACATTAGAAAGCATGCGAGCTTGGTGCGAATCGCGAAGGTCTTCTCGCCTTGGATGCAGTGCGTGCAGCTGCCCCTCTTCCACACCTGCGTTTCTCGTGTTGAAATCACAAAATATGACACTACTAGAATAACTGCTTACGTTGACGGCCTAATCTACGTCGACGGCAACTGTCGGCATAGATACCTGTATGTCGATGCCTGACGAAATGCCGTAGGCGTAGAAACGCCGTCGGCAAAGTGAGGCCTACGCCGACGGGGCGATAGGCGTATAAAAGTCGTCGGCATACCTTGCTCTATGCCGATCCGGGCCGTCGGTATATGCGGGCCATCGGCGTAGAGATGACGTAGGCGATCTGGGGGTGGGTGGTGGTCTGACGTCGTCATACCTATGTCGACGGCCCTGATGGCGGCCGTCGGCATAGCTATGCCGACGGCAAGGCCGACGGCTCAGGTATGGTCCACGTCACCGATCTGCGACATGTGTCATGTCATCGATCCGAGGCCTGCCGGTCGATCCGTGGGCAAACCAGACGGCTTTACCGTCAGCATAACTTTGTTTTATCTGTTTTTTTACTTATTTTTGTATTTTAGTTATTTTCTAAATTAAAAGTTGATTAACTTAAATGTGCTTTATCTAAACATACATACATAATAAATTATATATAGTTTTGTGATGAATTTTTCATATATTATGTATATGTAGTTTGTATTTGTTTTCGGGTATGTTAGTAATGTGATCACATGTTCTTTTGCATATAGGTTCCTATACTTTATTAAAATCACAAACAATTCATAATTAAAATTAGTTTGACAAGTTCTGTATGTTTTTATAAGCATCTTGAAAGTGCTAGATCCACCGGTCAACTGTGTCATGGTTAGACGGGACGATGTACTTGGGGGGTCTTGGGCTGCGCACGGACCTTGTTCGGGAGTGTGGCTATGGGTTGGCCTATCACAACCAGGTGAAAAAATCCATCGGTCAAACCCCACCCAATGAAAGTCAAAGGCCTAGATCCACCGGTCAACTGTGTCAGGATTAGATGGGACGGTGTACCTGGGGGGTACCTATGCCGCCAGGTCTTGCGCTGGCCCTATTACACGTCTGGAAGCATGGTGGCAGGTGCAAGCACCCGACACGCAGCTCCTGGGTGTGACCCCCCTCACGGACGTCGCTGCCGTCTTCACACGAAGTGAGGCAATGGCCACATTGGGCAAACACAAAGGGAATCTTACGGTGGGTTGGGCCCGGACCGTGTTCGGGGGTGTAGCTATAGGCTGGACTCTGACAACCAGGTGAAAACGTCCATCGGTCAAACCCCGTCCGACGAAAGTCAAAGGCGTAGATCCGCCGGTCAACTGTGCCAGCGTTAGACGGGACGATGTACTTGGGGGGTAGCTACGCCACCAGGTCTTGCGCTAGGCCCTCTTATAGGTCTGGAAGCATGGTGGCAGGTGCAGGCACCCGGCACGCGGCTCCGTAGTGTGACCGCCCCTCACGGACGTCGCTGCTGCTGTCGCACGGAGGGGGGAAACGGCCATGTCTGGCAGACACGGAGAGAATCTTGCGGTGTGTTGGGGCCGGACCTTGATCGTAAGTGTGCCTATGGGCTGGACAATCACAACCAGGTGAAAAGATCCATCAGTCAAATCATGTATGGCGAAAGTAAAAGGCCTAGATCTGTCGGTCAACTATGCCACTGTTAGACGGGACGGTGTACTTGGGGGGGGGTAGCTATGCCGACAGGTGTTGCACTAGGCCCGCTTACAAGTATGCAAGCGTCGTGGCAGGTGCAAGCACCAGGCACGTGGCTCATGGGTAAAATTTGTAGGCTTTGTTAGGGTTAGACGGGACGGGGGGCCTGGGGGTGGCAATGCTGCCAGGTATTTCCCTGGGCCCTCTTACATTGGGAAAATGTGGCATCGGGTCGACACCGAGGGATCATGCAGTGGGTTGGGACCGGACCTTGTGCTAAGATGTTACTATGTGCTGGCGTATCAACAATGTTAGGGGTTAGACGGGACGGGGGACCTAGGGGTGGCAATGCCGCCAGGTTTTGCCCTAGGCCCTCTTACGTTCGGAAACCGTCGCATCGGGTCGATACCGAGGGAATCTTGTGGTGGGTTGGGCCCGGACCTTGCGCTAAGATGTTGCTATGGGCTGGCCTATCACAGCCATGTGAAAATGTCCCTCGGCCAAACCCCGTCCGGTGAAAGTCAAAGGGGTAGATCCGTTCGGTCAACAATGTCACGGTTAGACGGGACGGGGACCTGGAGGGTGGCAATGCCGCCAGGTCTTGCCCTGGGCCCTCTTACTTTGGGAGAATGTGGCATCGGGTCAACACCGAGGGAATCTTGCGGTGGGTTGGGCCCGGACCTTGTGCTAAGATGTTTCTATGGGCTGGCCTATCACGGCCTGGTGAAAATGTTCCTCAGTCAAACCCCATCCAGAGAAAGTCAAAGGGGTAGGTCCATTCGGTTAACAGTGCCAAGGGTTAGATGAGACAGGAGAACTAGGGGGTGGCAATGACGCCAGGTCTTTCCCTGGGCCCTCTTACGTTCAGAAACTTTCGCATCGGGTCGATACCGAGGGGACCTTGTGGTGGGTTGGGCCCAAACCTTGTGCTAAGATGTTGCTATGTGCTGGCCTATCACAACCAGGTGAAAATGTCCCTCGGTCAAACCCCGTCCTGTGAAAGTCGAAGCGGTAGATCTGTTTGGTCAATTGTGTCAAGGTTAGATGGGACGGGGGACCTGGTGGGTGTCAATGCCGCTAGGTCTTGCCCTGGGCCCTCTTATGTTGGGAAACTATCGCATCGAGTCAATACCAAGGGAATCTTCCAGTGGGTTGGGCCCAGACTTGTGCTAAGGTGTTGCTATGGGCTGGCCTATCACAGCGAGGTGAAAATGTCCCTCGGTCAAACCCCGTCTGGTGAAAGTCAAAGGGGTAGATCCGTTCGGTCAACTGTGTCAAGGTTAGACGGGACGAGGGACCTGGTGGGTGTCAATGACGCCAGGTCTTGCCCTGGGCCCTCTTACTTTGGGAAAATGTGGCATCGGGTCAACACCAAGGGAATCTTGCGGTGGGTTGGGCCCGGACCTTGTGCTATGATGTTGCTATGGGCTGGCCTATCACAGCCAGGTGAAAATGTCCTTTGGTCAAACCCCGTCCTGTGAAAGTCGAAGGGGTAGATCCGTTCGGTCAACTGTGTCAAGGTTAGACGAGACGGGGGACTTGGTGGGTGTCAATGTCGCCAGGTCTTGCCCTGGGCCCTCTTACGTTGGGAAACTATTGCATCAAGTCGATACCGAGGGAATCTTGTGGTGGGTTGGGCCCAGACCTTGTGCTAAGGTGTTGCTATGGGCTGGCCTATCATAGCCAGGTGAAAATGTTCCTCGGTCAAACCCCGTCCGGTGAAAGTTAAAGGGGTAGATCTTTTCAGTCAATAGTGTCAGGGTTAGACGAGACATGGGACCTGGGGGTGGTAATGCCGCCACGTTTTGCCCTAGGCCCTCTTACATTGGGAAAATGTGGCATCGGGTCGACACCGAGGGAATCTTGTGGTGGGTTGGGCCCGGACCTTGTGCTAAGATGTTACTATGGGTTGGCTTATCACAACCAGGTGAAAATCTCCCTTGTTCAAACCCCGTATGGTGAAAGTCAAAGGGGTAGATTCGTTCGGTCAACAGTGTCAGGGGTTAGACGAGATGGGGGACCTGGGGGTGGCCCCCGTCCACCCTTCCTCGGCTCCACCCCGGCCTCCCTACACGTGCGCTGCACCGGTGCCCAAAACGCCCCAGATCATACCTCGTCCGGTGAAAGTCAAAGGGGTAGATCCGTCCGGTGAACAGTGTTAGTGTTAGACGGGATGGGGTGCTTGGGGGGTAGCTATGCCGCTAAATCTTGCGCTCGGCCTCGTTACACGTCTGGAAGTGTGGTGGCAGGCACCCGGCACACAACTTTGGGGTGTGGCCCCTCTCACTGTTGGAAATATGCCCTAGAGGCAATAATAAATTAGTGATTATCATATTTCCTTGTTCATGATAAATCCAATATTATCCATGCTATAATTGTATTGATCGGAGACTTAGATGTATGTCTGGATACATAGACAAAACCATGTCCCTAGCATGCCTCTAATAGACTAGCTCGTTGATCAAAGATGGTTAAGGTTTCCCTAGCCATGGACATGAGATGTCATTTGATAAACGGGATCACATCATTAGGAGAATGGTGTGACGGACAAGACCCAACCTACAAACGTAGCATATGATCGTGTCAGTTTATTGCTACTGTTTTTTGCATGTCAAGTATATCTTCCTATGACCATGAGATCATGCAACTCACGGATACCGGAAGAGTGCCTTGTGTGTATCAAACGTCGCAACGTAACTGGGTGACTATAAAGGTACTCTATAGGTATCTCCGAGGGTGTCTGTTGAGTTGACATGGATCAAGACTGGGATCTGTTACTTCGTGTGACGGAGAGGTATCTCAGGGCCCACTCGGTAATACAACATCACAACAAGCCTTGCAAGCCATGTGACTAAGTGTTAGTCATGGGATCTTGTATTACGGAACGAGTAAAGAGACTTGCCGATAACAATGTTGAACCAGGTATGGAGATACCGACGATCGAATCTCGGGCAAGTAACATACCGAAGAACAAAGGGAACATCATACGGGACTAACTGAATCCTTGACATAGAGGTTCGACCGATAAAGATCTTCTTAGAATATGTAGGAAGCAATATGGGCATCCAGGTCCCGCTATTGGTTATTGACCGTAGAGGTGTCTCAGTCATGTCTACATAGTTCTCGAACCCGCAGGGTCTACACACTTAAGGTTTGGTGACATTTCGGTAGTAGAAATTTATGCATGGTGGTGACTGAAGGTTGTTTGGAGTCCCGTATGAGATCCTGGACGTCACGAGGAGCTCCGGAATGGTCCGGAGGTAAAGATTGATATATAGGAAGTCCTATTTTGGTCGCCGGAAAAGTTTCGGGCTCATCGGTAGTGTACTGGGAGTGCTGGTAGTGTACCGGGAGACCATTGGGAGGGGTATTTCGACCCAGGAGGCTATATGGGCTGTGGGAGAGTAAATATCATCCCTTAGTGGGCTGGTGGAAGTTCCAAACAAGGCCCATGAGGCTGGGAGAGAAAAAGGTGGAAAAAGGCAAAATAGGGAGAAATCCTAGTCCTACTAGGATTGGAGGCACTCCTCCTTGATTTGGCCGACCCAAAGGCTGGTCCCTTGAGGTCCAAGACTCCTCCTCTCTTCCTCTTGCATATACTAGATGTTTTAGGTTTTTTGCACCAGATTTTTAGCTATGTGCTGCCCGTTCCTCTAGTGCATAGTTTCTCCTCTAGATCAATTTTCTGCAGTGCTTAGGCGAAGCCCTGCCGGAATAGCTCCACCACCTTCTCCGGAGCGCCATCACGCTGCTGGAGAAATATTCTACCTCTCCGCACCCTCTTGCTGGATCAAGAAGGCGGAGATCGTCATCGAGCTGTACGTGTGCTGAACGCGGAGGTGCCGTCCGTTCGGCGCTAGATCGGAAGGACCGTGATCAAGACCGCGAGACGGATCGTGATGACTTCGCGGGATGGATCGTGATGAGTTCGCGGGACGGATCATGATTGGATTGTGGGACGGATCGTGATGAGTTCGCGGGACGGATCGTGATTAGATCGCGGGACGGATCGTGATGAGATCGCGGGACGCTCGGCGATTTGGATCGTGAAGATGTTCGACTACACCAACCCCGTTTCTTAACGCTTACCGCTTAGCGATCTAAAAGGGTATGTAGATCCACTCTCCCTCTCGTAGATGCTGATCACCATGGATAGATCTTGCGTGTGCGTAGGAAAATATTTGTTTCCCATGCAACGTTCCCCAACAGTGGCATCATGAGCTAGGTCTATGTGTAGATGACATCTCAAGTAGAACACAAAAGGTTTGTGGGCGTTGATGCTTAGATTGCTTCCTCCCTTGGTCGGATTTTGGTTCAGCGGCATTGTGATATGAAGCGGCCCGGATTTTGGTTCGACGCAACTTGTTGCCTAGATGGCTTGCGGGTGCCAGTTTCTCTCAATTTAGTTGGATCGGATTCGACAAAGGCGGTCCTTGAGAAGGTTGAAAAGCAACTAGTGTCACCGTTGTGGTTTTTGCGTAGATGAGAATTGTTCTTGCTAGATACCCATAGCAGCCACGTAAAACATGCAACAACAATTAGAGGACGTCCAACTTGTTTTTGCAGGGTATGTTGTGATGTGATATGGCCAATTACATGATGTGGTATATGTGATGTATGAGATGATCATGTGATGTATAGATTATCACGACTTGCATGTCGATGAGTACGGCAACCGGCAGGAGCCATAGGGTTGTCTTTAATTATAGTATGACCTGCGTGTCAATCATTAAGCGCTATGTAATGCTTTACTTTATCGCTAAACGGTAGCAATAGTAGTAGAAGCATGGTGGGCACGACAAACCCGATGGCGACACGTTGATGGAGATCATGGTGTCATGCCGGTGACGATGGAGATCATGCCGGTGCTTTCATGATGGAGATCAAAAGCACAAGTTCATGTCCATATCATGTCACTTATGATTTGCATGTGATGTTAATCCTATTATGCACCTTGTTTTGCTTAGGATGACAGTAGCATTATGAGGTGACCCTTCACTTAATTTCAAGATAAATTGTGTTCTCCCCGAGTGTGCACCGTTGTGAAAGTTCTTCGTGTCGAGACACCATGTGATGATCGGGTGTGATAGACTCTGCCTTCACATACAACGGGTGCAAGCCAGTGTTGCACATGCAGAACACTCGAGTTAAACTTGACGAGCCTAGCATGTACAGACATGGCCTCGGAACACAAGAGACCGAAAGGTCGAACATGAGTCATATAGTAGATATGATCAACATGATGATGTTCACCATTGTAACCACCTCAACTCACGTGATCATCGGACTTGAGTTGGTGAATTTGGATCATGTATCACTCAGATGACCTGAGGGATGTCAATTTGAGTGGGAGTTCTTAGGTAATATGATTAATTGAACTCATTATCATGAACATAGTCAAAGTGTCTTTGCAAATTATGTTGTAGATTACTAGCTCACGCTGTAGCTCCCTTGTATTTTTATATGTTCCTAGAGAAATCGAATTGAAAGATGATGGTAGCAATATTGCGGACAGGGTCCGTGATCTGAGAATTGTCCTCGTTTCTGCACAAAAGGCTTATGTCCTTAAATGCACCGCTCGGTGCGCCACCCCCTCTAGCATCGTCTGTAGATGTTGTGAACATCTGACAGGCACGTTCCGATGACTACTTGATAGTTTGGTGTGTCATGCATTACGGCTTAGAATTGAGGCTCCAAAACGTTTTGAATGTCACGGAACATATGAGATGTTCTAAAGAGCTGAGATTGTGATCTCAGGCTTGTGGCCGTGTTGCGAGATATGAGATCTCCAACAAGATTCTTTGCCTGTAAAATGAAGGAGAATAGCTCAATCGTTGAGCATGTACTTAGATTGTCTGGGTACTACAATCGCTTGAATCGAGTGGGAGTTGATCTTCCAGATAAGATAGTGATTGACATAGTTCCAAGTCACTGTCACTAAGCTACTAGAACTTGGTGATGAACTATAAATTGCCAGGGATAGAAATAATGATTCCTGAGCTGTTCACGATGTTTGACACCGCGAAGGTAGAAACCAAGAAGGAGCATCAAGTGTTGATGGTTAGTAAAGCCACTAGTTTCGAGAAGGGCAAGGGCAAGGAGGAAAACTTCATGGATGGCAAGTCAGTTGCTGCTCTAGTGAAGCAACCCAGAGTTGAACCCAAACCCGAGACTAAGTGCTTCGATTATGAGGAGAGCGGTCGCTGAAGCGAAACAACCATATATACTTGGTAGATAAGAAGGCTGGCAATGTAGACAGAAGTATATTTGATATACGTGTTATTGATGTGTACCTTGCTAGTACTCCTAGTAGCACCTGGGTATTGGATAACAGTTCGGTTGCTAAATGTTAGTAACTCGAAATAGAAGCTATGGAATAAACGGAGAGCTAGCTAAGGGTGAGGTGATGATGTGTTGGAAATGCTTCCAAGGTTGATGTGATCAACATCGCACACTCTCTCTACCTTCGAGATTAGTGACAAACCTAAATAAATGTTATTTGGTGTTTTGCATTGAGCATGAACATGATTAGATCATGTTTATTGCAACACAGTTATTCATTTAAGTTAGAATAATGGTTATTCTGTTTACATGAATAATACCTGCAATGGTCAAGCACCCAGTTAGAATGGTTTGTTGAATCTTGATCGTAGTAATACACATGTTCATAACATTGATGCCAAAAGATACAAAGTTAATAATAATCGTACCACATACTTGTGGCACTGCCGCTAAATGTCATGTTGGTAAAAAACGCATGAAGAAACTCCATGTTGATGGATCTTTGGACTCATTCAATTTCGAATCGGTTGAGACATGCAAACCATGCCTCTTGGTCAAGATGACTAAGGACCCCGTTTTCTGGTTTGATGGAGCGGACAAGTGACTTATTGGAAATGATACATGTTGATGTATGCGATCCAGTGAGTCTTATAGCGTGCGGTAGATATTGTTATTTTCTTACTTTCACTGATAATTAGAGTAGATATAGTGTATATTTGCTTAATGAAACACAAGTCTGAATCTTTTCAAAGGTTCAAGCAAATTTAGAGTGAAGTTTAAGATCATCGTGACAAGAAGATTAAAATGTCTACGATATGATCGTCGAGATGAATATCCGAGTTGCGAGTTTGGCATAAAACTTTAGACAATGTGAAAATTGTTTCACAACTCATGCCACCTGGAACACCATAGTGTGATGGTGTGTCCGAACGTCATAGTCGTGCTCTATTGTATGTGGTGCGAATTATGATGTCTCTTATCCTTTTACCACTATCGTTTTGGGGTTATGCATTAGAGACAACTACATTCATTTTAAATAGGGCATCATCTAAATCCATTGAGATGACACCGTGTGAATTATGGTTTGATAGAAACCTAAGCTGTCATTTCTTAATGTTTGGGGCTGCGACGCTTGTGTGGAAAATGTTTTCACCTAATGAGGTCGAACCCGAAGCGGACAAATGCTTCTTCATGGAATACCCTAAGAACAGTTGGGTGAACCTTCTATCTCAGATCCAAGCATAAAATGTTTGTTGCTAAAACGGGTCCTTTCTCGAGGAAAAGTTTCTCTCGAAAGAATTGAGTGGGAGGAAGATAGAACTTGATGAGGTTGTTGAACCTTTGTTTCAACCAGAGAGTAGTGCAGCACAGAAAGATGTTTTTGTGTAACCTGCGTCAGTTGAAGAGGAAGTAAATGATGATGATCATGAAGCTTCGGATCAAGTTACTATCGACCTAGGAGGACAATAAACCTTGATGAGGTTATTGAACCTTTACTTCAACCAGAAAGTAGAGCAGCGTAGAAAGATGTTTCTGTGGAACCTACGATGGTAGAAGAGGAAGTTAATGATGATGATCATGAAGCTTCTTATCAAGCTACTATTGAACCTTGTAGGTCGACAAGGATGTGTACTGCTCCTGAGCGGTACAACAACCCTGTCTTGGAGGTCATGTTGTTGGACAACAATGAGCCTACGAGCTATGGAGAAGCGATGATGGGCCCGAAAACCAACAAATGGTTAGAGGCCATGAAATCCGAGAAATGATCCATGTATGAAAACCAATTATAGACTTTGGTAGACTTGCTCGTTGGACGGCAGGTCGTTGAGTATAAATGGATGTTTAAAATGAAGACAAACGCTCATGGTGAATGTCACCATTTGTAAAGCTCGACTTGTTGCAAAGAAGTTTATGACAAGTTCAAGGAGTTGACTGCGATGAGACTTTCTCACTCGTAGTGATGCTAAAGTCTGTTGGAATTATGTTAGCAGTTGCTGCATTTTTCAATTATGAAATCTGGCAGATGGATATCAAAACATAGTTTCCTTAACGGTTTACTTGACGAAAGGTTGTATGTGATACAACCAGAAGGTTTTGTCAGTCCTAAGGATGCTAAAAGGTGTGCAAGCTTCAGTGATTCTTCTATGAACTGAAGCAAGCATCTCGGAGTTGGAATATACACTTTGATGAGGTGATCAAAGTTTTTGAGTCTATACAAAGTTTACGAGAAACTTGTATTTGCAATAAAGTGAGTGGGAGCACTATAGAGTTTCTGATAAGTATATGTGGATGACATATTGCTATTCGGAAATGATGTTGAATTTCTGGAGAGCATAAACAGTTGTTTGAAAAGAGTTTTTCAAAGGAAGACCTGGATAAAGCTACCTAATTGTTGAGCATCAAGATCTATAAAGATAGATCAAGATGTTTGATAAGACTTTCAATGAGTACATACCTTGACAAGATTTTGAAAGAGTTCAAAATGGATTAGTCAGAGAGAAGTGTTCTCGCCTGCTTTGTAAGGTGTGAAGTTGAGTGAGACTCAAAGCTCGACAACGGCAGAAGAAAGAGAAAGGACAAATGTCGTCCCATATGCCTTAGCCATAGGCTCTGTATTGTATGCCATGCTGTGTACCACACCTGTGTGTTTCTTGCCATGAGTCCGTCAAGGGGTACAAAAGTGATCCAGGAGTGGATCACTGGACAGCGGTCAAGATTATCCTTAGTAACTAAAAGACTAAGGAGATGTTTCTCGATTATGGAGGTGATGAAGAGTTCGTCGTAAAGAGTTATGTCGATGCAAGCTTTAACACCAATCCAGATGACCTGTAGTAGCAATCTGGATACATATAGTGGAACAGCCATTTGGAATAGTACCAAGTGGAGCGTGGTAGCAGTGTTTATAGTTTGATATAGAGATTTGCAAAGTACATACGGATCTGAATGTCGCAGACCCATTGACTATAAGACCTCTCTCACATGCAAAGCATGATCGAGCCCTAGAACTCATTGGGTGTTAGATTCATAACAATGCGTCTCACATGGTGATGTGAACTATATTATTGACTCTAGTGCAAGTGGGAGACTGTTGGAAATATGCCCTAGAGGCAATAATAAATTAGTTATTATCATATTTCCTTGTTCATGATAAATCGTTTATTATCCATGCTATAATTTTATTGATCGGAGACTTAGATGCATGTGTGGATACATAGACAAAACCATGTCCCTAGTATGCCTCTAATAGACTAGCTCGTTGATCAAAGATGGTTAAGGTTGTTGGAAATATGCCCTAGAGGCAATAATAAATTAGTTATTATCATATTTCCTTGTTCATGATAATCGTTTATTATCCATGCTATAAATTGTATTGATCGGAGACTTAGATGCATGTGTGGATACATAAACAAAACCATGTCCCTAATATGCCTCTAATGGACTAGCTCATTGATCAAAGATGGTTAAGGTTTCCTAGCCATGGACATGAGATGACATTTGATAACGGGATCACATCATTAGGAGAATGTTGTGATGGACAAGACCCAAACTAGAAACATAGCATATGATCGTGTCAGTTTATTGCTACTGTTTTCTGCATGTCAAGTATATGTTCCTATGACCATGAGATCATGCAAATCACGGACATTGGAGGAGTGCCTGGTGTGTATCAAACATCGCAACGTAACTGGGTGACTATAAAGGTACTCTACAGGTATCTCCGAGGGTGGCAGTTGAGTTGGCATGGATCAAGATTGGGATTTGTTACTCCGTGTGACGGAGAGGTATCTCAGGGCCGACTCGGTAATGCAACATCACAATAAACCTTGCAAGCAATGTGACTAAGTGTTAGTCACGAGATATTGTATTACGGAACGAGTAAAGAGACTTGCCGGTAATGAGGTTGAACTAGGTATGGAGATACCGACGATCGAATCTCGGGCAAGTAACATACCGAAGAACAAAGGGAACATCATACGAAATTAACTGAATCCTTGACATAGAGGTTCGACCGATAAAGATCTTCGTAGAATATTTAGGAACCAATGTGGACATCCAGGTCCGGCCATTGGTTATTGACCGTAGAGGAGTCTCGGTCATGTCTACTTAGTTCTCGAACCCGCAGGGTCTGCACACTTAAAGTTTGGTGACGTTTCGGTAGTATAGAGTTATGTATGGTGGTGACCGAAGGTTGGTCGGAGTCCCGGATGAGATCCCAGACGTCACGAGGAGCTTCGGAATGGTCCCGAGGTAAAGATTTATATATAGGAAGGTGGTGTTTGGACTCCGGAAAGGTTTCGGGCACTTTCGGAAGTGTACCAGGAGTGACGAATAGGTCCCGGGGGTCCACCAATGGGGCCATCCCACCCCATGGGCCAAAGTGGCGACCCACCAGCCCCTTGTGGGCTGCTGGAGTCGGCCAAGGTGGCCTAGGCGCAGGGGAGAGAGGCCCAAACCGAATTGGGGTGGAGTCCTCCCCAAGTTCCACCTCTCGTGTGAGAGGTTGACTCCCAATTGGAGGAGGACTCCCCCTCCACCAGTTCGGCCGAAGCCAAGAGGGAGCCCTCCCCTTGGGCGCAGCCTCCACTCCCCTCCTCCTATATACACTAGTGGATATCTAGGTTATTGGCACTAATTTTACGGCCACATGCTACCCGTTCCATTGGTGCTCCTCTAGATCGGATTTCCGTAGTGCTTAGGCGAAGCCCTGCCGGAATTGCTCCACCACCATCACCGGAGCGCCGTCACGCTGCTGGTGAACTCTTCTCCCTCTCCACTTCATCTTGCTAGATCAAGATGGCGGAGATCGTCATCAAGCTGCACGTGTGCTGAACGCGGAGGTGCCGTCTGTTCGGCGCTAGATCGGAAGGACCGTGAACAAGATCGCGAGACGGTTCGTGATGAGTTCACGGGACAGATCGTGATGAGATCGCGGGACGGATCATGATGAGTTCATAGGACGGATCGTGATTGGATCGCGGGATGAATCGTGATGTGATCGCGGGACGGTCGGCGATTTGGATCGCGAATATGTTCGACTACACCAACCGCGTTTCTTAACGCTTCCCGCTTAGCGATCTACAAGGGTATGTAGATCCACTCTCCCTCTCGTAGATGCTCATCACCATGGATAGATCTTGCATGCGCGTAGGAAATTTTTTGTTTCCCATGCAATGTTCCCCTTCAGTGGCATCATGAGCTAGGTCTATGTTTAGATGAGATCTCGAGTAGAACACAAAAGGTTTGTGGGCGTTGATGCTTAGATTGCTTCCTCCCTTGGTCGGATTTTGGTTCAGCGGTATTGTGAGATGAAGTGGCCGGACCAACATTACTCGTACACTATCGAGAGACTAGTTCCCTCGACGCAACTTGTTGCCTAGATGGCTTGCGGGTGCTAGTTTCTCTCACTTTAGTTGGATCGGATTCGACAAAAGCGGTTCTTGAGAAGTTTGAAAAGCAAATTATGTATGACCGTTGTGGTTTATGTGTAGGTGAGAATCGTTCTTGCTAGAAACCCATAGAAGCCACGTAAAACATGCAACAACAATTAGAGGACGTCTAACTTGTTATTGCAGGGTTTGTTGCGATGTGATATGGCCAATTACATGATGTGATATATGTGATGTATGAGATGATCATGTGATGCATAGAATTTCACGACTTGCATGTCGATGAGTACGGCAACCGGCAGGAGCCATAGGGTTTTCTTTAATTATTGTATGACGTGCGTGTCAATCATTAAGCGCTATGTAATACTTTACTTTATCGCTAAACAGTAGCAATAGTAGTAGAAGCATGCAGGGCGTGACAACCCCGATGGCGACACGTTGATGGAGATCAAGATGATGGAGATCATGGTGTCATGTCGGTGACGATGGAGATCATTTCGGTGCTTTCAAGATGGAGATCTAAAGCACAAGTTCATGGCCCTATCATGTCACTTATGAATTGCATGTGATGTTAATCCTTTTATGCACCTTGTTTTGCTTAGTACGACGGTAGCATTATAAGGTGATCCGTCACTTAAATTTCAAGATAAAATTGTGTTCTCCCCGAGTGTGCACCGTTGCGAAAGTTCGTTGTGTTGAGACACCACGTGATGATCGGGTGTGATAGACTCTACGTTCACATACAACGGGTGCAAGCCAGTGTTGCACATGCAGAACACTCGGGTTAGACTGGACGAGCCTAGCATGTACAGACATGGCTTCGGAACACAAGAGACCGAAAGGTCGAACATGAGTCATATAGCAGATATGATCAACATGATGATGTTCACCATTGTAACCACCTCAACTCACGTGATGATCAGACTTGAGTTGGTGAATATGGATCATGTATCACTCGGACGACCGGAGGGATATCAATTTGAGTGGGAGTTCTTAAGTAATATGATTAATTGAACTCATTATCATGAACATAGTGTTGGAAATATGCCCTAGAGGCAATAATAAATTAGTTATTATCATATTTCCTTGTTCATGATAATTGTTTATTATCCATGCTATAATTGTATTGATCGGAGACTTAGATGCATGTGTGCATACATAGACAAAACCATGTCCCTAGTATGCCTCTAATGGACTAGCTCGTTGATCAAAGAAGGTTATGTTTTCCTAGCCATGGACATGAGATGTCATTTGATAACGGGATCACATCATTAGGAGAATGATGTGATGGACAAGACCCAAACTACAAACGTAGCATATGATCGTGTCAGTTTATTGCTACTGTTTTCTGCATGTCAAAGTATGTGTTCCTATGACCATGAGATCATGCAGCTCACTGACATCAGAGGAGTACCTTGTGTGTATCAAACAACGCAACGTAACTAGGTGACTATAAAGGTGCTCTACAGGTATCTCCGAGGGTGTCTGTTGAGTTGCGTGGATCAAGACTGGGATTTGTTACTCCGTGTGACGAAGAGGTATCTCAGGGCCCACTCGATAATACAACATCACAATAAGCCTTGCAAGCAATGTGACTAAGTGTTAGTCACGGGACCTTGTATTACGGAATGAGTAAAGAGACTTGCCGGTAACGAGGTTAAACTAGGTATGGAGATACCGACGATCGAATCTCGGGCAAGTAACATACCGAAGAGCAAAGGGAACATCATACGGGATTAACTGAATCCTTGACATAGAGGTTCGATCGATAAAGATCTTCGTAGAACATGTAGGAACCAATGTGGACATCCAGGTCCCGCCATTGTTTATTGACCGTAGAGGTGTCTCGGTCATGTCTACATAGTTCTCGAACCCGCAGGGTCTGCACACTTAAGGTTTGGTGACGTTTCGGTACTATAGAGTTATGTATGGTGGTGACCGCAGGTTGTTCAGAGTCCCAGATGAGATCTCGGCCATCACGAAGAGCTCCGGAATGGTCCAGAGGTAAAGATTCATATATAGGAAGTCCTATTTTGGTCGCCAAAAAAGTTTCGGGCTCATCGGTAGTGTACCGGGAGTGCCGGTAGGGTACCGGGAGACCACCGGGAGGGGTATTTCGACCCAAGAGGCTTCATGGGCTGTGGGAGAGTAAATACCAGCCTTCTGTGGGCTGGTCTAAGTCCCACACAAGGCCCATGCGGCTGGGAGAAAAAGCCCAAAGGGAAAAAGGTGGAAAAAGGCCAAAAAAGGAGGAATCCTAGTCCTACTAGGATTGGAGGAGTCCTCCTCTCCTCCCTACTTTGGTCAACCCAAGGGCTGGCTTTTTGGCAGCCAAGACTCCTCCTCCTCTCCTCCTATATATACTAGAGGATTTTAGGGTTTTGACACAGAATTTTCAGCCACGTGCTACCCGTTCCTCTAGTGCATAGTTTCTCCTCTAGATCAGTTTTCTTCAGTGCTTAGGCGAAGCCCTGCCGGAATTGCTCCACCACCATCACCAGAGCGCCGTCACACTGCCGGTGAACTCTTATCCCTCTACACTTCCTGTTGCTGGATCAAGACGGTGGAGATCGTTATCAAGTTGCACGTGTGCTGAACGCGGAGGTGCCGCCCGTTCGGCGCTAGATCGGAAGGACTGTGAACAAGATCGTGAGACGGTTCATGATGAGTTCATGGGACAAAGTGATGAGATCGCAGGACATATCGTGATGAGATCGTGGGATGGATCGTGATGAGTTCGCGGGACGGATCGTGATTGGATCACAGGACGGATCGTGATGTGATCACGGGACGCTCGGTGATTTGGATCGCGAAGATGTTCGACTACACCAACCGCGTTTCTTAATGCTTCCCGCTTAGAGATCTACAAGGGTATGTAGATCCACTCTCCCTCTCGCAGATGTTCATCACCATGGATAGATCTTGTGTGTGCGTAGGAAATTTTTTGTTTCCCATGCAACGTTCCCCAACAGTGGCATCATGAGCTAGGTCTATGTGTAGATGAGATCTCGAGTAGAACACAAAAGGTTTGTGTGTGTTGATGCTTAGATTTGTTCCTCCCTTGGTCAGATTTTGGTTCAGCGGTATTGTGAGATGAAGCGGCCCGGACCAACATTACTCGTACGCTTACGAGAGACCGGTTCCCTCGACGCAACTTGTTGCCTAGATGGCTTGCGGATGGCAGTTTCTCTCACTTTAGTTGGATCTGATTCGACAAAGGCGGTCCTTGAGAAGGTTGAAAAGCAAATTATGTATCATCGTTGTGGTTTATGCGTAGGTGAGAATCGTTCTTGCTAGAAACCCGTAGCAACCACGTCAAACATGCAACAACAATTAGAGGACGTCTAACTTGTTTTTGCAGGGTATGTTGTGATGTGATATGGCCAATTACATGATGTGATATATGTGATGTATGAGATGATCATGTGATGTATAGAATTTCACGACTTGCATGTCGATGAGTACGGCAACCGGCAGGAGCCATAGGGTTGTCTTTAATTATTGTATGACCTGTGTGTCAATCATTAAGCGCCATGTAATGCTTTACTTTATCGCTAAACGGTAGCAATAGTAGTAGAAGCATGCAGGGCGTGACAACCCCGATGGCGACACGTTGATGGAGATCATGGTGTCGTGCCGGTGACAATGGAGATCATGCCGGTGCTTTCAAGATGGAGATCTAAAGCACAAGTTCATGGCCATATCATGTCACTTATGAATTGCATGTGATGTTAATCCTTTTATGCACCTTGTTTTTCTTAGTACAATGGTAGCATTATAAGGTGATCCCTCACTTAAATTTCAAGATAAAATTGTGTAATCCTCGAGTGTGCACCGTTGCGAAAGTTCGTCGTGTTGAGACACCACGTGATGATCGGGTGTGATAGACTCTACGTTCACATACAACGGGTGCAAGCCAGTGTCGCACATGCAGAACACTCAGGTTAAACTTGAAGAGCCTAGCATGTACAGACATGGCCTCGAAACACAAGAGACCGAAAGGTCGAACATGAGTCATATAGTAGATATGATCAACATGATGATGTTCGCCATTGTAACCACCTCAACTCACGTGATGATCGGACTTGAGTTGGTGAATTTGGATCATGTATCACTCAGATGACCGGAGGGATGTCAATTTGAGTGGGAGTTCTTAAGTAATATGATTAATTGAACTCATTATCATGAACA
Organism: Hordeum marinum; assembly: GCA_022496015.1. NCBI lineage: Eukaryota > Viridiplantae > Streptophyta > Magnoliopsida > Poales > Poaceae > Hordeum > Hordeum marinum. Next base: position 37,974,875 of record CM039677.1, read on the forward strand.
TAGTCAGTAGTGTCTTTGCAAAATTATGTTGTAGATTACCAGCTCACGCTGTAGCTCCCTTAAATTTTATATGTTACTAGAGAAATAGAGTTGAAAGACGATGGTAGCAATATTGTGTACTGGCTCCGTGACTGAGGATTGTCCACATTGTTGCACAGAAGGCTTATGTCCTTAATGCACCGCTCGGTGCACCAACCCCTCTAGCGTTGTTTGTAGATGTTGTGAACATCTGACAGGCACGTTTTGATAACTACTTGATAGTATAGTGGGTCATACATTATGGCTTACAATTGAGGCTTCGAAACGTTTTGAACGTCACGGAACATATGAGATGTTCTAAGAGCTGAAATTAGGATCTCAGGCTCGTGCCCATGTTGCGAGATTTGAGATCTCCAACAAGATTCTTTGCCTTCAAGATGAACGAGAATAGCTCAATCGTTGAGCATGTGCTCAGATTGTCTGGGTGCTACAATCGCTTGAATCGAGTGGGAGTTGATCTTCCAGATAAGATAGTGATTGATATAGTTCTCCAAGTCACTTTCACTAAGCTACTAGAACTTGGTGATGAACTATAAAATGCCAGAGATAGAAATAATGATCCCTGAGCTGTTCACAATGTTTGACACCGCGAAGATAGAAATCAAGAAGGACCATCAAATGTTGATGGTTAGTCAAACCACTAGTTTCGAGAAGGGCAGGAGCAAGGAGGGAAAACTTCATGGATAGCAAGTGAGTTGCTGCTCCAGTGAAGCAACCCAAAGTTGAACCCAAACCCAAGACTAAGTGCTTCGATTATGAGGAGAGCGGTCGCTGAAGCGGAACAACCCTAAATACTTGGTAGATAAGAAGGCTGGCAACGTCGACAGAAGTATATTTGATATATGTGTTATTTATGTGTGCCTTGCTAGTACTCCAAGTAGCACATGGGTATTGGATACCGGTTCGGTTGCTAAATGTTAGTAACTCGAAATAAAAGCTACGGAATAAACGGAGCACTAAGCTAAGGGTGAGGTGACGATGTGTGTTGGAAATGTTTCCATGGTTGAATTGATCAACATCGCACGCTCTCTCTACCTTCGGGATTAGTGACGAACCTAAATAAATGTTATTTGGTGTTTTGCATTAAGCTTGAACGTGATTAGATCGTGTTTATTGCAGCACGGTTATTCATTTGAGTTAAACAATAATGGTTATTCTGTTTAAATGAATAATACCTTCAATGGTCATGAACCCAGTGAGAATGGTTTGTTAAATCTTGATCGTAGTAATACACATGTTCATAACATTGATGCCAAAAGATACAAAGTTAATAATGATAGTACCACATACTTGTGGCATTGCCGCTAAATGTCATATTGGTATAAAGCGCATGAAGAAACTCCATGCTGATGGATCTTTGGACTCATTCGATTTCGAATCGGTTGAGACATGCGAACCATGCCTCTTGGTCAAGATGACTAAGGACCCCGTTTTCTGTTTTGATGAAGCGGGGAAGTGATTTGTTGGAAATGATACATGTTGATGTATGCAATCCAATGAGTCTTGTAGCGAGCGGTGGATATCATTGTTTTCTCATCTTCACTGATGATTTGAGTAGATATAGTGTATATTTACTTAATGAAACACAAGTCTGAATCGTTTGAAAGGTTCAAGAAAATTTAGAGTGAAGTTTAAGATCATCGTGATAATAAGATAAAAATGTTTGCCATATGATCGTGGAGCTGAATATCTAAGTTACGAGTTTGGCATACAACTTTAGACAATGTGAAAGTTGGTTCACAACTCACGCCACCTGGAACACCATACTGTGATGGTGTGTCCGAACGTCATAGTCGTGCTCTATTGGATATGGTGCGTGCTATGATGTCTATTATCGTTTTGTTACTATAATTTTGGGGTTGTGCATTAGATACAACTACATTCACTTTAAATAGGGCACCATCTAAATCCGTTGAGATGACACTGTGTGAACTATGGTTTGATAGAAACCTAAGCTGTCATTTCTTAATGTTTGGGGTTGCGACGCTTGTGTGGAAAATGTTTTCGCCTAATGAGCTCGAACCCAAAACGGACAAATTCATCTTCATAGAATACCCTAAGAACAGTTGGGTGAACCTTCTATCTCAGATCCAAGCATAAAATGTTTGTTGCTAAAACTGGCTCCTTTCTCAAGAAAGGGTTTCTCCTGAAAGAATTGAGTGGGAGGAGGACAGAACATGATGAGGTTATTTGAACCTCTGCTTCAACCAGAAACTAGTGCAGCGTAGAAAGATGTTTCTGTGAAGCCTACGTTAGTTGAAGAGGAAGTCAATGATGATAATCATGAAGCTTCGGATCAAGTTACTATCGAACTTCGTAGGTCGACAAGGACGTGTACTGCTACTGAGCGGTACGACAACCCTGTCTTGGAGGTCATGTTGTTGGACAACGATGAACCTATGAACTATGGAGAAGCAATGATGGGCCCGGAAGCCAACAAATGGTTTGAGGCCATGAAATCCGAGAAAGGATCCATGTATGAAAACCAAGTATAGACTTTGGTGGACTTGCTCGTTGGACGGCAGGTCGTCAAGTACAAATGGATCTTTAAGATGAAGACAGACGCTGATGGTGAATGTCACCATTTATAAAGCTCGACTTGTCGCAAAGAAGTTTCCTCCAAGTTCAAGGACTTGACTGCGATGAGACTTTCTCACTCGTAGCGATGCTAAAGTCTATTGGAATTATGTTAGCAGTTGCTGCATTTTTCAATTATGAAATCTGGCAGATGGATACCAAAACATCGTTTCCTTCCTTAAGGAAAGGTTGTATGAGATAGAACTAGAAGGTTTTGTCAGTCCTAAGGATGCTAAAACATGTGCTACCTTCAGTGAACCTTCTATGAACTGAAGCAAGCATCTCGGAGTTGGAATATACAGTTTGATGAGGTGATCAAAGTTTTTGAGTCTATACAAAGTTTATGAGAAACTTGTATTTACAATAAAGTGAGTAGGAGCACTATAGAGTTTCTGGTAAGCATATGTGGTTGACATATTGATGATCGGAAATGATGTAGAATTTCTGGAAAGCATAAGAGGTTGATTGAAAAGAGTTTTTCAAAGGAAGACCTAGATAAAGCTACCTAATTGTTGAGCATCAAAATCTATAAAGATAGATCAATATGTTTGATCAGACTTTCAATGAGTACATACCTTGACAAGATTTTGAAAGAGTTCAAAATGGATCAGTCAGAGAAAGAGTTCTCGCCTGATTTGTAAGGTATAAAGTTCAGTAAGACTCAATGCCCAATGACTGCAGAAGATAGAGAAAAGATGAGTGTCATCCCCTATGCTTCAGCCATAGGCTCTATCATGTATCCAATGTTGTGCACAAAGACCCGATGTCAGTCTTGCTATAAGTATTGCCGGAAGGTTTCAAAGTGATCCTAGAATGGAGCACTGGACAGCGGGCAAGATTATCCTTAGTAACTAAAAGATTGAGGAGATGTTTCTCGATTATGGAGGTGACAAAGTGTTCGTCGTAAAGGGTCACGTTGATGCAAGCTTTAACACCAATCCGGATGACTCGTGGTAGCAATCTGGATACGTATAGTGGAGCAGCCATTTGGAATAGTACCAAGTGGAGTGTGGTAGCAGTGTTTACGGTTTGACATAGAAATTTGTGAAGTACACACGGATCTGAATGTCGTAGACACGTTGAATATAAGACCTCTCTCACATGAAAAGCATGATCGAGCCCCAGAACTCATTGGGTGTTAGATTCATAACAATGCGAAGCACATGGTGATGTGAACTAGATTACTGACTCTAGTGCAAGTGGGAGACTGTTGGAAATATGCCCTAGAGGCAATAATAAATTAGTTATTATCATATTTCCTTGTTCATGATAATCCTTTATTATCCATGCTATAATTGTATTGATCGGAGACTTAGATGCATGTGTGGATACATAGACAAAACTATGTCCCTAGTATGCCTCTAATGGACTAGCTCGTTGATCAGAGATGGTTAAGGTTTCCTAGCCATGGACATGAGATGTCATTTGATAACAGGATCACATCGTTAGCAGAATGATGTGATGGACAAGACTAAAACTACAAACGTAGCATATGATCGTGTCAGTTTATTGCTACTGTTTTCTGCATGTCAAAGTATGTGTTCCTATGACCATGAGATCATGCAGCTCACTGACATCGGAGGAGTACCTTGTGTGTATCAAACATCGCAACATAACTGGGTGACTATAAAGGTGCTCTACAGGTATCTCCGAGGGTGTCTGTTGAGTTGGCATGGATCAAGACTGGGATTTGTTACTCCGTGTGACGGAGAGGTATCTCAGGGCCCACTTGGTAATACAAAATCACAAAAAGCCTTGCAAGAAATGTGACTAAGTGTTAGTCACGGGATCCTGTATTATGGAATGAGTAAAGAGACTTGCCAGTAACGAGGTTGAACTAGGTATGGAGATACCGACGATCGAATCTCGGGCAAGTAACATACCGAAGAGCAAAGGGAACATCATACGAGATTAACTGAATCCTTGACATAGAGGTTTGATCGATAAAGATCTTCATAGAATATGTAGGAACCAATGTGGACATCCAGGTCCCGCCATTGGTTATTGACCGTAGAGGTGTCTCGGTCATGTCTACATAGTTCTCAAACCCGCAGGGTCTGCACACTTAAGGTTTGGTGATGTTTCGGTAGTATAGAGTTATGTATGGTGGTGACCGAAGATTGTTCGGAGTCCTGGGTGAGATCTTGGACGTCACGAGGAGCTTCGGAATGGTCCAGAGGTAAAGATTCATATATAGGAAGTCCTATTTTGGTCGCCGGAAAAGTTTCGGGCTCATCGGTAGTGTACCAGGAGTGCCGGTAGTGTACCGGGAGACCACCGGGAGGGGTATTTCGACCCAAGAGGCTTCATGGGCTGTGGGAGAGTAAATACCAGCCTTTTGTGGGCTGGTGGAAGTCCCACACAAGGCCCATGCAGCTGGGAGAAAATCCCCAAGGAAAAAAGGTGGAAAAAGGCCAAAAAAGGGAGGAATCCTAGTCCTACTAGGATTGGAGGAGGAGTCCTCCTCTCCTCCCCACTTTGGTCGACCCAGGGCTGGATTTTTGGCAGCCAAGACTCCTCCTCCTCTCCTCCTATATATAATAGAGGATTTTAGGTTTTTGACACAGAATTTTCAGCCACATGCTACCCGTTCCTCTAGTGCATAGTTTCTCCTCTAGATTGGTTTTCTGCAGTGCTTAGGCGAAGCCCTGCCGGAATTACTCCACCACCATCACCGGAGTGCCGTCACTCTGCCGGTGAACTCTTCTCCCTCTCCACTTCCTCTTGCTAGATCAAGACGGTGGAGATCGTCATCAAGCTGCACGTGTGCTGAACGCGGAGGTGTCGTCCATTCGGCGCTAGATCAGAAGGACCGTCAACAAGATCGCGAGACGGTTCGTGATGAGTTCACGGGACGGATCGTGATGAGATCGCGGGACGGATCGTGATGAGATCGTGGGACGGATCGTGATGAGTTCGCGAGACGGATCGTGATTGGATCACGGGACGGATCGTGATGTGATCGCGGGACGCTCCGTGATTTGGATCGCGAAGATGTTCGACTACACCAACCGAGTTTCTTAACGCTTCCCGCTTAGCAATCTACAAGGGTATGTAGATCCACTCTCCCTCTTGTAGATGGTCATCACCATGGATAGATCTTGCGTGTGCGTAGGAATTTTTTTGTTTCCCATGCAACGTTCCCCAACACATAGTCAGTAGTTTCTTTGCAAAATTATGTTGTAGATTACTAGCTCATGTTGTAGATCCCTTAAATTTTATATGTTCCTAGAGAAATAGAGTTGAAAGATGATGGTAGAAATATTGCGGACTGGCTCCGTGATCTGAGGATTGTCCTCATTGCTGCACAAAAGGCTTATGTCCTTAATGCACCGCTCGGTGCACCAACCCCTCTAGCGTTGTTAGTAGATGTTGTGAACATCTGATAGGCACGTTATGATAACTACTTGATAGTTTAGTGCGTCATGCATTACAGCTTAGAATTGAGGCTCCCAAACGTTTTGAACATCATGGAACATATGAGATGTTCTAAGAGCTGAAATTAGGATCTCAAGCTCGTGCCCGTGTTGCGAGATATGAGATCTCCAACAAGATTCTTTGCCTGTAAGATGAAAGAGAATAGCTCAATCATTGAGCATGTGCTCAGATTGTGTGGGTGCTACAATCGCTTGAATCGAGTGGGAGTTAATCTTCCAGATAAGATAGTGATTGATATAGTTCTCCAAGTCACTATCACTAAAGTTACTAGAACTTGGTAATGAACTATAAAACGCCAGGGATAGAAATAATGATCCCTGAGCTATTCGTGATGTTTGACACCGCGAAGGTAGAAATCGAGAAGGAGCGTCAAGTGTTGATGGTTAGTCAAAACCACTAGTTTCAAGAAGGGAAAGAGAAAGGAGGGAAACTTCATGGATAGCAAGTCAGTTGCATCTCTAGTGAAGCAACCCAAAGTCTAACCCAAACCCGAGAACTAAGTGCTTCGATTATGAGGAGAGAAGTCGCTGAAGAGGAACAACCCTAGATACTTAGTAGATAAGAAGGCTGGCAACGTCGACAGAAGTATATTTGACATACGTGTTATTGATGTGTACCTTGCTTGTACTCCGAGTAGCACCTGGTTATTGGATACCGCTTCGGTTGCTAAATGTTAGTAACTCGAAATAAAAGATACGGAATAAATGGAGAACTAGCTAAGTGTGAGGTGACGATGTCTGTTGGATACGTTTCCAAGGTTGATGCGATCAACATCGCACGCTCTCTCTACCTTCGAGATTAGTGACGAACCTAAAATAAATGTTATTTGGTGTTTTTTGCGTTGAGCATGAACGTGATTAGATCATGTTCATTGCAACTTGTTATTCATTTAAGTTAGAGAATAATGGTTATTCTATTTACATGAATAATACCTTCAATGGTCATGCACCTAGTAAGAATGGTTTGTTAAAACTTGATCGTAGTAATACACATGTTCATAACATTGATGCCAAAAAGATACAAAGTTAATAATAAATAGTACCACATACTTGTGGCACTGCCGCTAAATATCATATTGGTATAAAACGCATGAAAAAACTCCATGCTGATGGATCTTTGGACTCATTCGATTTCGAATCGGTTGAGACATGCGAACCATGCCTCTTGGTCAAGATGACTAAGGACTTTGTATTCTGTTTTGATTAAGCGGGCAAGTGATTTATTGAAAATGATATATGTTGATGTATGCAATCCAATGAGTCTTGTAGCGTGCGGTGGATATCATTATTTTCTTACCTTCACCGATGATTTGGGTAGATATAGTGTATGTCTACTTAATGAAACACAATCTGAATCGTTTGAAAAGTTAAAGCAAATTTAGAGTGAAGTTTAAGATCATCGTGACAAGAAGATAAAAGTATCTGCGATATGAGCGTGGAGGTGAATATCTGAGTTACGAGTTTGGTATATAACTTTAGACAATGTGAAAGTTGTTTCACAACACACGCCACCTGGAACACCATAGTGTGATGGTATGTCCGAATGTCATAGTCATGCTCTATTGGATATGGTGCATGTTATGATGTCTCTTATCATTTTGCTACTATAATTTTGGGGTTGTGCATTAGAGACAACTACATTCACTTTAAATAGGGCAGCATCCAAATCCATTGAGATGACACCGTGTGAACTATGGTTTGATAGAAACCTAAGCTTTCATTTCTTAATGTTTCTGGCTGCGACGCTTGTGTGGAAAATGTTTTCGCCTAATGAGCTCGAAACCAAAGCGGACAAATGCATCTTCATAGAATACCCTAAGAACAGTTGGGTGAACCTTCTATCTCAGATCCAAGCATAAAATGTTTGTTGCTAAAACTGGGTCCTTTCTCGAGAAAGGGTTTCTCTTGAAAGAGTTGAGTGGGAGGAGGATAGAACTTGATGAGGTTGTTGAATCCTCTACTTCAACCAGAAAGTAGCGTAGCACAAAAAGATGTTTCTGTGAAGCCTACGTCAGTTGAAGAGGAAGTTAATGATGATGATCACGAAAGCTTCAGATCAAGTTACTATCGACCTATGAGGAAATTAGAGCTTGATGAGGTTATTGAACCTTTAGTTCAACCAGAGAGTAGCACAGTGCAGGAAGTTGTTTCTGTGAAGCCTACGTTAGTTGAAGAGGAAGTTGATGATCATGATCATGAAGGTTCGGATCAAGTTACTATCAAACCTCGTAGGGCGACAAGGATGTATACTGCTCCTAAGTAGTACGACAACCCTGTCTTGGAGGTCATGTTGTTGGACAACGATGAACCTACAAACTATGGAGAAGCGATGATGGGCCCAGAAACCAACAAATGGTTAGAGGCCATGAAATCTGAGAAAGGATCCATGTATGAAACCCAAGTATAGACTTTGGTGGACTTGCTCGTTGGACGGCAGGTCGTTAAGTACAAATGGATCTTTAAAATGAAGATACACGCTGATGGTAAATGTTACCATTCGTAAAGCTCGACTTGTTGCAAAGTAGTTTACGACAAGTTCAAGGAGTTGACTGCGATGTGAATTTCTCCCTCGTAGCGATGCCAAAGTCTGTTGGAATTATGTTAGCAGTTGCTGCATTTTTCAATTATGAAATCTGGCAAATGGATGCCAAAACATCGTTTCCTTCCTTAAGGAAAGGTTGTATGAGATGCAACCAGAAGGTTTTGTCAGTCCTAAGGATTCTAAAAGGTGTGTGAGCTTCAGTGATTCTTCTATGAAACTGAAGCAAGCATCTCGGAGTTGGAATATACACTTTGATGAGGTGATCAAAGTTTTTGAGTCCATACAAAGTTTACGAGAAACTTGTATTTGCAATAAAGTGAGTGGGAGCATTATAGAGTTTCTAATAAGTATATGTGGATGACATATTGCTATTCGGAAATGATGTAGAATTTCTGGAGAGCATAAACGGTTGTTTGAAAAGAGTTTTTGAAAGGAAGATCTGGATAAAGCTACCTAATTGTTGAGCATCAAGATCTATAGAGATAGATCAAGATACTTGATGAGACTTTCAATGAGTACTTACCTTGACAAGAATTTGAAAGAGTTCAAAATGGATCAGTCAGAGAAAGAGTTCTCACCTGATTTGTAAGGTATAAAGTTGAGTAAGACTCAATGCCCAGTGACTGCAGAAGATAGAGAAAAGATGAGTGTCATCCCCTATGCTTCAGCCATAGGTTGTATCATGTATGCAATGTTGTGCACAAGACCCGATGTCAGCCTTGCCATAAGTATAGCCAGAAGGTTTCAAAGTGATCCTGGAATGGAGCACTGGACAGCGGTAAAGATTATCCTTAGTAACTAAAAGACTAAGGAGATGTTTCTCGATTATGGAGGTGATAAAGAGTTCGTCGTAAAGAGTTACATCGATGCAAGCTTTAACACAAATCCGGATGACTCGAAGTAGCAATCTGGATACGTATAGTGGAGGGGCCATTTGGAATAGTACCAAGTGGAGTGTGGTAGCAGTGTTTACGGTTTGACATAGAAATTTGCAAAGTACACACGGATCTGAATGTCACAGGCCCGTTGACTAGCAGACCTCTCTCACATGCACAACATGATCAAGCCCCAGAACTCATTGGGTGTTGGATTCATAACAATGCGAATCACATGGTGATTTGAACTAGATTATTGACTCTAGTGCAAGTGGGAGAATTTTGGAAATATGCCCTAGAGGCAATAATAAATTAGTTATTATCATATTTCCTTGTTCATGATACTCGTTTATTATCCATGCCATAAATTGTATTGATCAGAGACTTAGATGCATGTGTGGATACATAGACAAAACTATGTCCCTAGTATGCCTCTAATGGACTAGCTCGTTGATCAAAGATGGTTAAGGTTTCCTAGCCATGGACATGAGATGTCATTTGATAACGGGATCACATCATTAGGAGAATGATGTGATGGATAAGACCCAAACTACAAACGTAGCATATGATCGTGTCAGTTTATTGCTACTGTTTTCTGCATGTCAAGTATATGTTTCGATGACCATGAGATCATGCAACTCACGGACATCGGAGGAGTGCCTTGTGTGTATCAAACGTCGCAACGTAACTGGGTGACTATAAAGGTGCTCTACAGGTATCTCCGAGGGTGTCTGTTGAGTTGGCATGGATCAAGACTGGGATTTGTTACTCCGTGTGACGGAGTGGTATCTCAGGGCCCACTCGGTAATGCAACAACACAATAAGCCTTGCAAGCAATGTGACTAAGTGTTAGTCACGGGATCTTGTATTATGGAATAAGTAAAGAGACTTGCCGGTAACGAGGTTGAACGAGGTATGGAGATACTGACGATCGAATCTCGCGCAAGTAACATACCGAAGAACAAAGGGAACATCATACGCAATTAACTGAATCCTTGACATAAAGGTTCGACCGATAAAGATCTTTGTAGAATCTGTAGGAACCAATGTGGACATCCAGGTCCTGCCATTGGGTATTGACCGTAGAGGAGTCTCGGTCATGTCTACATAGTTCTCGAACCCGCAGGGTCTGCACACTTAAGGTTTGGTGACGTTTCGGTAGTATAGAGTTATGTATGGTGCTGACCGAAGGTTTTCCAGAGTCCTAGATGAGATCCCGGATGTCACGAGGAGCTCCAGAATGGTCCTAAGGTAAAGATTTATATATAGGAAGGTGGTGTTTGGACTCCGGAAAGGTTTCGGGCACTTTCGGTAGTGTACCGGGAGTGACGAATGGGTCCTGGGGGTCCACCAGTGGGGCCATCCCACCCCATGGGCCAAAGTGGTGACCCACCAGCCCCTAGTGGGCTGGTGGAGTCGTCCAAGGTGGCCTAGGCACAGGGGATAGAGTCCCAAACCGAATTGGGGTGGAGTCCTCCCCAAGTTTCACCTCTCGTGTGAGAGGTGGACTCCCAATTGGAGGAGGACTCCCCCTCCACCAGTTCGGCCGAAGCCAAGAGGGAGCCCTCCCCTTGGGCGCAGCCTCCTCTCCCCTCCTCCTATATATACTTGTGGATATCTAGGGTTTTGGAACTGATTTTGCGACCACGTGCTACCCGTTCCACCGGTGCTCGTCTAGATCGGATTTCCGCAGTGCTTAGGCGAAGCCCTGCCGGAATTGCTCCACCACCATCTCTGGAGCGCCGTCACGTTGCTGGTGAACTCTTGTCCCTCTCCACTTCGTCTTGCTGGATCAAGACGGTGGAGGTCGTCATCAAGCTGCACGTGTGCTGAACGCCGAGGTGCCGTCCATTCGGTGCTAGATCGGAAGGACCATGAACAAGATCGCGAGACGGTTCGTGATGAGTCCACGGGACGGATCGTGATGAGATCGCGGGACAGATCATGATGAGTTCGCGGGACAGATCATGATTGGACCGCGGGACAAATCGTGATGTGATCGCTGGACGCTCGGCGATTTGGATCACGAAGATGTTCGACTACACCAACTGCGTTTCTTAACGCTTCCCCCTTAGCGATCTACAAGGGTATGTAGATCCACTCTCCCTCTCGTAGATGCTCATCACCATGGATAGACCTTGCGTGTGCATATGAATTTTTTCCCCATGCAACGTTCCCCTTCAAAGGTTTCCCTAGCCATGGACATGAGATGTCTTTTGAAAACCGGGATCACATCATTAGGAGAATGGTGTGACAGACAAGACCCAAACTATAAACGTAGTATATGATCGTGTCAGTTTATTGCTACTATTTTCTACATGCAAGTATATGTTCCTATGACCATGAGATCATGCAACTCACGGATACCGGAGGAGTGCCTTATGTGTATCAAACATCGCAACGTAAGTCGGTGACTATAAAGGTACTCTACAGGTATCTCCGAGGGTGTCTGTTGAGTTGGCATGGATCAAGATTGGGATTTGTTACTCCGTGTGACGGAGAGGTATCTCAGAGCCCACTCGGTAATACAACATCACAACAAGCCTTGCAAGCCATGTGACTAAGTGTTAGTCACAGGATCTTGTATTACGGAACGACTAAAGAGACTTTCCGGTAACGAGGTTGAACTAGGTATGGAGATACCAATGATCGAATCTCGGGCAAGTAACATACCGAAGAACAAAGGGAACATCACACGGGATTAACTGAATCCTTGACATAGAGGTTCGACCGATAAAGATCTTCTTATAATATGTAGGAACCAATATGGGCATCCAGGTCCCTCTATTGTTTATTGACCGTAGAGGTGTCTCGGTCATGTCTACATAGTTCTCAAACCCGCAGGGTCTGCACACTTAAGGTTTGGTGACGTTTCGGTAGTATAGAGTTATGTATGGTGGTGACCGAAGATTGTTCGGAGTCCTGGGTGAGATCTTGGACGTCACGAGGAGCTTCAGAATGGTCCAGAGGTAAAGATTCATATATAGGAAGTCCTATTTTGGTCGCCGGAAAAGTTTCGGGCTCATCGGTAGTGTACCAGGAGTGTCGGTAGTGTACCGAGAGACCACCGGGAGGGGTATTTCGACCCAAGAGGCTTCATGGGCTGTGGGAGAGTAAATACCAGCCCTTAGAGGGCTGGTGGAAGTTCCACACAAGGCCCATGAGGCTGGGAGAGAAAACCCAAAGAGAAAAAGGTGGAAAAAGGCAAAATAGGGAGGAATCCTAGTCCTACTAGGATTGGAGGAGGAGTCATCCACTCCTCCTTGATTTGGCCGACCCAAAGGCTGGTCCTTTGAGGTCCAAGCCTCCTCCTCTCTTCCTATTATATATACTAGAGGTTTTAGGGTTTTTGCACCAGATTTTTAGCTATGTGCTGCCCGTTCCTCTAGTGCATAGTTTCTCCTCTAGATCTGTTTTCTGCAGTGCTTAGGCGAAGCCCTGCCGGAATAGCTCCACCACCTTCTCCCGAGCGCCGTCACGCTGCCGGAGAAATCTTCTACCTCTCCGCTCCCTCTTGCTGGATAAGGAAGGCAGAGATCGTCATTGAGCTATACGTGTGCTGAACGCGGAGGTGCCGTCCGTTTGGCGCTAGATCGGAAGTACGGTGATCAAGATCGCGAGACGGATCGTCATGAGTTCGCGGGACGGATTGTGATGAGTTCGTGGGATGGATCGTCATTGGATCGCGGGACGGATCGGGATGAGTTCGCGGGACGGATCGTGATTGGATCGCGGGAAGGATCGTGATGAGATCATGGGACGCTCGGCGATTTGGATCGCGAAGATGTTCGACTACACCAACCGCGTTTCTTAACGCTTCCCGCTTAGCGATCTACAAGGGTATGTAGACCCACTCAACCTCTCGTAGATGCTCATCACCATGGATAGATCTTGCGTGTGCGTAGGAAATTTTTTGTTTCCCATGCGACGTTCCCCAACACTCACGGACGTCGATGCCGTCGTCGCATGGAGGGGGGAAATGCCCACGTCGGGAAGACACAGAGGTTATACGGGACGGGGGACTTGCAGGGGTAGCAAGTGTGGTGGCAGGTGCAAGCACTCGGCACATGGCGTATGAGTGTAAAAAGAACATAAATAACTCCCCTAAATAATGTAAAGAACTCCCTAAAAAAATCCTATGCCAACGGCGTATGCTGCCACGTGGCTCCAGTAGTCGGTCGTCGGCATAGCTCCTGACCTTATCCGGTCGGGCAGGTTTCCCTCTCCTTCACTCCTGTGTCCCCACTCCTCCCGACCCGACCTGACCGAGCGCCTCGCCACTGCCACCCCACCTTGTGCCGCCGCCCTTCCGCCGCCACCCCGCCCTCCGCCGCCCCGCCCCGCCTTGGGTTGTCGCGCCGCCACCGGGCCCCTCCAACCGCCCCGCCCAGCCCCGCCCTGCCCCCTCCCCGACCGCGCCCCGCACCGGCCCGCCGCCCCACACTGGCCCGCCGCCCCGTAATGGCCCATCCCCCAGCGGCCATCCCGCACCGGCCCCTCCCCCGGCGGCCGCCTTGCAGCGGCCCCTCCCCTAGCGGCGGCCCCGCCCGGCCCCTCCCTCGGTGGCCGCCCCGCACCGGCCCCTCCTCTGGTGGTGGCCCCGCACCAGCCCCTCTATCAGCGGCCGCCCCGCACCTGCCCCTCCCCGCCCCAGCCTCTCCCAACGCCGACCGACCTGCACAAGACCCTCCACGGCCACCTCCCCGCGCCGGCCACCTCCCCCCCTACGTGAGCTCCTCCTCATTTTTTGAACCAAATTTCTTGTTTTTTTATGAATGATGATGATAATTGATGATGTTAGATGTTAGATGGTGATTAATGATGGTTATTTAGTGATGATGATTGATGATGTTGTTAGATGGATGCATGATGATGTTATGTAGATGAATGCTGATGTTATGTAGATGAATGATGATGTTGTTTCCGTTAATGTTAACATGCTAGATGATGTGATGACCTAAGTTTTTTTCACTCGACAGAATTTACAAAATTTGTGGTGTTTTATCTTCGTGGTGTGATCATCGACGTTAGAGCTTTTGGTCCCTGATCGTCCTTCCCCTATTCGAATACTTCCTCTACAGCCGAGGGTGAGCTACAAATCTACCACCTCCTCATCTGCTTTTTTTATTTCATTAGATTTTCTTTTCACGTCAAGTCCCGTAACCTAGGCGTCTCCCGTCCGAAAGGGTTGCATCGATAAATATGCATTCAATTGCATATTTAGCACCGCAACTCTTTTGGATTGTCAAGCGTTTTCCACAGACAGCCCGAGGATGTGTAGATTGGGTATGTTCTCCATGCCCTACCCCGTTCCGAGACAAGATTTCGATGGCGCCTCCCCATTGTTCTCCGGAGCACATTCTCTCGGCTGTTTGCCGAGACGTGTATCTAGAGAACAGCGGGAAGGTGCTGCCGAAATTTTGTCTCGGAACAGGGAAGAGCATGAAGAACGTATTCATTCTAGACATCCTCAGGTGGGATTAGGACCCATCTTTACCTATTAGAGATGTTGTTGGATTCACCGCAGAAGAAAATAAAAAATTGATGTGATTAATTCAAATGAATCCTTAATTTTGTTGTGTGGCTCCCAATAAAACAGAGGATGGCAGATAATTAGTTAACCGAACTAATGCACCCAACAGTTTCAATTATACTTGTAGGGAAAAGATCCAAACATATCTATGGATGATGAATTGAGATGAGTTTCCATGGGTTTTGACCCTGCCGTCATGACATGTAAAAAGTATGATGTGAATGGGTATCGCTTCCATACAGAGGAGAACCAGAACAGCCGGCCTGATCCCAAAACTATAAATACTAGAGTGTACACCCCCGGTCAAAATTCAGTAGGCTACTACAGAAGGGTCCAAAATATATAGGGGATTACATTCCGCAAAGGACGCGAAACCCTAAGTCTACCTGTGTTCAAATGTCGGTGGTTCGATCCGCATGAGGGGCAGAGACATACGCCTTCCATTGGTTTGGTTCAAGTTAAACCATCAACCGTCTATGCTGGAGCTGATCTCTTCATTGCGGCTACCCAAGCTACACAAGTTTATTATTTGCCTTACCCATGCCAGAAAGAGTACCTACGGGGTTGGGAAGTTGTGTTCAAGGTGTCTCCACATGGAAAGCTACCGAACCCAAACGAAGATGATTACTACAACATAAACCCCATGACATACGAGGGAGTGTTCTATCAAGAGCAACCCGATGATGATGTGGTCAGAAACGATGACGCTAGACCACTGAGCGATGATGGTGTGGATCCAAACGATGACGATGCATGGAATGATGGTGAGACCATTGTTAATGAAAATGACATACTTATGCTAGAAAAGTTAAACGAAGACGCTGATGACGAGGAAGAGCCTCCACCTCCGTCAGGCAACGAAGATGATATGATTGATACTGATGATGAGACCGAGCGAGAAATCGGTTACAACAGTGATGATTCGTACGGGTTCTAGTAGATGTACTTTTCACGTCTTTTTTCCCTATGGTTTAGGAATATGCCTTTTCATGCTTATTTGTAATGTGTTTATTAGTCATTATTATTATGATTTTTTCCTTCATTATTAATGTACTAATTTTTTGATTCTATTTTCAATGCAGGTTCGTGGAACATGGGCAAGGGGAAGGCCGACAACGCGGGTTTCATACGCAAGGTCGTCGGCATTGCTAGTCGAAGTGGTCGAGCACGTACTGTTACCCCCCAACTACTTGAGGATGACTCCTCATAGGAAGAGAGAGGGAGAGCCCATGGAGGGCGAGGGGGGGGGTGGGAGAGCCACTAGAGGGGGTCACGGCCAGAAAGAGCGCACCCTCACCAACTTAGGGGTGTTGTCTTCGAGGCCCTCCTCTAGTGAGGTACCCTCTGCTGAGGAGGAGGAGGATGAGGAGGAGGAGGTTGTTCGCGAGGAGGGGGTGAGGAGGAGGAGGAGGAGGAGGAGGAGGAGGTTGGGGAGGGGGACGAGGAGGAGGAGGAGGTAGGCGGGGATGATGATGGTTGTGGGGACGCTAGTGGTGGCGGGAATGGCGACAATAAGGGATGGCTGCGTGGTAACGCAAAGGTCCCAAAGCATATTCCTACGTAGGAGCAAAAGTGGCTCATTGAGCCAAATGGGATAGAATAAGTTTCACTAAATAATTTCAATAATAATTTAATTCTTTTGCTTGTCACATCCTAATATTTCCATTCTTTATAACTTTTGCAGTAACTGGGTACATCCTAAAGGGGCCCGTGTTTCCAACGGCATGATCACCGTCTTGCTGAAGGAATACTGGCCAGGGCTGTACTGTCCGGATCCAGTCAGGCACCCGGATCTTAGGGTTTTGGCTAAGATCCGGGAGCACTGGGAAGCGGACCCCCACGTGGAGTATGTGACCCATGCTCAGGCCGTGATCACTAATTTTTGGCTGAGTTCTCTTCACAAGCACACATCCATTCTGGTTTCATGAATGATTTAACTCATCGCTTCTTCCATTCTGGTTTCATGAATGATAGTAGAAATACTATCGAGTTCTTCCGGAGCACAAGGCCACTGCCGACGAGATCGTGTTGCGCCAAGCGAAGAAGGCCCGCCAGATGCAGTACGAGCTGCGGTTGGTGGCCCTCACGCAATACTATCACGACTATCTTGGTATGAAGATGACCAAGGAAGGAGTGAAGGCGTGGCACATTAACTTGGAGAGGGACGAGTACTTGTCGGTAAGTATTAACGATTTTTCATTCCGAAGTTTGTGGTAAATTTCATCGTTTCATGTTACACATGCCATTATGCTTCCTATTATGTAGGTGTGTCCAAATTGGTGTTATGGAAAAGACGAGTCCTGAGCGGCATTGGTGGACCTGTGGTGTGGTCAGGATGAAGCCTGGGCGGCTACTAGCAGCAAAAACAAGGCTAACCGAGGGAAGGAGGGAGTACATGCTCAGGGAAACCGGAACCACTTTCTCCACAAGGCACTTCAGGTATGACTAGCCTCATTAAACAATCTTCTTCTATTTACTGTCACTTTTTTATGTATGACTAACATCTGTTTGTTGGTGCAGGAGGAGAAACTCAAGCGGCCGCTCTCACACATGGAGGCGTGGGAGATCGCCCATACTCGGAGGAAGCCCAAGCCTGGGGAAGACAAGTACTATGGCAACACCGCGGAGAAGAAGAAGAACTACTCTATGGCGTATCTGAATCTACATCCTGACACACCTGACCCCACCAAGGCGCCTTTGGACGACACGGCGGTGGTTGGCATGGGGCCGAAGGCTCATGGTCGGCAGCCGGTTATGGATGGTATGGTCACTCCTTGTATCTCCTACACACAGCTCCGAGTTACCGACCCAAGCCTGAGACAACACACGCCCATGACCACTGCGTAGTCACAGTCCCTCCTAGCCGAACAACACTCTGTAACTATTTTTCCCTCTTATCTTCATTGCTCGCTTTATTTTCCGCATTGAGATGTTTAATGAGTTTCCTCATGTCATCTTGTAGGCCGACATGGAGTACACACGATAGGATACCATGGCGTGGAGCGCGAGAGTTGCAGCCGTCTAGGACCACATCACTCGCATGATGACGGTTAGTTTAGCCTCTTTCATTTCATTTCCATATTGACACTTTCACTTCTTTTGACATTGGTGTTTGCTTTGTCAATTAACATGCAGCTCGTGTTTGAGAGCATGAGGAACGGCACGATTCCTGAAATGGAACCAGCACAACCAGCTGCAGGACGACAACTAGTGTTGCTTACTTTTGAGGAATTTCTAGCACAACAACCCGGGACAATGGTGGTTAGTACATCCCCAAACTATTGAACCACCGCTTACTGTTTATTCAACATAATATCATTTACTCAACATGTCTTTTCAAATATCCAGGGAACCGGTGGATCATCCGTTGGTGGTGGTGTCGGTGTTCACATCAATATCGAGTCACGGAGCCGGTCACTCCAATCCACCGAGGCGGTAGCGCTGCCGCTAGCAGTGAAGACCTGGGCTTTGGCGGACTTGGCGTTGACGACCTTGGAGGTGGATGTACTGGCGCTCCTTAGATGACTTGTGCTTTTTATATGACGTCCGTCTTTTTAAGCTACTTATATTTTTGGTATGCTTATGTTGTTGGTTGTGAGGATCTGATGGTGGTGGTGTTGGTTGTAAGGATGTGATGGTGATGTTGGTTGTGAGAACATATATATTCATGATGCTCTTGATGGCGCTCCTGTGCATTTACATTTCATTGTATATACCCCGCTATTTTGAATTGAAATAAATTTGTACGAAACATGAAAAAGAAAAAAAACAGCACAAAACTACGCCAACGGCTAAGCCGTCGGCATAGAGGGCGTTCGAGTTACCAGTGGCTGCCACGTGGTAGGCTATGCCGACGGCTAGGCTATTGGCGTAGCTTTTTAGCCTATGCTGACGGCCTGAGCCGTCGGCGTAGGAATGCCCCAGGAACTACCAGTGGCCGCCACATGTCAGGATATGCCGACGGCTGTACCGTCGGCGTAGCTTCGGACCTATGCCGACGGCCCAACACCACCAGGTATGCCACCAGGGATCATCGCTGGCCGCCACGTGACACTCTATGCCGACGACCGGGCCGTCGGCATAGTTCGACACGTGGCCGTCCCTAGATGGGATGCTCTTGACGGCAGCGCTGTCGGTCGCCGTTTGCCATGGATCTATGCGACGGCCGGGGCCGTCGGTATCGATGTACGGACACCGTCGGCATAGCATCTATGCCGACGGCTTTTTTA
Source organism: Hordeum marinum (assembly GCA_022496015.1). Lineage (NCBI taxonomy): Eukaryota > Viridiplantae > Streptophyta > Magnoliopsida > Poales > Poaceae > Hordeum > Hordeum marinum. Next base: position 37,994,107 of record CM039677.1, read on the forward strand.
TGCCGATGGGAACCTGGGGTACTCCGACATATATGGTGCCGATGGTGCTACGCCGACGGGAGCCGTCGGCACAGGTCTATGCCAACGGCATGAGCCGTCGGCATAGGACTTTATCCTGGTAGTGTGATGTCTGTATTGAAATTTCTAAAAAAATTATATTTAGAAACAAAGCAAATTACAATTTTAATACAAAGTTATACTCAGTTCAAGATACTTATTTTGGGACTCAAGGTGTGCTAGCTGGCAAACAGTTAACCCAATACTATGAACAAGTAACAATACTGTCCGCAACCAGGCGTACCACAACAGTAACAAAGATATATAATTCAGAGGCTGCACATCACCAAGCCTTATCATGAGCATATCACCATCTAACAAGGGAGGTTGTAAGCAACCGAATGCAACAACCATTAGTGTATCACCCATTCAACCTGCACGTCGACCAAGAAAAATGAAACAATTGACAGCTGCAGATCGATAGCTTGATCTTCCGAATGGGAAGAACTGCGGTCAACTCTCTCCATCTGTGTGGGCATACATTAGACTGCGAGACACATCCTCATGAAGAAGCAGTATTCCTTCGTTGTTGTGATCATCTTGTTCCAAGTGACAGAAAACTAACAGCCGTTGGCTACTCCACTCTCGCGCTAATCTACTGACCGTCTGCCTGCAGGTTGTTATTTGACGAAATCAGCAAAAAGAAAATTTGGAATTACAGGGAGTCAGGGATAGACTAAACTCATCATAGTAAGAACCAAAAGTGTAATAATCACAAAATATGATTCGAACATGAGGTTGGCTTAGATGCATCTTGATAGCGCCCCTCAAGTGAGATTCATCAGGGCAGTGGATTCTTGCATACAAATCTTCAAGTGCTAACAAGTGCTCAATGCCGGCAGGTGCGACCCCATTGGGCTCTGATTTGTAGGTTCCGAAATTTAGCTCGAACGTTTGGAGCTTGGGCATTGCACCGGCCTGGAAGTTCAGGTACAAGGCGCTGCTTGATTTAAGTTCAAAGCGCCTTAGAGCAGGAAATGTTTTCTCGCGGATGACAATCATTTCATTTGTGGCTCTATGGATTTGTAAGTCAAGGTCACTGAGTGCGTGCAGCTCAGCAAGGATGCCGACACCGTCATTTAGCAACTCACCAACATTGCGTTGTAACTCGCGGAGGTTACATAGTCCTCTCATCCAGCTAGGGACCGACAGGTCGATGACACATGGAGTCTCCCAAGGCGGTAGTAATTCAAGGATGAAACAAAGGCATCAAGTCATCTATGCATCCCGTGAGATTAACAAATAGGTGCTCGTGGTTACAAAATCCTCCAAGTGAAAAGCATAGTGCATCCATGCATCTCTGTGTTTCATCCCGAAATAGTATGCCTTTGACAAATAGACATCTCAGATTGGTCAACTCTCCAAGGCCCTTGATATTATCTAGACTGTTCAACTCTATATCCAATGCACATAGATGTCTTAGGGATTTCATGTTGCCAATCCCATCAGGCAGTCCTGTTTCCACATTCAGATACATCAAGCATGATAGATGAACTATATCTCCTGGAATACTGGGCTAGCCTGGAAGATCAAGTGTTTCCAAGTGTTGCAGCTCTCTAATACCTCAGATGATATAATTTACACAGTCCAGTGAGGCCAACTGTTGCATGATGGAGGTTAATGAAAAGAACTCGGAGGAACTTGAACATTGACAGAGAAGGTGCATTCCAAGAGCTCCCAAACACTAGTGGGAAAACCCCCATTTGTCCTGGTTCGTAAGGCCCATTTATCCCGGTTCTGTAACCGGGACTAACGGGTCGGGATTAAAGCCCATGACCTTTAGTCCCGGTTCGCTTACGAACCGGGACAGATGGGGCTACACGTGCCCGCTTCGCCGAGCCCAGGCAAGAGGGCCTTTGGTCCCGGTTGGTAACACCAACCGGGACCAAAGAGCGTCCACGCGTCAACAGCTGAGGGACTATTTTTTTTTAAAGAGAGGGGTTTTCGAGGGTTTTGGAGGGTTAATTTAGGGGTTTCATATATTTTGTTAAATAGCTAATAGAGAAAAGTGATCTTTCTTATCTCCGTGCTTGGTCACGACGCTACGTACTATACTTATAGATAGAACATATGACACAATTTAATCATCATTTTCATCAATGAGACATCATATCACAAGTTGGTCACTGGTCATAATCACAACTCCTCCTCCTTCTCCTCCTCCTCATCAACTCTAACACATTGTAGCACATAATAACACATTGTACCTGGGACCTACGTACTCCTATCTCGTAGGACCTATTCTACCCTCTCTTAGGTACAATATCATAAAACAAGATAGGCCCTGACTCTCCATTATGGAGAACGGAGATCACCTTGTCTCCCAGTATTGGCCTACGTACAATGTTACTTCCAAGTACCTCTCTATAATTGAGCATACATTTTTTCCAATCTTTGATTGTCATGACTCCATCGGTTTTAGAAATCCGGTATGGACAGGAGTAATGCGTAGGCTGACCTGGCCGTGGTGGCCCTAAGCTCGTAACAACAACGCGACCTCTCGGAAACATCAGATGAGGCACACAATCCTCCAGGATTTTCTGTTGAAAAACATAGTAATAATTTTGTAGTTAGCAATGTAGTTTAGTTTTAGAAGAATTTATGCAAAAGATGCACGATATCGTAATAGTAGAATTAAAATCTTACCATGCAATCTCCATGGATGTTACCGTAGTTCACCACGTGCACTAGTAGCACGTATTAACCATAATGTGCAGGAGTTTGATAATAGCTATTGTAATTCTCAAGATGACTAAGAAATATGTCAAAATGATCTTTCTCCTTATAAGTTAATTCTGCTTCATCATTGTAGTACTAGGTTCTGTCTACCATCTTTCGTACATTTTTTAAAGAATGAAAATAAGCTGTCAATGCAAATACGTTGTCAAATATTTTTAAATAAACAATATAATTACTTAATAAATATGGTTGAGAAACTCACATAATGATAGAACTGGAGGCGTCTGCACATCGACCCAAACGTCGCTATTACCTTCGATTTCATCTTCTGGACGAATATCAAAGGTGAGAAGCATATTAGTCTCAAATGCATGTCTTGCATAGTGCTTGCCAATTGTTGCATTCAAAATAGCAATAGGTGTCTTTATGGTACAATTTTATCGCAAAAGTAAAACCATGGTCGGTCATCAAGTGAACTATCTTTACCTCCATATCTTTTTTAGTATTGAAACCAATCTTATCCAAGACAGCAATTCCTACATGGCAGGGGATACGCTAGTAGAACCGTAAAAAATAAAATTAATTATAAGTTGAAGCAAAAGAGGCAGAAGCCATGCTTAATCACGAAAAAAGACTTGTCATTATGACTTATTGTATCCACTTCGAAGTTCTCATCCAGCATGATGCTGAAGCGACTATCATCAACTAGGAAAGCCTTGTCACACAGGCCGCGCTCGTCTTCGTAGTATTCGCATATACCAAAATCATTTTCGTCGTCGGACATTTCCTATGCTCATAGTTGAAACATTTAAAATCGATCGAATGAAACTACGAGAAAACTGATCAACACACATATCACTATTACTCAATATGCAACAGGTTGACTTTAGGTATGTCGAGTCTTTCCTTCCTAAATTCTCATCTCACGTATATGGTGGGCACTCCTTCTGATATTGCGACAGTCGGTGATGGTGGTTCCTCCATTCGTCCCCGAGTGCATCACACCAAAATGTCTAGCACACGAGAACGAAGGAAAAGCGACCCCCACGACAACAGTCAGGATTCTTCCTCTCTCATATTTATATATCGTGGACACTCTCCCTCAGTGAAAGACACACAAGTAGCCGAAACAGATCTAAAGTCAACCCATTCCATATATTGAGCAATGACATAGAAAAAATTCCCTATGTTTTGCCAGAATGACTTGCAAATCACAAATACATTTATAATGAACTCGAATATAATATCACTAATACATCATCCCGAATAATCCAATTCAAGAATTAGGGCACACTTTGGATCTTAATTAACGCGTGTGTGACTTTTGGTCCGTCGAGACTTTCCTTAAATAACTCTCATATCTCATGGTGTGCTGGTGCGTACTCTCTCACATTGATACGGTGGTGTATATATGTTGGTGGACACTCTCTCACAGTAATAGTTCGTCCAGTGGTGATGGACGCCCCGTCTTCTCTTCTTGCGCATTATACCAACAAATATATCGCAAAGAAGAGAAGAAAGCTGAGGCGCCCCCACGACAATAGTCGGGATTCCTCCATCAAAAACACACATGAAAGTCACACAAGGAGCAATGACATACCGAAAGTCACACACGCATTATGCCGATAAAATATCACTAATACATTAATATTTATAATGACCTCGAATATAATATCACTAATACATCATCCCGAATAATCCAGTTAATGCATCATCAAATATTAACTAATACCGATCGAATATCCTAGAATCTAAAATGGAGAACGGTGAACTCGGTTCACTAGCGGTCTTTGAGTCGCTGGCGATGGACACCCAAAGATAAGGAACCATCACAGGCTCATAACTCAAGTGAGATCCCTGAAGGATCTCCTAGGTATTATCAAACCGGGCGTCCAATGCCGCCATGTAGCGACGAACGTGCTCGTCCTCCTCCCTAACACGGCGACGTACCACCTCCGCGGGTGCTGGCTCCCTCCACACCGAAAGTGGCCCGCGTGACCGCCACCACATAAGGTCCGGGTCGACGACGATACCTGCATTCCTCACCAACCTCCGAGCCCGGAAAGGTAGCACCTCCCAGTGCCAGCTCGGCGGAGCCCAGTCTCGGACATGGCGCCTATCAAGCAGGCTCTCACGGACTACTCGACGACGAGGATGTGGGCCGGCCATCATCGACTAATTTTTCATAAACCCAAAATCAACATACACATACTAATCTAACATAAACATACTAATCTAGTTTCAAAAAAAAGCATAAACATACTAATCTAACATACACATACTAATCTAGCTAACATGAACATACTAAAAAAGCATAAACATACTAATCTAACATACACATACTAATCTAGCTAACATAAACATACTAATCTAACATGCATACACATACTAAAAAAGCATAAAAATCAACATATATTTTAAAAAAATTGCAACGAGCCATGGCGGCGACGACTCACAGCGGCGGTGGCGACGGGGCAGCGACGGGGCGGGGCGGCGGGGGAGGCGACGGAGGAGGGGCGGCGACGGGAGCGGGGCGACGACGGGAAGGCGATGGGGCGGCGGGGAAGGCAATGGGGGTGGCTATGGGGATGGTGGGGGAGGCGACGGGTAGACGGGGGAGGTGACGAGGGCGACGAGGGAGGCGACGGGGGCGGCAGGGGAGGCGGCGGAGCGTTGAAGGGGGAGGCGACGGGGACGGGAACGGCGACGGCGGGCTTGGGGCAGCGACGAGGGCGAAGTGGAATGAAAAGTGCGAATTTTGCTAAGTGCTTGTCATATAGAAGGAGCTTTGGTCCCGGTTGGTGGCCCCAATCGGGACAAATGCTCCCCTTTAGTCCCGGTTTGTCGCACCAAGCAGGACCAAAGCCCTATTTTCCACCGCCCAAAGGGCGAGAAACAGGGACCTTTCGTCCCGGTTGGTGCCACCAACCGGGACCAAAGCACTGTTTTCAGCAGCCCAAAGGACGAGAAACAGGCCCTTTGGTCCCGGTTGGTGACACAAACCGGGACGAAAGGATGGAATTGGTCCCGGTTGGGGCCACCAACCGGGACCAATGGCCTTGCACAACGGTGTGGTGGGAGTTTATTCCCACCTCGCCAAGCGAAGGTTGCCCGAACCTCCTTATAAGCCCCGTCGCGGCTGTTACGTTGAGCTCCTTTGATAGTGATAATAGATGCGTTTATACTGAAATTCGGCGTAAATTCAAAATTTTAGTTAGGCGCCTAACTAGCACTTTGAATTTAGGTTGAATTTGAGTGTAAGCGCATCTATTTTCACTTTTGCTATTTTTATGTTATTTCTTTGCATATTAAAAGTTGTTGACAAAAAATACTTTATGAATATTTTTTTGCTATTGAATTTTTTAAGAAAATAACTTTGATAATTTTAGTTGCATGAATTGTATATAATATCAAGTTTCTTTCGAAGTATCGTGTACAAAACGGACGGTCTCTTTCGAAGTATTGGGATTTCGGACGGAAACTCATCGGTTACAAAAGGCATTTCATTTTCTTGAACTTATTTAAACTCCAGGCTTTTCGTGTGTTCAAAATGTACCATTCTAAGCCACATTATCAATTTTTCAACCCTTTCTGACTTTATTTGGTATTTTTCATGCATTTAATGATTTTTTGAGCTAAATGACCCTAAAATTGAAAAACACTACAAATGAACTCTGAAAAGGTTGAAACTTGACATGGCATCAACATTGCACCCACATAGCATGTGCTAAGAAGTTGAGAGGGTTGCGGCAAAAGCAGGACGCACTTCGCGTACAAAACGGACAGTCTCTTTCGAAGTATCGTGGTTTCAGACGGAAACTCATCGGTTACAAAAGGCATTTCATTTTCTTGAACTTATTTGAACTCCACGCTTTTTGTGTGTTTAAATTGCACCATTGAAAGAAACTTAATCAATTTTGAACCCTTTTTGTCTTCATCTGATTTTTTCATGCATTTAATGATTTTTTGAGCTAAATGACCCTGAAATTGAAAAGCAGTTCAAATGAAGTTTCAAAAGGTTGAAAGTTGGCATGGTATCATCATTTCGCCCACATACCATGTGCTAAAAAGTTGAGAAGGTTACGATAAAAGCAGGATGCTTTTCGCGTACAAAATGGACAGTCTCTTTCGAAGTATTGGGTTTCAGATGGAAACTCATCGGTTACAAAAGACATTTCATTTTCTTGAACTTATTTGAACTCCAGGCTTTTTGTGTGTTCAAAATGCAGCATTCAAAGCCACATCATCAATTTTCAACCCTTTCTAACTTCATTTGATATTTTTCATGCATTTACTGTTTTTTTGAGCTAAATGACCCTGAAATGGAAAAGCACTTCAAATGATGTCTGAAAAGGTTGAAAGTTGACATGGTATCATCATTTCACCCACATAGCATGTACTAAAAAGTTGAGAGGGTTACGGCAAAAGCAGGATGCACTTCGCATAAAAAACGGACAGACTCTTTTGAAGTATCGGGGTTTCGGACGAAAACTCATCGGTTATAAAAGGCATTTCATTTTCTTGAACTTATTTGAACTCCACACATTTTGTGTGTTCAAAATGCACCATTCAAAGCCACATCATCAATTTTCAATCCTTTCTGACTTCATTTGATATTTTTCATGCATTTATTGATATTTTGAACTAAATGACACTGAAATTGAAAATCTCTTCAAATGAAATCTGAAAAGGTTAAAAGTTGGCATGGTATCATCATTTCACCCACATAGCATGTGTTAATAAGTTGAGAGGGTTACGGCAAAAGCAGGATGAACTTCGCGTACAAAACGGACAGTCTTTTTCGAAGTATCGGGGTTTCGGACGGAAACTCATCGGTTACAAAAGGCATTTCATTTTCTTGAACTTATTTGAACTCCAGGCTTTTTGTGTGTTTAAAATGCACCATTCAAAGACACATCATCAATTTTGAACCCTTTTTGTCTTTATTTGATTTTTGATGCATTTAATGATTTTTTGAGCTAAATGACCCTGAAATTGAAAAGAAGTTCAAATGAAGTCTCAAAAGGTTGAAAGTTGGCATGGTATCATCATTTCTTCCACATAGCATGTGCTAAAAAGTTGAGAAGGTTACGATAAAAGCAGGATGCATTTCGCGTATAAAATGGACAGTCTCTTTCGAAGTATAGGGGTTTCAGATGGAAACTCATCTGTTACAAAAGATATTTTATTTTCTTGAACTTATTTGAACTCCAGACTTTTTGTGTATTCAAAATGCAGCATTCAAAGACACATCATCAATTTTCAACCCTTTCTAACTTCGTTTGATATTTTTCATGCATTTACTGTTTTTTTTGAGCTAAATGACCCTGAAATTGAAAAGCACATCAAATGAAGTCTGAAAAGGTTGAAATTTGGCATGGTCTCATCATTTCACCCACATAGCATGTACTAAAAAGTTGAGAGGGTTACGGCAAAAGCAGGATGCACTTCGCATACAAAACGAACAGACTCTTTCGAAGTATCGGGGTTTCGAACGGAAACTCATCGGTTAGAAAAGGCATTTCATTTTCTTGAACTTATTTGAACTCCAGGCATTTTGTGTGTTCAAAATGCACCATTCAAGGCCACATCATCAATTTTCAACCCTTTCTGACTTCATTTGATATTTTTCATGCATTTATTGATTTTTTGAGCTAAATGACCCTGAAATTGAAAATCACTTCACATGAAATCTGAAAAGGTTGAAAGTTGGCATGGTATCATCATTTCGCCCACATAGCATGTGCTAATAAGTTAAGAGGGTTGCGGCAAAAGCAGGATGCACTTCGCGTACAAAACGGACAGTCTCTTTCGAAGTACCGGGGTTTCGGACGGAAACTCATCGATTACAAAAGGCATATCATTTTCTTGAACTTATTTGAACTCTAGGCTTTTTGTGTGTTCAAAATGCACCATTCAAATCCACATCTTCAATTTTCAACCCCTTCTGACTTCATTTAATATTTTTCATGCATTTACTTTTTTTGGAGCTAAATGACCCTGAAATTGAAAAGCAGTTCAAATGAAGTTTGAAAAGGTTGAAAGTTGGCATGGTATCATCATTTCACCCACATAGCATGTGCTAAAAAGTTGAGAGGGTTACGGCAAAAGCAGGATGCACTTCATGTACAAAACGGACAGACTCTTTCGAAGTATCGTGGTTTCGGACAGAAACTCATCGGTTAGAAAAGGCATTTCATTTTGTTCAATTTTGAACTCTAGGCTTTTCGTGTGTTCAAAATGCACCATTCAGAGCCACATCATCAATTTTCAACCCTTTCTGACTTCATTTGATATTTTCATGCATTTAATGATTTTTTGACCTAAATGACCCTGAAATTGAAAAGCACTTCAAATGAAGTCTGAAAAGGTTGAAATTTGGCATGGTATCATCATTTCACCCACATAGCCTGTGATAAAAAGTTGAGAGGGTTACGACAAAAGCAGGATACACTTCGTGTACTAAATGAACAGTCTCTTTCGAAGTATCGAGGTTTCGGACGGAAACTCATTGGTTATAAAAGGCATTTCATTTTCTTGAACTTATTTGAACTCCAGGCTTTTTGTGTGTTCAAAATGCACCATTCAAAGGCACATCATCAATTGTCAACCCTATCTGACTTCTTTTGATATTTTTCATGCATTTACTGATTTATTTTGACCTAAATGACCCTGAAATTGAAAAGCACTTCAAATGAAGTCTGAAAAGGTTGTAAGTTGGCATGGTGTGTGCGTGCTTGTTGCCAATGATGACAACCCACTTTTTTGTTGCATATTGTTCTCGGCCACAATCAGAATTTAAGAAAAACCTGAATTGAAAAGCACTACAAATATATAATAGCTAGAGAGATATGTAATATATAATAGTTCAAATATCCATTACAAAAAGTACTCGTCCAAGAGAACACTACTAGCTATTCTGAATCAGAAGAATATCCGCCCTATGGTGGTGGTGGTGCGAGGTGATGCTGCCCATAGTTCACGGTTCGAATCTTGCAGTACAACTAATATGCAATGTATGCATCTTTTGCTGCATACTCAATGTTGATAGGCTGAAGTGGGGTCCTCTCCCACTCTTTATGCTGCCCGGGGGGAAATTTGGTCTTCATATCTCCGTAATAGTCGTCGATCAAGGCGACTGCCATAGAAGCCATCGAAGTCCTCTCATACTGAAGCCTGAATATGTCTTGGATATCAATAAGGCAGCCAGCTGGTATCTCAATACCGAAGTTGCGCCTTATCTTCAGCTTGTCATTACTTAAATCAACGCTAGCAAAATATATGCCGCTGCGTAGGAAGTCCATGAGTGTTGGGCATGTTGGGGAACGTTGCATGGGAAACAAAAAATTTCCTACGCACACGCAGATCTATCCATGGTGATGAGCATCCACGAGAGGGAGAGTGGATCTACATACCCTTGTAGATCGCTGAGCGGGAAGCGTTACGAAACGCGGTTGGTGTAGTCAAACATCTTCGTGATACAAATCACCATGTGTCTCGCGATCCAATCATGATCCGTCCCGCAATCCAATCACGATCCGTCCCGCAAACTTGATCACGATTCGTCCCACGAACTTGATCACGATCCTTCCGATCTAGCGCCGAACGGACAGCACACGTACAACTTGATGACGATCTCTGCCGTATTGATCCAGCAAGAAGGAGCGGAGAGGAAGAAGAGTTCTCCGGCAGCATGATGGCGCTCCAGAGATGGTGGTGGAGCTATTCCGGCAGGACTTCGCCTAAGCACTGCAGAAATCCGATCTAGAGGAGAAACTATGCACTAGAGGGTAGGGTTGCACGTGGCTGAAAATCATATGCAAAAACCCTAAAACCCTCTAGTATATATATGAGGAGAGGAGGAGAGGATGCAGCCTTGGCTTCCAAGCCAAGACTGGTTCAGCCGAACCAGGAGGGAGGATTCCTCCTCCTCCACTCCTAGTAGGATTAGGACTCGTTCTTAATTTAGACTTTTTTGCCTTTTTCCACCTTTTTCCTTTTGGGCTTTTCTTCCCAACTACATGGGCCTTGTGTGGGACTTCCACCAGCCCACTAGGGGCTGGTATTCATCCTCCCACAGCCCATGTATCCTCTTGGGTCGAAATACTCCTCCCAATTGTCTCCCGGTACACTACTGTCACTCCCGATACACTACCGATGAGCCCGAAACTTTCCCGGCGACCAAAATAGGACTTCCTGTATATCAATCCTTACCTCCGGACCATTCCGAAGCTCCTCGTGACATCCGGGATCTCATCCGGGAGTCCAAACGACCTTCGGTCACCACCATACATAACTCTATACTACCGAAACGTCACCAAACCTTAAGTGTGCAGACCCTGCGGGTTCGAGAACTATGTAGACATGACCGAGACACTTCTATGGTCAATAACCAATAGCGGGACCTGGATGCCCATATTGGTTCCTACATATTCTATGAAGATCTTTATCGGTCGAACCTCTATGTCAAGGATTCAGTTAATCCCGTATGATGTTCCCTTTGTTCTTCGGTACGTTACTTGCCCGAGATTCGATCGTCGGTATCTCCATACCTAGTTCAACCTCATTATAGGAAAGTCTCTTTACTCGTTCCGTAATACAAGATCCCGCAATTAACACTTAGTCACATTTCTTGCAAGGCCTATTGTGATGTTGTATTACCGAGTGGGCCTTGAGATACCTTTCCGTTCACACGGAGTAACAAATCCCAGTCTTGATCCATGCCAACTCAACAGACACCCTCAGAGATACCTGTAGAGCACCTTTATAGTCACCCAGTTACGTTGCGACGTTTGATACACACAAGGCACTCCTCCGATATCCGTGAGTTACATGATCTCATGGTCATAGGAACATATACTTGACATGCAGAAAACAATAGCAATAAACTGACACGATCATATGCTACGTTTGTAGTTTGTGTGTTGTCCATCACATCATTCTCCTAATGATGTGATCCCGTTATCAAATGATATCACATGTCAATAGCTAGGAAACCTTGACCATCTTTGATCAACGAGCTAGTTCACTAGAGGCGTAGTAGGGACAAAGTGTTGTCTATTTACCCACACATGTAATGTGTTTCCAATTAATACAATTATAGCGTGGATAATAAACGATTATCATGAACAAGGAAATATAATAATAAACACTTTATTTATTGCCTCTAGGGCATCTTTCCAACAGTCTCCCACTTGCACTAGAGTCAATAATCTAGCTCACATCACTATGTGATTTGCATTGTAATGAATCGAACACCCATGCAGTTCTGGTGTTGATCATGTTTAGCCCTTGGAAGAGGCTTAGTCAACGGGTCTGCAACATTCAGATCCGTGTGCACTTTGCAAATATTTATGTCCTTCTCCTCGATGTAATCGCGGATGGAGTTGAAGCGTCCCTTTATGTGTCTGGTCCAACCTTGGTTCCTTGGACAGAGCAATGGCACCAGTGTCGTCACACAACAGAGTCATTGGATCCAATGCACTGGGCACTACTCCCGGATCTGTCATGAACTGCTTCATCCAGACACCTTCCTTCGCCGCCTCCGAGGCTGCGATGTACTCCGCTTCGCATGTAGAATCAGCTACCATGGTTTGCTTGGAACTGTTCCAACATACTGCTCCCCTGTTGAGAATAACTACGTATCTAGTTTACGACTTAGAGTCATCTGGATCAGTGTCAAAGCATGCATCGACGTAACCCTTTACGACGAGCTCTTCATCACCTCCATAAACGAGAAACATTTCCTTAGTCCTTTTCAAGTACTTAAGGATATTCTTGACCGCTGCCCAGTGTTCCATTCCAGGATCACTTTGAAACCTTCCGGCCATACTTATGGCAAGGCTGACATCCGATCTTGTGCACAACATTGCATACATGATAGAGCCTATGGCCGAAGCATAGGGGATGACACTCATCTTTTCTCTATCTTCTGCAGTCACTGGGCATTGAGTCTTACTCAACTTCACACCTTGTAACACAGGAAAGAACCCCTTCTTGGACTGATCCATTTTGAACTTCTTCAAAACTTTATCAAGGTACGTGCTTTGTGAAAGTGCTATTAAGCGTCTCGATCTATCTCTATAGATCTTAATGCCTAATATGAAAGCAGCTTCTTCAGGGGTTTCATATATTGTGTTAGCTAGCTAATAAAGAGAAGTGACCTCTCTTATCTCCGTGCTTGGTCATGACACTATGTACTATACGTATAGAGAGAACTCGCGAGACGCTGGTTAGTAAGCAAATGAAGGAAACCATTAAGTACACAAGATCGTCATGAACATATACAGAGAGAAGTGATTGACCTCCTCCTTCTCCGAGAGATTGGTCAAACAACAAGTTTTAGTATATCTATCCTATGTTACAATCCTTAACATCTAATATCAAGTTCCATATGGTATTCTCTTGCTTTACTGATGACGTGGTCAATAAAGAATCTCGCCAATTCCTCTTGAATTGCTCGTATGCGATCTTGTGGTAGGAGTTCATCCTGCATCCACCAGATCTAAATTGAAGAAGAGGGTCAATACATGTATATGAATGAAACTCAACACAAATGATTGTAATAAAATAAAATTGTGAATATTTCTGCTTACGCACTTCATATTCGTTTTCAATGTAGCCTGCTTATTAGGATTCGTCTCATTGTAGATGAACTCGCAAACGTAGTATCCACAAAAACTAGTCCCTTGTTCTTGAAACAAGCACTATACGAGAATAGAGGTCAATCAAACTGATAAGCAAGCATGCTAAATAGTATATATTGATGAAACTATCTAGAATCAATGGGAGATGGGCAGAACTAGGTAGTATATATTACTTACTCTCGGGTGTCTAAATTGCAGCTCGGTAGGCAGTCCCAAAGCAATTTTGGTGAAATCTTTCCAAACCTTGGCAGACAAAGAAAATCATTGCTTGATATATATCAGGAAATGAACAAAGTTGCCGATACGGTGCGATAATGATTGATTGAACTTACCTATGGAGCATTTCAGTCATGTTCGCATACAACTCGGGAGCCTTTCATCTCGAGTCTAAGACGGTTACTACTCCCCGCTCAAGGTTAATCTCTAGTAGAATAAAGTGGTGGCGCTGCACACATGCATAGCTCATCAATTACATTACTATACCCTCGAGTAATAAGGGAAAAACCGAATATGCACAAGATAGTAACACTCACTTGAAGTTGTAAGGAAAGAGTATTTTGTCTTTGTTTTGATTTTTAAGCATCGATTGTAGCAAGTTGTCCTCGGTTTCTCGGGCTGTGTGTTTAACTGTCCATTCATGTATGATATTTGGATTAATGAACCCAATGTCATACACTCCTGCTTTTCTGCATTCGACGATCTTCAGTTTGCATAATATAGTGATGAGGATAATTATATATATACATGCAATGAAAGAGGTGAGTTATATATAGAGACTTAATTACAGAAGTACTTGCAGACAGTAGCAAGTCATGATTTGTTTGTCGATGTCCTTTTGATTGTAAAACTGGAAAAGCTCGTCAAAGTCAACAGGAATCAGCTCTTGGTCAAAGAAGCCGTGCTCCTCTTTAATACTCAGCATCAAACAATCCATCCCAGACTCCCTGCAGGTGTTCATGTACCAATCATGCAATTCTATCATCATCGTTCCTAGAGGAGGACTTCCATATTTGAGAGGCTTCCCGTACTGGTATTTGTATTCCGCCTCCGCTATTGGGAATTCAACATCGAGGTAATCGGCAATATTGTCATAATCGGACGCCAACCCCTCCACCACCACCCCCGACGCCAGATTAGGCATGATATCGATAGACACCTTTAGCGGGGGGCACGATTGGTTAGCCTGTTCGCCAAGCTGGGGAATTGTTTTCCCACTTCTTCGTTTAGCCAACCTCTCATCACTGGAAGTAGTTCTCGTCCCACCGCATATTGATATGCCTTTTTAGTAGCGCAGACACAGTTGGTATCCAGCAGAGGCGGTGGTGGTCGCTTCAGGGCCTCGATAGTGAGCTTCGCTGCCACCGGATCTATCGTCTGCTTCGAAGGTGGAGCTTTCTTTGCAAAATGGTCCCTCACTTTGTCTTGAGAGATCTTCGCGGTTTCCTCCGCGGTCCTCTCGCATGGCAACTTTTCCAATGGCTTGAGAGACATAGGACCGTATTTATATGGCCTCCTGCCACTGGCTGTATTGCTAGCAGCCGGAGTGATGGTGTCTCTCTTCCGTTGTTGCTTACGAGGCGGAGTGCCTTGATCATCGACGTCACGCACCGGATGAGGCGAAGGAGGAGGCGGAGTGCCTTGGTCGTTGACGTCACACGCCGGACGAAGCGAAGGAGGACGCGGAGTTCCTTGATCCCTTGTCGTCATCATCATCGGAGGAGGATGAGTGCCTTCATCACTCACTGGAGGAGGTGGAGGCGTCCAGTTCGGAAGCTTGATGTGCTCCTTCCGCCATAGACATGTACTCCTCAGAGCAAATCTCAGCCGAGTCTCCCCTTCACCTGTAGGGTGGTCCAGCTCGAGCTCCTCACCCCCCATTATTTCATCCACTTGCACGACAACATAGCCATGTGGAATCTGACTGTGGTGTAAAATTCCGTCGGTTCGAGGAGGTGCAACAAAGCCGTCAGCCGCCTTGAGGGCGAGTTTAACGCATTTCGTCATAAGCTCGCAATGTTCGCCATCTGTGATAGCATCCATGGGGTAGCTAGGAGCCGTGAAGTCAGGATGCTGAAGGACCTCCGTGGAAGCCATGCTGCTTTTCCGCTAAGATGGTGGGGTAGCTTCGTTCCCCTGAACAAGCTGCTGGTTGGGAGCTCGTTGGCTCATAATTTCTTCCTCTAGCCTTCATACTCTTGCATTGAGATCCTGCACAACGCTCAGCTCCTGTTTCCTCTTCCTCTCCCGACTTTTGTAACCGCCTGCGCCGGGAAACCTAAGCTTCCACGAAATGGAGCCTGGCGTGCCTCGTGTTCGTCCAGGGTGCTCAGGATTCCCGAGGGCCTTAGTCAGCTCGTCCTTCTCTCTGTCGGGTTTGAACCTGCCTTCCAGCGCTTCCTTGATAACTTGCTCAATCTTCCTGACTGGTATTGCAAGTTGCTCGTCCGTCCAAACACACTTCCCTGTTTCAGGGTCCGAAGTTCCCCCAACCCCAAAGAACCAAGTCCTTGAACGGTCTGGCCAGTTTGCTGTCTGTGGTTCGACCCCTTTAGCTCGCAGGTCATCCTCCGATTTGGCCCACAACTAAGGTAGCCACCTGACCCCATGCGATGGTGAAACAGCTTCTTTTCAGCATTTTTCTTGTTTATCACTGACATTTTCTTACTCTTTTCGGAAGTCTTGTAGGCCACGAACGCGTCCCATTGATCTCCTATCCCCGCATATCGGCCGACGAATACTGGAGTCTTCTCTTGGTCAACAAACTTAGCTTTCAACTCATTCTTCCACCTCCTGAAAAGATCTGCCATCTTCTTAAGAGCAAACGACCTGACCAGTGGCTCTATAACTGGATTACTCTCATCCTCCTCTGGCGGTAGGGTGAAATTTGCCTTTAGGGCCTTCCAAAGATCTTCTTTCTGTCTATCGGTGACATAAGAAACTTGAGGGTCGTAGTTCTTAGCGATCTTAGCTGGCTCATTCCATTGTTGGATGCTGATCGGGATGTTGTCCCTGACAATAGCTCCACACTGAGCAGAAAACGCATCCTTGGTCTTCTTCGGTTCAATCGGTTGGCCATCGGTCGCGATTAAGGTGATCGTGAACCTTTCTTCCTTGCCCAACCGTTTCTTCGGGCCTCGTCTCATTACCGAAGTTTGTCTCGATCCGGAGAGCTATATAAAAGAAGAAATAATAGTTAATATATGTAGATACCAAAACAATTAATACATCAATTAGTCAGAACAAGCTTAATTAATATATATACCCCGTCGGACAACTTTGCAACAGCTCCCTTTGTTCGGTCACCGGAGCCGTCATCATGGTCTCCTTCTTCCTCCGGCTCTCGGCCACAAGAGCCGTCATCATGGTCTCCTTCTTCCTCTAGCATTCGGTGACCGGAGCCGTCATCATCATGTCCTAGCTCTTCTGTGTCAAAAGTCATTAACGAGAAGGGATCATCGCCGCCGCGGATTATGTCCCCCAACAACGCTTCTACTTCAAAGCCTCTGTTCATGGTTGGATCCATGGTTTCTGCAAATATTACAACATGTCAATTAATATACAAACATGAGAGATGGATATATTAATTAGTGGCAAACATAGACAAGGGGTCATATTAGTGGCCTCGATGCTTCTACGGTTTTGGGTGGCCTCGACAACGCTTCTAGGGATTGGGTGGCCTCAATGCTTCTAGGGTTTGGGTGGCCTCGGCAATGCTTTTAGGGATTGGGTGGCCTCGGCAACACTTCTAGGGTTTGGTCGGGCGAGTGGGGGTTGATCAAAGTTACCGGAGTTTTCTTCTAGTGGTTTGGGTGGCCTCGAGAGTTTGTCGGGTAGGAGTGAGAGGGGGTAGGAGATTGACAACGCTTTTTTAGTCCCGGTTTAGGCGGACTCGAGAGTTGGTCGGGCGAGAGGGCGTTGATCGACGTCCCCCCTCATGTTGAAATTACCCGAGTTTTCCATATGAACAAAAACTGTTAGTCGGACATATCATCACGCCGCAGCGGTAAAACAACGTGATGCATATCATCACGCGGCGGCGGTAACAACTTTTTCTGTTTTTTAAATAAATGCCAACTATTTTCATAACCACATATATATCATTATACACACATATATCATCACATATCATCATACACACATATATATGAACAAAAAACATCATACCCACATATATATGAACAAAAAACATCGTACACACATATATATGAAGAAAAAACAAAATATCATCCGCACGAATAGGTCAGGGGAATCTGGCCGGAGCGGGGCAGGGCGGCCGAAGCGGGGTGGCCGAAGCGGGGTGGCACGGGTCGGGGCGGCGGGAGCAAGGTCGTGGAGGTCAGGGACGACGGGTGGCGGCGGCGACGGCGACGGAGTGCGCGCGAGATTCGGGCAGCCTGACGGCATGGGTGGGATCTGGCCTTCGGGGAAGCGATATGGGTCGAAAACGGCAAGGTGTGGGATTTATACAAGGAGCATTGGTTCTGGTTGGTGCTACAAACTGGGACTAATGCCCCCCTTTAGTCCGGGTTGGTGCCACCAACCGGGACCAAAGGTCTGCTTCCTGCCATTTGGGATGACGAAAAGGGACCTTTGGTCCCGGTTGGTGGCACCAACCGGGACTAAAGGGGGTAGTAGTCCTGCTTTGTAGCACCAACCGGGACCAAAGGTCCCATTTCGTCAGCCAAAAGAGACCTTTGGTCCCGGTTGGTGGCACCAACCGGGACTAAAGGGGGGCATTAGTCCCGGTTTGTAGCACCAACCGGGACCAAAGGTCCCATTTCGTCAGCCCAAAGGGCAGGAAGAGACCTTTGGTCCCGGCTGGTGGGACCAACTGGGACTAAAGGGTGGTATTGGTCCCGGTTGGTTGAACCAACCGGGACCAAATCCCTGTTCCTGGCACGTTGCGAGTTTAGTCCCACCTCGCCAAGCGAGGAGCACACGTACAGGTTTATAAGCTCATCTGCACCTACTACCTCGAGCTCCTCTCTACGGTAGGCAGTGCATGCCTAATTGTCTCTGCATGTTGGGCCTACTTGCCCTGTGGGCCTGTGTCCTGGCCCATGTATATTGGGTTACTAGTCGTATGCACGCAATGGTGGCTTAGTAGGTGGGCATTTTTTTTATTTTTTTTTGCATATTAAAAGTTCTTAACAAAATTTAGTCCCACCTCGCCAAGCGAAGGGAGCACGAACTTGTTTATAAGCCCCGCCGTGGCAGCTACGTTGAGCTCCTCTCAAATTTAAAATAGATGCCCTTATATAGGAAATTGGACCTAAATTTAAAATACAAGTTAGGTGCCTAACTAGCACTTAACTAGCACTTTGAATTTAGGTTCAATTTCCTCTATAAGCGCATCTTTTTTTACTTTTGCCATTTTTATGTTATATTTTGCATATTAAATGCTCTTAACAAAAAATAATTTATGTATATTCGTTTTTCTATTAAAGTTTTTAACAAAAAAAACTTTGATAATTTTAGTTTAGTTTTAGTTTTTGCTTTATTATTTTTAATTTTCTAGTATTTTTGTTTTCTTTTTTGCTTTATTTTTTTATTTTTTCTAGTATTTTTCTTCTGTTATTTTAGTTCATTCTTTTGAACAAAAAATACTTTCATAATTTTGGTTGCATAATTTTCATTATTTTTGTTTTATTTATTTTTGATTTGTTTTTTGCTTTATTTATTTCTAGTGTGTTTTATCATTATATTCTTTTTGCTATTAATGTTTTGAACAAAAAATACTTTGATAATTTTAGTTGCATAATTTTTACATAATTATAGTTTGAAAAATACTAGAGGTTTATAAAAGCTTTTTAGTTGATTCTTTTTTGAACTCCACTCCCACGATATTTTGAAAGAAATTAAAAAGCACTTGAAATGAACTCTAAAAAGGTTGAAAGTTGGCAAGGTATCATCATTTCACCCACATATCATGTGGTAAAAAGTTGAGAGGGTTATGGCAAAAACTGGGTGCAATTCGTGTGCAAAATGGACAATCTATTTCGAAGTATCACGGTTTGGAATGAAAACTCATCTGCTACAAAGGATTTCATTTTTTGAACTTATTTGAACTCCATACTTTTTGTGTATTCAAAATGCACCATTCAAAGCCACATCATCAATTTTCAACCCTTTCTGACTTCATTTGGTATTTTTCATGTACTTACTGATTTTTTTGAGCTAAATGACCCTGAAATTGAAAAGCACTTCAAATGAACTCTGAAAAGGTTGAAAGTTGGCATGGTATCATCATTTCACCCACATATCATGGTATAAAAAGTTGAGGGTTACGGCAAAAACTGGATGCACTTCATGTGCGAAATGGACAATCTCTTTCGAAGTATCACGGTTTGGGACAAAAACTCATCTGTTACAAAGGGATTTCATTTTTTGAACTTATTTGAACTCCATACTTTTTGTGTGTTCAAAATGCAACACTCAAAGCCACATCATCAATTTTCAACCCTTTCTGACTTCATTTGGTACTTTTCATGCACTTACTGGTCATTTTTTGAGCTAAATGACCCTGAAATTGAAAAGCACTTCAAATGAACTCTGAAAAGGTTGAAAGTTGGCATGGTATCATCATTTCACCCACATCGCATGTTATAAAAAGTTGAGAGGGTTACGGCAAAAAACTGGATGCACTTCGTGTGCAAAATGGACAATCTCTTTCGAAGTATCACGGTTTCGGACGAAAACTCATCTGTTACAAAGGGATTTCATTTTTTTGAACTTATTTGAACTCCATACTTTTTGTGTGTTCAAAATGCACCATTCAAAGACAAATCATCAATTTTCAACCCTTTCTGACTTCATTTGGTATTTTGTCATGCATTTACTGATTTATTTGAGCTAAATGATCCTGAAATTGAAAAGCACTACAAATGAACTCTGAAAAGGTTGAATGTTGGCATGGTATCATCATTTCACCCACATAGCATGTGCTAAAAATTTGAGAGGGTTACGGAAAAAGCTAGATGCACTTCGTGAACAAAATGGACAATCTCTTTCGAAGTATCAGTGTTTCAGACGAAAACTCATCCATTACAAAAGGCATTTCATTTCTTCACATGTAACTGAAGTGATATTCAAGATCAAAGGCATCATCATAATAGTTGTGGAGAGAAAGTCTTCACTTTTTCTTCGCTTGTATCCTTTGCTTATTGAGCCGTAACCATGGATAATCTTCATTGTTTAACAGGGTGCTTGGGTCAGCCTTGACTTTGAAGGGAGGAATTTCCTGAAACTTTTCATAATCTTCAGACATGTCTGTCTTGCCCTCCAATCCCACGATGTCTCTTTTGCCTGAAATAAGTATGTGACGCTTTGTCTCATCATATGATGTATTAGCTTTCTTATCTTTTCTTTTTCTCGGTTTGGTAGACATGTCCTTAACATACAAAACCTGCGCCACATCATTAGCTAGGACGAATGGTTCGTCTGTATACCCAAGATTGTTGAGATCCACTGTTTTCATTCCGTAATGCGGGTCTACCTGTTCCCCGCCTCTTGTAAGATTGACCCATTTGCATTGAAACAAAGGGACCTTCAAATCATGTCCACAGTCAAGTTCCCATATCTCTTTTATGTAACCATAATATGTGTCGACCTTCCCATTGGTAGTTGCTGCATCAAAGCGGACACCGCTGTTTTGGTTGGTGCTCCTTTGATCTTTGGCGATCGTGTAAAATGTATTCCCATTTATCTCGTACCCATTGTAAGTCAATATAGTCAAAGGTGGTCTCGTGGCCAACAAGTACAACTCATTAGAAACAGTGTTGTGACACCTGAGACGTGTTTGCAACCAACTGTCAAAAGTCTTGATGTGTTCACATGTAATCCAGTCGTCACACTGCTCTGGGTGTTTGGAGCACAAAATGTTCTTGTGTTCATCGACATATGGGGTCACCGAGGTAGAATTCTCTAGAACTGTGTAGTGTGCTTCAGACCAAGAATGCCCGTCCCCACATATTATTGACTTTGCTCCTAGCGTGCCTTTTCCAGTTAGTCTCCCCTCATACTGCGATTGAGGGAGACCAATCTTCTTAAGGTCAGGAATGAAGTCAACACAAAACCCAATGGCATCCTCTGTTTGATGGCCCATGGAGATGCTTCCTTATTGCCTAGCGCGGTTACGGACATATTTCTTTAGGACTTCCATGAACCTCTCAAAGGGGAACATATTGTGTACAAATACAGGGCCCAGAACGACAATCTCATCAACTAGATGAACTAGGACGTGCGTCATGATATTGAAGAAGGATGGTGGGAACACCAGCTCGAAACTAACAAGACATTGCGCCACATAGCTTCACAATGGCTAATCGAACATTTTCCGATAGAAGCCCCCTCAATGCAACCGGAAGCAGTCGCGTCATAATCACGTGGCAGTCATGAGACTTTAGATTCTGGAACTTTTTCTCTGCCATATTTATTATTCCCTTTATATTCGACGGGAAGCCAGACAGGACCTTCATACTGAGCAGGCATTCAAAGAAGATTTCCTTCTCTTCTTCGGTAAGGGCGTAGCTGGCAGGACCTTCATACTGCTTTGGAGGCATGTCGTCTTTTTCGTGAACATGTTGCTGGTCCTCCCATGGCTCCGGTGTATCTTTTGTCTTCCCATACATGCCCAAGAAACCTAGCAGGTTCATGCAAAGATTCTTCGTCACATGCATCACGTTGATTGCACAGCTGACCTCTAGGTCTTTCTAGTAGGGTAGGTCCCAAAATATAGATTTCTTCTTCCACATGGGTGCGCATCCCACAGCGTCATTCGGAACAGATAGTCTGTTGGGACCCTTTCCAAATATTACTTATAATATCATTGGCCATAGAAAGTATGTGATCATCGGTACGGATGGTGGGCTTCTTTCGCTGATCTGCCTCACCTTTGAAACGCTTGCCTTTCTTTCGACATTGATGGTTGGTCGGAAGAAATCGACGATGCCCCAGGTACACATTCTTCCTAGAATTGTCCAGATATATACTTTCGGTGTCATCTAAACAGTGCGTGCATGTGTGGTATCCCTTGTTTGATTGTCCTGAAAGGTTATTGGGAGCAGGCCAATCATTGATGGTTACAAACAGCAACGCATGCAGGTCAAAATCCTCCTGTTTGTGCTCATCCCACATGCGTACACCATTTCCATTCCATAGCTGTAAAAGTTCTTCAACTAATGTCCTTAGGTACACATCAATGTCGTTGCCGGGTTGCTTAGGGACTTGGATGAGAACTGGCATCATAATGAACTTCCGCTTCATGCACAACCAAGGAGGAAGGTTATAGATACATAGAGTCATGGGCTAGGTGTTGTGATCACTGCTCTGCTCCCCAAAAGGATTAATGCCATCCATGCTTAATACAAACCATACGTTCCTTGCGTCACCTGCAAACTCCTTCCTGTACTTTCTCTCGATTTTTCTTCACTGCGACCCGTCAGCGGGTGCTCTCAACTTCCCATCTTTCTTACGGTCCTCTCTGTGCCATCGCATATTCTTGGCATGCTCTTTGTTTCTGAACAGACATTTCAACCGTGGTACTATAGGAGTGTACCACATCACCTTAGTAGCAACCCTCTTCCTGGGGCGCTCGCCCTCAACATCACCAGGGTCATCATGTCTGATCGTTTAGCGCAATGCATCGCATACCGGGCATGCGTTCCGTTCCTCGTACTCACCGCGGTAGAGGATGCAGTCATTAGGGCATGCATGTATCTTCTGCACCTCTAATCCTAGAGGGCATACAATCTTCTTTGCTACGTACGTACTGTCGGGCAATTTGTTATCCTTTGGAAGCTTCTTCTTCAATATTTTCAATAGCTTCTCAAATCCTTTGTCAGGTACACCATTCTCTGCCTTCCACTGCAGCAATTCCAATGTGGTACCGAGCTTTGTGTTGCCATCTTCACAATTGGGGTACAACCCTTTTTTGTGATCCTCTAACATGCGATCGAACTTCAGCTTCTCCTTTATACTTTCGCACTACCTCTTTGCATCAACAATGACCCGGCGAAGATCATCATCGGGCACATTGTCTGGTTCCTCTCGATCTTCAACTTCCCCGGTTCTAGCATCACCATATTCAGGGGGCACATAGTTGTCATCATCCTCTTCTTCTTTGTCGTCTTCCATCATAACCCCTATTTCTCCGTGCTTGGTCCAAACATTATAGTGTGGCATGAAACCCTTCACAAACAGGTGGCTGTGAAGGATTTTCTGGTCAGAGTAAGAATTCAAATTCCCACATGCAGGGCATGGACAACACATAAAACCATTCTACTTGTTTGCCTCGGCCACTTTGAGAAACGGATGCACCCCCTTAATGTACTCGTCGGTGCGTCTGTTACCGTACATCCATTGCCGGTTCATCTGCGTGCATTATATATAATTAAGTGTGTCAAAAACCATTATAGAATATCAGGAATACAGAAGTGACCAACTTAATAGAAGTTCATCATCACATTAAAACCAAAGTAGATACATAGTTCTTGTTGACCAACATATAGCTCTCTAGAGCATCTAATTAAAACATACATTGAAACTATTTAAAACATTTCAATGCAACAACAAATGTGATCATAATCACAACTAAGGTATCAATTGATCCAACGGCATAGTGATACCAAGCCTCAATATGAATGGCATATTTTCTAATCTTTCTAAGCTTCAAGCACATTGCATCCATCTTGGTCTTGTGATCATCGACGATATCGGCAACATGCAACTCCAATCCCATCTTGTCATCTTCAGTTCTTTTCAATTTTTCTTTCAAATGATCGATTTCTTTTTCAGCTTTAGTTAACTTGTCGAGCCGAATTGCATAGTCGGTATCCATTTCCGGTTCAACTACTTCCTATAGATAAAAACAGCTATGTCAAGTTGGTGGCATAATTAATTGTCATAGACATTAGATGTGTGAAATAGTTATATAAAAGATAATATACCACATCTGAATCATAGACTCGACGAGGGCCGACGTGGGCAGATACCATAACCATGGCACTATATAATAACAAACAATAATAAAAGTAAGAAAATTATATGAATAAGTATATTTTCTTTTAGCAAGAATACAAGATCAAGAGGCTCACCATGCGCGGGCGATCGACAGCGGTTTCAGGACGGGGACGGGACAGGACGGACCGCCAAACCTAGACAAATCTTGACGAAAATGGAGTTTGGACAAGGAGCTTCGAGAGGAGAAAGCTTAAGTTTGGTTAGGCATTTCATCAAACACCTCATGTGCATAAGAGGTGAGCTAGAGCACCACAAAGCTCTCCCCTCGCCGGCCAAAAAAACAGATCAGTGTGGAGTGCTCTGCTCGCTGGCGAGGGGGTATATATAGGCATCTCATTGGTCTCGGTTCGTGGCTGGAACCGGGACTAAAGGACCCCCTTTGGTCCCGATCCAGCCACGAACCAGGACCAATGGTTGTGGGCCAGGAGCAAGGCACATTGGTCCTGGTTTGTGTCTGGAACCGGGACCAATGGTTCCAGATGAACCGGGACCAATGCCCCATGTGGCCCGCCCACCCCCGTGGCCTCACGAACCGGGACCGTTGCCCGCATTAGTCCCGGTTCATGACTGAACCGGGACTAATGGGCTGGCCCGGCCCGAACCAATGCCCTGTTTTCTACTAGTGTTCCCCATTGTGGACGGTTCTTCAACCCCAATCGTCTGCAAGTGCCGGCACAACTTCGACTCCAAAATCGTCTACTTCTACTGCTTCCACCCAACCACTGCTGCAAACCTCCCCTCATCGGGTTCTTCAATGGTACAACTTCATACCTAACATGGAGCCCCCTAATCTTGTCTGACTCTCATATGGTTGCTTCTCCTTGCCGCTCAACAACGAAAATTTCCACCCATAACCGGCTCCTTGGATGCCACCATGGTTTTGTACTCATTTTCTGCAGACCTAGGGGGTTCCCCCCAAAAACATCCCATGTGTCGCATTACCTTGTCCTAGTCTGGGACCCTGATATAGATGACCAACAGGACATTGCCATTCCCCGAGTGTTCAATGCAAACAAGACCTCATTGATGAGTGGGTTAGTGCTTCGTGTTGCTGGATTAGTTCACTTCGAGGTAGTTTTAATAGCGGTTGACAAGGACAAAAAAGATTGACATATGTTTGCCTGATTTTACTCGTTAGAGAACGACACGCATGGTGATCCGATATCAACGATAATTCCATCCTTGAGTTCTGACTACCAACCCATATCCTGCAATCCCGTTTTACCATTTGGAGCTTCACTTTACTAGTTTCTTAGTGGGGCTCCACCAAGTATCCTTGAGTTTGATTCAGATTGACAGAGGTTAACTATAATACCTGGGCAACTTTCGATGCATAGGGTCGTTTATATTAATACCTTGATTTTGTGGTAGATGGTGGTAGCCATGGTTTCCTATTTCAGTCAGGCCTCAATGTCCAATTATGGAACATGAAGATAAATTGTGAAGGTGTTGCTTTATGGGTGCTGGAAGAAACTTTTGAGCGGGAGAAGTTACTTTCCGTGAATTGAACGAATGACTTCATCGCGATCCTAGGGTTTGCAACAGACCCGATGAAATGCTATGTTTGAGTGTCATACTAAAAGTGTTGTACTTGCAAAGCAATGTTCAATGTTCGCTGCTCCAGGATATGCTTTATGGCGGCCTCTTTATAATCCACTTGAGTCACTACGGTGCAAGAAACGTTCTGAACTCTAAAACCTGTCTCCTTGTCATGCATTCGAAAGTGTCTACCTTGAAGGGAAGGTAATAGCATGCCTGAACCAACTTATTTTTCATAATTTAGTTTCACATTAATTATTTAGTGGTTAGGTAATACTCATATCACTTGTTCTTCGTTGCTGCTTGATGATTTCATCAGCATGTAGCGATGTAGTATGCTTTTTTCATAATTGTGTGTTGGTGCTCTGTGTAGTGGCTATGATCTAGTAAAACATGGTAGCCATCTAGCTTTGCTTCTGTAGTGAGGTGTAACACCGTAACTAGTGCATTAGGATGTTGAGTTCACTTGCTTGAATCTCTTGGGTGCGTCTTATTTTTCAATAAGAAGCAGCAATGCCGTTTTTAATATCCGCATGTTGTTACGACTAGAGTCAGCAGTGGCACACTATTTATCTATTTACAGTAGGAACATGCCATTGAAGAATGAATGAAAACTGTGACAATTCTTTATGTAATAATCGAGCTAAATGATATTTTTACCTATCTATTTATATATTCGACAATTGTAGCCTGGTTGTATTTTTGAGTAAGTATAATGGTTGTATTAGTACATGTGCGTTTGAAATTGATGACAATTACATGGAAAAGGTAATTTAGACTAAATATCATATGTAGGTAAAGAAACACATTCCCAGGCCTAAAATCTAGTTATTTTAGTTTGATTTGCATTGTACTCCTTGTAGAGGGCTAAGAGTAGAACTAAAATCTGATCACATTTTAGGCGGCAGTTTAGTCTTTTAGGGTAAGAATGATTTTGTGACTAAACTAATTTTCAATCCACCAACAGCTGAGAATAACTCAATGTCCTCAGGGACCCAGCGAAATCAAGCCGCCACGACTGATCAAACATTACCACTCCATATTGGGTTGATCGTAATCACCATCGACAGAGTGGTGCCTCCTCATATGTCATGAACTGTTGTGTTCCGCTTGTTGTCCTCAAGTAGTCATCTCATCTCTCCCTGACAATTGACCATGTGGAGTACCCTTATTTTTCTAGGGTGCACCACTTTAGTTAAAAAAATTAGGGAGTACCCTCAATATATGAAGGGTGCGAGGAACATGTGAGGTCCCTCTTTCCTTAGTTTAGAGTTTGGGGAATCGACAACGTGCTCATTAGTAGTCAAGTAAACCCTTGGTGATTAGGAGACACAAAGCACACTCACAACATGGAAGATTGTGGCTTGCAGCTCCACGGATATGCATACATGAAGAGTCAATTGTCAGTGAGAGATGAGATGACTAGATGAGGACAACAAGCGACACAAAATGGTTCATGAGCTATGAGGAGGCACTGCTCCCTCGTTGGATATTACAAGAAACCCCATATGGTGTGGTAATGTTTGATCAATCTCCGTGGTTTGCATTCGCTAGCTCCATCGGGATCGTGAGTTATTTTCGCTTACTGACAGATTGGACATTAGTTTAGTCACAAAGTCAATGTTACCATAAAAGACTAAGCCACCATCTTAAATGTATAGTCGGATTTTCGTGGTACTCTTAGCCCTCTACAAGGAGTACAAGGTGAATGAAACAAATATAACTAGCTTTTAGGCTAAAAAATATGTTGATTTAGCCTCGTATTACATTTAGTTTAAGCTACCTTTTCCATGTAATTGCAATCAATTTCATCCTCACATGTACCAACACAACCATGAGAGTCGCTAGAAAAATACAACCAATGCATAATTGTCGAATATATAAATAGATATGCAAAATATTATGTAGCTCAGTTATTACATAAAGAACTGTGAATGTTTTCATTCGTTGTTTTATCATGGGATGTCAATATTGTCCTTTTTATTGACAAATTAGACACACCCAATAGATTGAAAGAAGTGAACTCGACATCACGATGTAGTAGTTACAGCGTTACAAACATTGAAGAAGCAGAACTAGCTAGCTACCATGTTTTTCCATATCATAAGTATCACACAGGGCATCAACACACAAATATATAACAAAAACACATTGCATCGCTACATGTTGAAGAAATCATCAAGCAACAACAAAGAACAAGTGGTATGAGTGTTAGCTAACCACTAAATAATTAATGTGAAACACGATCATTCAACTAATTAATCATCCAAAATTAAGTTGGTTTAGGCATGCTATTACCTGCGGTATTGACACTTCGACTGCATCATAAGACAATGAGAAATAACTTAGAATTGCAACATGCATATGTTACTAGTCTAAGTTACTATGTCCACAGTGGGTAGTAACATAGAGGTAGTAATATTGAGCCTTTTATTTGTTAATTTACAGATTCATCTTGTCTTGATATGTGTTATGTTACTCGTAGTATGAGTAACTAGCTATGTTACTCAATTTCTCTCTCGTCTTATTAATTAGCTATCACATCATATTTTTTGTTTATGTGACATCTATGTTACTACCTATATTACATTATTACTTTCATTATTGGTAGTCTAAGGAGACAGTTCGAGTTCGGAAAGTTTCTTGAAACACAATGACTCAAGTTGGATCATAAAGAGGTCACCATAATGCGCATCTAACTACGAAGTACACTATACCCAGCAATCACAATATGTCTTCATATTCCATAATTGAACGTTCAAGGTTGATAGAAAGAGGAGACCAAGCCCACCACCATCTGCCCACAAATTGAGTTATTAAACTAGACGACCATATGCACCGACAGCAGCCCATGTATCATAGCTAGCCTCTGCCCATCTGAATCAAACACGAGGTTACTTGACGGAACCCCACTAAGAAACCAGAAAAGCGAAGCTCCAAACAACACAGCGGGATTACACGATATGGGTCAGTACTCAGAACTAAAGGATGGGACTAGTGTTCAGATGGGATCACCATACACGCCAATTCCTGAGTAGTAAACCTGGGCGAGCAATCGTCCATTTTTTTTTGTCTGCCGCTATCAAGACTAACTGTAAATGAACTAATCTGGCACCACGAAGAGCTACTGCACTGATCAATGAGGTCTTGTTCGCATCAAACGAAATAGGAATGGCAATGTGGTGTTGGTCGCGTGTGACGGGTTCCAAATTAGGACCGGATGCTACGTTGCATGGGATGTTTTTTAGTGTACCTCGTAGGTCAGCCGAAAATGAGTACCAAACCATGGGGGCATGCGAGGAGCATGTTGAACTTGATGTTTTCTCATTGAAAGGCAAGGAGAAGCAACCATATGGGTGTTGAACACGATAAGGGGGCTTCATGTTAAGTCTGAAGTTGTATCCGTCAAAGAACCCGATGAAGGGAGAGTTGCGACCATGGCAGAAGTGGCGGAAGAAGTAGATGTCAAAAATAAGGATGCGCCATTTCTCCCTCACGGCTCATGCGGGATGTGTGGGGGGTTTAACAAATGGACACAATGGGGATACAAGAGGAAATAGATGAGGGTGGCTTGACGGACTGGGGATGGCCTCAGAGGGAGGTGGATTAGGATCTCAGTGAGAAGCTCGTCCTCCTCCAGCACGGAGGCGACGTCAGCTACGACGTTATTTTTCCCTCTCAGCTCATGCGGGATGTGTTGGGTTTGAAGCATTGGACACCATGGGGATACATGATGAATCCGATGTGGGGGGCTCGAGGGAGTAAGGATTTTCCACGGAGGGAGGTGGGTTGTGATCTTAGTGAGGAGGTCGTTGTCCTCCACCGGGGAGGTACTGCTAGCGATGACGATATTTCTCCCTCTCGGCTCATGCGGGATGCGTTGGGGTTGAAGCATTGACCACAAAGGGGAGACATGATGATTCCGGTAGGGAGGCTCGGGAGAGTGAGGATGGCCATGATGCTAGGCGGATTAGGAGCTCGGTGAGGAGGTCGTCATCCTCCAAATAGCGGCACCGCCAGCGGCAACATTTGTCAGTCATATCTGAGGTGGGATTTGTTGGCTCGGTCGAAGCACTGGCCATAATAGGGAGACAAGAGGAATCACCAACGACCGGGAGATTGAAGACTTATTTTAGAAGGCAAGAATGAAGCCCAGAAGCAAGTGAGATATCTAAAGTGAAAGTAAAGCCAATATGCTGTGGCCCTTTAGATTTTACCCACCCGTATTTTGCTTGATTTCTACTATATGTCTACACTTATTATTCACATAGTCGCATCACATCAGGAAAATAAATAAATAAATCTATTCTACTGTAAGAGCATCTCAGCCCTTTGCCCCAGGGGAGTTTTTCAGGGGGAAAATAGCGCTTCTTGGGGCATCGTCGACTTAATTTTCGGCGTGGGGACGGTCGGATTCCCAGCCGCGAACGCAACTTAGCCGACCCCAAATAAATTTTAACGCCCGAACTTGACGAAATTCATTCAATTTGCACGAAATATAGGTTTTTTCATTGATATTTTGGCGAATTAATTTTTTTTGATAAAAACCAACAAAACTATGCCTAGTTCATGCCGAGGAGGTTGTAGAAGATGGTGTAGTCGTCGTCGTCATCTCCGTTGTCGTCGCTAGGCGGCCCATCCTTAAGGGCATCCTTGCTGCAGCCCTGCCCTGGATTGCCGCTACGGACGGGCTTGCTCG
Source organism: Hordeum marinum (assembly GCA_022496015.1). Classification (NCBI taxonomy): domain Eukaryota; kingdom Viridiplantae; phylum Streptophyta; class Magnoliopsida; order Poales; family Poaceae; genus Hordeum; species Hordeum marinum. The sequence continues at coordinate 38,024,746 of CM039677.1, forward strand.
GCACGGCGACCTCCTTGTTGCTGTCGGAGAGGACGATGACGCCACCCTCATCGCATCTGCGGCGCCGCTCGACAATTTCTTCCAGAACATGGCGCTGGCTGTCCATCTCCTGCTTGACGTAGTCGGCGCGCGGCCAGGCGAGGCTTCTCTCGAGGTCGGCGGCCATCTCCAGGTGTTCCTGCCTAACCATGGTCGCCAGCTCCTTCTTCGGCTTGACTAGGGAATGTGGCTGCGGTGCGGGATGGGGGTGCGGTGGCCCTCGTCTATGACGAGGTTGCCGCTGCGGCTGCACCGGCGGAGCGATGTCTCCTGCGGCTCGGGCTTGACGACGAGGAGTGGTGTCGCCGTACCATAGGAGTGGTAGCCAGAGGATGACGAGGACAACGGGTCCATGCGCCACGGCATCCACGAGCTCCCTTTGTTCCCAGAGAAGGAAGGTGTCAGGTACTCTAGCGGCGGCTCGATGTGCGTGAGGACGACGTGGAGAGTGCGCCCGGGGGCGCCCCACCATTCTCGATGGTCGTTGGAGTTGTGGCGCCCCTCGGCGTCGGGGCACCGTTGGTCAATGCGAGCTGTTTCGCGTGACGGTGCTGGAAGTAAGCCATCCAGAGCACGTGGTTGTCGTGCTATGCGCACGGCTGCTCGCGTGCGTACTCCGCAAGCAGGCCCGAATCCTTGCGATCTTGCCATGCTACCGGTATGCGCATGTCGGGCGGCGTCGGGTAATTCGCCTACTGCAGCAGGCACGCCTCCCACTCGTGCAGCCACTGGCGGCCGAGGCCGTTGGTCGTTGCTCCGTCGTTGGGAAACCTTTCCGCCATGACCTCTGGTTTTCTGGATGAGTTTTTGGGCGTGGGCGTCGGTGCCGAAGGCGAGAGAGTAGGAGATGGCGAGTGTGCGGCGAGCGGTGAGAGCGCTGCAGCGGTGTCTACACGTCGCGGGAAAGGGTGGGGCGCGTGGCAGCTCGCCATCAATGCGCCACCAGTCCTTCATCAATGGAAAACCGGCGGATTCAACCGGCATGGGACCCGAGGCAAGGCGATGAAGACGACGAAGGCTCGGCCAAGCGCAGTCACTGACTCGACAGGCCCACGGCGGGGGGAGGTGGTATCATGGGCGGTTTGTTTTCCCGCCAATTTTCTTTCCCTCGGCGCTCCCTGTCTTCCCCCCCCCCCCCCAGTGCGCTGTGCGCTAGGTTCAACATGGGTCAGCCAGTGCCAATTTTGGGTCAAACCGACGAAATTTGCGCTCACGTCTGGGCGATTTTTTGGCACCGGCGATTAAAAAGGCGCCTGGACGACATGTTGGTCCTGCCGTCCAATCTCTGTCCGTAAGCTGCAGCTGAAAAAACGGTTCCATTCGAATACTCTGCTGCGAGAAAGAGAATCTGAAAGTCTTTGTCATAAAGACAAAGAAATAAAACAACAACTGGTCTTTGCAATACATCAATGTTCTTCTACAATAAGAAGAAAAGGGCTGGAGATGCTCTAAAGGAGAGAACCATCGTTGTTTGGCAATGCTAGTGTGGATGTAACCGTCTGTCTAAATGTTAATTAGCAGATTGTGAAGGCAGCACATGCAGATAGCAAGCGTCTTGATTGGCCGCTCTTTCTTCCACGAGATGATCACAATCCAAAAAACAAAACCGACATGAGGAGCACGGCTCGTCTGATTCGTCCTCTCAAAAGTTTATATCATGAATCGTCATAGGGACAAATACATTCGAGCCCTTAGGCCTTGTACAATGGCCTGTGCGTACCAAAGATCGCTACGTTGCGTCTTAGAATCTGTTTTGTGATGCAATGATGAGTGCTTCATGCAGATGCTTAGATTGCTTTAGTCAAGGCAGATGAAACCTAACTGCAGATTTACAGATGGGCGAGCACTGGCTAGCACCGGGAGAGGACTTTACTTCCGTCCTTTTCCCTGTGCTAAGCACCTGCGTTGTACAGGGCATATAACCAACTAATCCAAGCGATCGTTGAAAGTTTTCCTCACGCGAACCGTGCCGTCCCACAAATCAAGGACCACTTCCACGCAGCTCGAACAGGCTGTATACCCTATATCTGAGAGGGCACAACAGCCTGAGGTTTTATGTCAATATGCCTCTCCTCGACGGCGATGGCGGCGGCGGCCGCGGCTTGGTCGCGTCCCTCCTCCGCCGCCTCTACTTGGGTCACTTCCTCGCCAGATGGGGTGCTCGGTACGCGCCCTCACTTGTTCAATTCCACCGATCTTATTTGATCTTGTACGTCCTCTCGTTGCAGCATGTGGGAGTTCTCGGTGGGGCTGTACATGATCCGCATCTGGCCGGACTCGCTGCTTCTCGCAGCCGTCTACGGCGTCGTTGAGTCCTCTTCCGTCTCCGTCCTCGGCCCCATGGTTGGCACCGTCGTCCACAGGCTCACATACCTTCAGGTTGTTCAGGTTTTTCTGTTTCCAGGCGTTACTGTCCTGATCTCCCCAGGCGCTACGCCCAACAAGAAAAATCAGAAATATTATCTTGGCTGCACTCACAAGTAGAAAACAGGACTTTTGTTCTAGACAGATCAAAATATTAGACCCGGTCATGTTACGAACCGGGACTACTAACAGCATCAGTCCCGGTTCGAGAGGTTAGGACGCTGGCCGGACTTCGGCAGGCATCAGTCCCAGTTCGGTAACATATATATATGCCCCTACAACCATAACTAACGCTTAAACTTTTCTAAACTTTTATGACAAAATCTTCGTTTTACGGATGTTTAGTTGAGTACTAAGAATGCCTAATATCGAGTTAATTGCGTATAAGTATCACAACTGAGGATAGGGTAACGAATTGGTACCACTTAACGTTTATTTTACATATCAGTACAAGTCTGGAGCAGGCCGCAACATAATCGAGGATATTCACATTTAAACCATTTTTGACAAAGAAACTTACCAGCGAGGCCCCCGTCAGGTGTTGACGTTTTTGCAGATATCCCCTTGCTTTATATTTAATCACCCAATGCCCATAGGTCATGCTCTTCGAGTCCCGAGGGACGCGGTCTTAGCGACCGGGTCTTTGCAATGTAGTTGTACGGACTTGTGAAGGTGGTCATTTGGGTGTCAGTCTTGAGGGTTTTGTGATGATGGTAGCCGAGGGTGATAAAGAGGCTGCTCTTTTTGGAAATGGTGCAGCATTAGGATCTATGACCGATGTTACAAAGGTGGCCGGAAACGTTTGTTGGCTGTTGCAAGGAATAATTCAGGAGGAGATGGGTCTGCAAGAGGGACGATTGCCGCATGGTGTAGGCTGGTAGAGTAAGAAGTTAGTGATGTCATCGCACACGCGGCACGAGGTGGCAGAGAGAGCTACGTGGCCTGCTGGCTATGGCTGCGGCTGAATTAGAGAAGAGAGAGGAAGGCCATGGTAAGGGTAGGACAGACGAGAATGAGAAAAAGAGGCGGCGGAGGTGCAAATGTCTTCGTTGGTGGCGAAGCATCTTGAAGGCTCGCCGGAGATCTGGTCGAGGCGGAGGCACGGGCCACAAGGGCTCCATGGATGCGCGAGCTCGTGTCACGTGCGAGCCAAGAAGAGGACTGGCGTGAAGTGAATGCAAAGGAGAAGAAGGGAAGGCGCGGACGACCAATAGGGCCTCGCTGGTGTCGGTCGGTGCAGGGAATGAGACACTCGTTCATGGGTACGTCTCTCTGGCGGTGCCCAAATGTGAGGAGGAAGGGATACGAGGGGGTTGGGGCTGGCAACGTGAGGTTAAGGTTATAGGGATTAGGTAGATGGGTCGGCCTTGTTGTGTGATTTATAAAGCAAGTGGGTTTCTACAAAAACGTCGGCACCTGATAAGCGGGCCCTACTAGTCAGTTTTCTATTTAGAACGGTTTAAATACGGATTAACTTGACTTTTTGCGGCCTAGCCTATACTTGGTACTGATCTAAAAAAAAGGACATGAAGCAGATCAATAAGTTACCCTAGACCGAGTTATGGTACTTCTATGCATTAACTCATAAATATGTCTCAAATAAAGAATAGCTACTTGTTTTTTTGTAATTTTGCAATACACATAAGCATGCGTATCATACATTCATAGAAGAAAGGATGAAAGCACCCATCCACCGATGTTTACATACGTGACTACTCACGGTCTATCCGCACAAGTAAACTATGGGAGACCGAAGTCATATCCTCCCTAACCTTACATGCCTTCTTCCAGATCTCCTTCCTCAAGTATCTTCTTAATAACAAGTGCACCGATGGGGTTACTTTGTTAACAACGACGTTATTGCGATGCTTCCACAATTGTATGCAAGTCTTTCTTGGCATGTGGTGCGGGGTTTAGCGATGTGCACCACGGCAAGAGATGATCAGCCATAGATGGCTTCCAGTTGGGCCGCTCCCAAGCCGTTGCCACTTCAAACCTAATTGATCTAGCAAGGGGGCAAGTGATCAGCAAGTGGTGGATACTCTTCAGGGGTCGACCACACATCGAACATGTGACTTGATGCGGCAGGCCTCTCCGTGCTAGCCATTTGGATGTCCAGCGACGGTTGTGCAGGGCAAGCCGGGAGAAGAGCTTAGACTTCAGCGGCGCTCTTGATTCCGAAGTGAAGGTGGCACCCAAGTCATGTACGCAGCCCACGGACAAGCTTGTGTATGTATGCAGCCCACGAACCAGCTTGTGTATGTATGCAGCCCACGAACCAGCTTGTGTATGCCAAGCGCATGGAATAATTGCCCCGATGGCTCTGGGCCCATCTAACCACATGTCAAACTCCTTCGTGTTACTCCACCGTGTTTGTCATCTCCCATAAAGTGAAAAACTCCACTAACTGGGCTCCTCGTTTATAGCGTTTTCGGCTCCCTCGATTATAACCAACATTTTCTAGAATATGGAAGAGAGAACAACTCTTCCAGCCCTCTGCAAACAAGCATGCAAACGGCTGTGTGAACAACATTAATGAAATATATTCTGTAGGTAACTCATACTCTGTAAAACAAGCTTGTTATCGAAATTGTGGCATAAACAGGATCACCCCGTATCACCATCAAACTGAGAACCCCGATGAATTAGTTACTCTCCATTTCCTGATTTACTGGCGAATGAAAAATATGCTTCACTGCGGTGCAGGTTTTCGGCCTATGGCTGCTGGTTCAAAGCTTATCCTTCATCACTGCTGGGGTGTCAGTAACAGGGCTGCTTATGTACGATAAGCTGAAAGATACCGGCTTTCCAGTTTTCTTGGGTCTACTCGTGTTGACTAACGTGTCGGGCGCGCTCGCAGCGCTCTCAACTCTTGCAGGCACTATACTGATTGAGCGAGAATGGTATACAAATCACAACTTACGACTCAACTAAAGGACATACCATGACCCTGAGATGATGGCATTATCATCCAACTCTGTGATGCATGTAGGGTGGTGGTGATTTGCAGCGGACTTCCGCCGGCGGTACTAACCAAGACCTGAGCTGAGCTGCAAGCTGCTGGCGCCAGTGCTGTCCGGGTTCATCATCAGCTTCGTGTCCACACAGGCGTCCGCGGTGGTGCTCGCGCTGTGGAACATCGTCTCGGTGTGGCTACAGTACTGCCTCTTCGTCTCGGTGTACAACGGTGTGCCTGCTCTCAGCGAGAACGTCCAGCTGAGAAGGGAGTCGACGGCAGCATTGGTGGAACCGTCATCAGAGATGGTGGCTCTGGCCGACGAGGAGGTGCAGATAAACGACCAGGCCGCGTCGGATTGGAGGGTGGGTGTTACGGAGCGGCTCTCGATCCTGCGCTGCTGGGCTTTGTACATGAGGCAGGAGGTGATGCTGCCAGGTGTTGCTCTCGCCATCCTCTACTTCACTGTATTAAGGTGATGCTGCCTGTAGTAAGCTGATGGTGCTGCCTGATTTTTCCATCCTAATTAATCAGATGCGGAGTTTTTAGATGCAAATTCCCGTTGTTGTTTTGGCAGCTTTGGTACGCTGATGACTGCAACTCTGGACTGGAAAGGCATCCCCGCGTACGTGATCAGTCTAGCACGAGGGTTGAGTGCTATCGTCGGGATTGCGGCAACCTTGTTCTACCCGGTCATGCACTCTTGGGTGTACACGCTTCGAACAGGGCTCTGGTCCATTTGGATGCAGGCACGTCAATCCATCATTACCCGTTTTCAGAAATAGAATACACATGCACTGCGCTTGATACACAATGCTCAGACTGATGGGTCTCTGGTGGTGACAGTGGTGCTGCCTGCTGCTTTGTGTCGGCTCCATCTGGGTGAGTGGCGTGGCATCGGCGTGGGTGCTCATGGGTGGTGTCGCAGCATCGCGCCTTGGTCTCTGGATGTTCGACCTGGCGGTGACGCAGCTGATGCAGGACAATGTCCCAGACTCGGACCGGTGCGTCGTCGGAGGGGTCCAGAACTCGCTCCAGTCCATGTTCGACTTGCTTACCTACATTATGGGCATAATTGTCTCTAATCCTAAGGTGTCGATCAACTCCTTTTAGTTACTCTCCTACTATTAGTAAACAGCAAGCATTGAATTCGATTATTACTATTTACATCGTGTTCGACCAAACAGGATTTCAGCGAGCTGATCGTCCTGTCCTTCATGCTGGTGACCTGTGCTGCCCTCATGTACACGTTGCATGTATACCGCGTGAGGAAGCACCTCTTCCACCTGGACAATATCTTCGCCAAGATGGATTTAATTGACAATTCTTAGCAATGGTGGGAAGAGCATGTTATCAATTAATTAGCTCAGGTATGGTTCATGAACTTCTTCAGCTTTCCTTTCTTTTTGGGAAATGGTTAAGGATATATAATAAGGAACTCCTTAATTATCTAGTTTCATAATTACCCCCGGTGCTAGTTAGCTAGCTAGTGTAGATTATTTGAGAGTTTTACAGGGTCACAAAAGAGAGTGTGTACCCACAAAAAAAGGAGCGTGGAGAGGAAATCAAGCCACATACCGGTGTGATCCTAGCTTCAAAGATTTGAGCCTATGAGCCCACACCATGACATCATCGATGATAATAAGAGTGGATGTATTAGTTTCCATATCCATGGCTCCAAACACTTTTGGCGTTATAAGCTTCCTAAATTTTTGAAATCACGAGGAAGAGGTTGAACGACCGAATTGTTGAGGGAAGGCAGACAAAGATGACCAAGGGTTGTCGATGGAGTTGTATCTAGGGCAAATTGTAATATCCCGCCAAACTATGCTAACATCGGCAGTGAATAAAGTGTGAGCGCTCTCCTCGGTAGTGTTTGGGCAGCGCAGAGGTCTAGGTGAAAGAGTCCATCAGTGCCATGTGATGCAAGTCTTTCCTTGTGCTAAGCAGATCTAGGTGAAAGATTCACCCGAAGATCCAGACCATGCTTGGAACCTTAGAATCCCATAGCTAGTGTAAATAATCTTCCATTTATTGTTAATCCAATAAAATGGTACTTCCATGATACATGTTTGAAAGCGTCCCACCAAACTCCTTATATGGAAAACACCCCTACAAAAATGCATTTATGCATATAATAAATCTCTGATGCAACTTGAAAAGCCTATCTTGAAGGTTTTGCTTTCCATACGTTACTTAAGTTTGGTGATAACTCCTAGTCCTCTTACATGGTTCTAGGTTCTATCGGGTGAGCTCGTTGTGTGGGACTTGCAGATTAACATGTTAAAGAGAGAATGGGAGATTGACGGAGGATGGGACCCTTAGTCGCGCCGAACAGAAAATTATCGACCACCTGGTTGGAACTATTTGATCGAGAGGAGATTTTACGTATACATCACTCAAGGACCGAAAGGCTAACAGTAGCAGGAGATTTTTTTGATCATATCACTACCGTCCCATATTTTATGCAATGTGCTCTATAATGTTGCTTCAACGTTTGTATCTAATCGACTCCCATAGATTATTTTAGAGTAGCACTCAACCTTTGTTCTAATCGACTCCAAGGCTGCCTCCAAACCTGCACTTCTTAGCCAGAAGAAGGGGGTGTGGAGACTTTTTGGAAGTTCGCCAGCACAGAGCTTCTGATAGTTGGCCTCGAGAAGCCAAGAGCTGAAGGGCGTTTAGGGCTGAGCAGTTCGACGAGAAGCATATTTCTAGGACGACAATGAACAAATGACATACTGAAACATATATTGTTCAACAATGCAACAACAATTTGTAACACAAACATATAGTCTAACAGTACAGAAACAATTTGCAACATAGAAACATATTTTTTAACAGTACAACAACTAGAGACGGAAACTGTCAAGCTCTAGGCTGGCACAGAGTGGTTGATGACGACATGCAGATCGAGGTCACTGCATCCGAAAGTAAAAAAAGATCAGGAAAATAGAATCAGGCATGCAGGTGCAGTTGAAGCGATTGATTCCTGAAAGTCCACTTCACAGTTCACCGGGGCAAGAAATACCGCGGGACAATTTCCACTCGCACATTGAATGGAGGAGCTAACCCCCAAGAAGCCACCTCTACATCTCCATGTACTTGCGGAGCAATCAATCTCACCAGTCATACAAATTTGTACTGCTCATCCAGTTATATATCGTAATTTTTGTATGACTCAAGACAGTAACACAGTAGCATCACTACTGTGGCATTCGGGCCAAAATCTCAAGGTTGAATTAGCCGAGCTAGTGGATAAAACAGATAGAACAGTTCATTTGTAGTAGCAGCGTCTTCAACATCTAGTGTTGACATATTCTCAGTCTTTGACTAGGCAAAAGCTAAAAGCAAGTTGGTCAGTGACCCTTATGACAAGGAAATGTCGAACCGCCTTTTTTTTTCGAAAAGGAGGGTGTCCCTCGGCCTCTGCATCTTGCGATGCATGCAGCCACTTTATTAACATCCAATCCCAATATAGTCTCAAATCCCAGTATTACAAATGCTCATGAAGGAGACATGTAAAGCAAGAAACGTAGGTATTCACTACAACCGGCGGAGAAAATGTGTAGGAAACTACTCTCCTATCCTATTACATGACCGTCATCCAAACCGGTTGAAGATATCCCGAGCTACCATCTCCCATCGGATAGACCCAGTAACCAAACGCTCCCTGGCATCCGTCGGAGTGATTAGCGACCACATACGGATTAACGTTGTGGCTCTGAAGATGACCTGCAAAAAATAGAAGTTTGTTTTTTTGTTAAATACCAAATCATTTCTACAGTTCCATATTGCCCAAAGTAAAACACATACGCCGACACGAATGTGTTTCACAGTTTCTATATCCACTCCATTAAGCCACGTCCCAAATAACGTGGATATGCTAGTAGGTGGAGCTATATTGAATGCGATATGAACCGACCGCCACAAAATCTTAGCCATTGGACAGTCCAAGAAGAGGTATTTGATAGACTCATCATGAGTACAGAAACTACGCCTTCGGGATCCAGTCCAGTTTCGCTTTGCTAGGTTGTCCTTTGTGAGTATCACTTGTTTATGCACGAACCACATAAACACTTTGATTTTTAAAGGAACTTTAACCCTCCAGATATTACCGGTTGTAGGGACAGCTACCACATTTATCATATCCAGATACATAGACTTAACGGAAAACATTCCGTTATTCGTTAGTGTCCAGTGTAACCGATCTGGTTCGTTGGTAAGAAGAAAATCCATCAGTCTTCTTATTAGATGTAGCCAATCAGCTGTCGCCTATAAGGTTTCTTCTGAACTGTATATTTAGAGGGACCAATTGTAATACCGTTGCAACATAGGCCTCTCTACGTTGAACAATATTATATAGAGCCGGGTATTGCATGGCTAGCGGTGTCACCCCGAGCCATGTATCCTCCCAGAATCTCGTAGTAGTACCATTACCCACAATAAATTTCGTCCTATGGAAAAACGCTGATTTCACCTTCATCAATCCTCTCCAGAATGGTGAATCTGTAGGTCTGGCTGTAACCTGTGCTAACGTCTTATGCTGCAGGTACTTACTTCGCAGAATCTGCGCCCATGTGACATCGGTCTCATTGAATAGCTTAAACAGCCATTTGCTGAGTAAGCATTTGTTTTTTACCTCTAAATTTTCATTCCCAAGACCTCCTTGGTCTTTCGGGCGACAAATAATATCCCATTTTGCTAGCCTGTATTTACGTGTTGCATCGTCACTCTGCCAGAAGAAACGCGACCGGTAGAAATCAAGTCTTTTTCGTACCCCTACCGGAATCTCAAAGAACGATAAAAGAAACATTGACATACTTGTGAGCACCGAGTTAATGAGAATTAGCCGGCCTCCATATGACATGATCTTATCCTTCCAGCAGCTGAGTTTCTTTTCAAATCGGTCTTCAATACATTTCCATTCGGCATTAGAAAGCTTACGATGGTGAATTGGAATTCCTAGATATGAGAACGGCATCGAACCCAACTCACATCCAAACAATTGTCTGTAAGCCTCTTGTTCATCTTTGGCATGTCCAAAGCAGAAGAGTTCACTTTTGTGGAAGTTGATTTTTAACCCCGACAACTGTTCGAACAAGCATAGCAACAACTTCATGTTCTTTGCTTTATCCAGGTCATGCTCCATAAAAATAATGGTATCATCTGCGTATTGTAGAATAGATATCCCACCATCCACCAGATGTGGGAGTAAACCATTGATCTGGCCATTCGCTTTAGCTCTCCCTATTAAAATTGCCAACATATCTACCACTATATTGAACAAAAAAGGTGACATCGGGTCCCCTTGACGTAGACCCTTGAGCGTCTGGAAAAAGTAACCTATATCATCATTCATTTTTATTCCGACGCTCCCTTTTTGCGTAAAAGACTCGACCTGACTTCTTCAGGAATCATCGAATCCTTTCATTCGCAATGCTTGTTGTAGGAATGGCCATTTGACCTTATCGTAAGCTTTCTCAAAGTCCACCTTAAAAATTACTCCATCAAGTTTCTTCAACAAGGAATCGTGACGTCCACCTTAAAACCGCCTACCTTCTCAATTCATATAAATATTCATTATTCTCATGGTTAGAAATGCACGAGATAGATATAGTCAGTAACAAACTGATATTAATAAAATTAATGCAGTAAACGCCTCAAGCAAGGAATCATACACCATATTATTAATCAATACTTCCTTTTTAGTTCATGCAGTCTACGCCTCAAACAAGGGATCAAACATCATACTTTATTGATTAATGTAATTAACACTTCCTTCGGTCCTAAATAGTAGATGTCTTCTTTTTTACACTGCACATTGTAAAAAACAATACTTTTTAGGAGAGCTGCCCGTCATTGTATTAAGAAAAAGAAATAAACATACAAAACAAAACAGACCCATAAGGGTCTTAACACTCACACAAAACACCCACCTAGCACACCCATACCCAAACTAAAAAGCACCAGAAAATATTAATTACTCACTTTGTTCCATAAATGAAGACGTTTTTTGACACTACACATAGCGAGTACAAACGAGGCAGGACAAAAATGATCACGAGACCTAATAAATATCAGGGACAAAGAGTCTCCAAACTCCAAGGCACCAACAGAACACACCAGAGTGGATTGCTCTTGGACAGCCCGACTGACACAGTATTCCTACCCTCAATAACACATCCATTGTGGTGTTCTCAAAGGAGGAACTAGCTACTAGTATGACCAAGAATTGGGACCACTTTCGCCAATGAGTATCAACTAATTAGTGTCGCCTCAAACCATCAATTTTGGGAGGAAAAATGAGTTTGCCCTACAGGCACCACCTGTACATGACCAACCGACTAGAAGATCACCAGATTCTCCACCCAAACTTCTTAAGCAAAGATACAGCCAACTAGAAGATGTGTAATGGTCTCGTCCCTGATCACAAAAGGATTATCTTGTGAAGTGGGGCAGGACTTGGCGTTCAAGGCGTTCAGAAGTCCAGTAGCTGGTATCGAAAGCTAAGCAAATCGAATATTTCACTTTGTGTGTCCAAGATTTTACAAAGTCTTTGCCAATGAAAACAATACTTTGATCACTCCTCATGTCGAAACCAGTTTTTAAGATGGAACTCGGTATGCCAATATTTTTCCCATGTGTCCTAACATAAAATCTTAAAGTACTAAATATCTACGGTGACCAAAATAAAAATAAATAAATAATAAGACTGCATAGAAACCATAGCAATGTGAAGTTTGGATCAGACAATCTATATTAGAGGCAGCTCTTTTAGGATGGCCCTATTAATTTGTTGGGATGTAATAAGGGTACCTGTATCTAGGCTCTAGACACTAGTAGAAAACGGGCCATTTGTCCCGGTTCCAGAGGCCCATTAGTGCCGGTTCTGGACCCGGGACTAAAGGGTCGGGATTAAAGCCTTTAGTCCCGATTTGCCTAGAAATCGGGACAGAAGGGGCTCCACGTGGCCTCAGTGGGGAGCCCAAGCAGCAGGACCTTTAGTCCCGGTTGGTAACACCAATCGGAACCAAAAGGCATCCACGCGTCAGCATGTGGCAGTTTTTTTTTGAAATGGGGAGGGCGGGGGGGGGGTAGGGGGGTTTTGGAGGTTTAATTTAGGGGTTTCATATTGTGTTAGGTAGCTAATTAATAGAGAGAAGTGTCCTCTCTTTCTCCGTGCTCGGACGACGCTAGCTATTATAGAGAGAACTCGACACGCTAGCTAGTAAGCAAATGACCGAACCATTAAGTACAGAAGATCGTCATGAACGTATAGAGAGAGAAGTGATCGACCTCTCTTTCTCCGAGAGATTGGTCGTACAACAAGTTTTCGTATATCTATCGGACGCTACTAGCTACATATATACACTATAAGATCTCTTACAATCACTAACATCTAATGTCAAATTCCAGATGGTATTCTCCGGCTTTATTTATGACGTGGTCAAGAAAAAATCCAGTCAATTCTTCTTGAATTGCTCGTATGCGATCATGTGGTAAGAGTTCATACTGCATCCGCCACATCTAATTTGAAGAAGGGGCTCAATACATATATATGAATGAAACTCAACACAAATCATTGTAATAAAATAAAATTGTGAATATTATTGCTTACTCATTTCATATTTTTTCCAGAGTAGCCCCGCTTAAGGTTCATCACGTTGTTGATAAACTCGTAAACGTAGTATCCATAAAAATCATTCCCGGCTTCCTGCCACAAGCTCTTTACGAGAAATAGAGTCCAATCAAACTGATAATCAAGCATGATATTTGGTATTGATAAACCTAGAATCAATGTGAGATGCGCGGAACTAGCTAGTAGTACTTACTTTCACGTGTGTAAATCGCAGCTCCCTCGACAGTGCCGAAACAATTGCGGTGAACTCTTTCCAAACCCTGCCACACAAAGAAAATAATTACTTGATATCAGAAAATGAAAAAACTTGCCGATATGATGCGATAATGATCGATTGAACTTACTTCTGAAGCATTTCAGTCATGTCCACATAATCCTGGGGATCTTTTCGTTTCGAGTCTAAGACGGTTACTACTCCCCGCTCAACCTTAATCTCTAGCAGAATAAAGTGGAAGCTGCGCACATATGCATAACTCATCAGTTACATTACTATATTCTCGAGTCATAAGGGAAACCGAATATGCACAAAAGAGTAACACTCACTTGAAGTTGTAAGGAAATAGTATTGTCTCTTTGTTTTGATTTCCCAGCAACGATTGTAGCAAGTTGTCCTCGGTTTGTGTGGCATTCTTTTTAACCATATACTCATGTATGATATTTGGGTTAATGAACCCCATGTCATAAATTTGTGCTTTTCTGCATTCGACGATCTTCAATCTGCATAATATAGTGAGGGTAATTATATATACATGCAATGAAAGAGCTGAGCTATATATAGAGACTTAATTACAGAAATAATACTTACAGGCAGTAGCAAGTCGCGATTGTTTTGTCCATGGCCTTTAGAATCTATAACTGGAATAACTCTTCAAATTCAACAGACAACTGCTCCATTCCAACAAGGTCATGCTCCTCTTTAATTCTCATCGTCACAGTATCCTTCCCAGATTCGCGGCAGGTTTTCAAGCTAGCCCAGTCAGCGTTGACCGGGTCAACTGGGCCCAGTGGGACCTAGGGTCAGTGGCTGAGCGGTGGGCTCGCGGCGCCACGTCGGTGCTAAGTCAGCATCGGCCATCGGAGCGCTCCGGCGAGCCCGATTTTGGCGATGAACTCCGGCGAGCCCGAAGTCACGCTACGGTTAACCATTTTGCGTGCGTCCGGTCCCATTCGAACGGCCACTGCGAGCCGCGTCGTGTGGTGGGCCGGAACGGTCTTCGGCGACGAGCATAGGCAGCGGCGGCTACGGGTGCTCGGCGGGGACGGCTGCACAGCGTGTTTGCAGACGAAACAAAGGGGCCAGGGGGATCTACGAGCCCGTGCGAGCTCAACGGAAGCTCGCCGGCGATGAGCTCCTGCCGGGATCGGTTCTAGGGGCGAAATATGACGGTGAGAGGAGAGGGGGAGCGATGCGGGGCTTACAGCGGCCCTATAGACGTGCAATGCGTGCGCTGGGGAGGCTCGACGGCGACAAAATCGGTGATGGTGTACGACAGTGGCCCAAGGAGGAAGAAGGCGCGTGGATAGCGATGTAGGGGGTGGCGACGGGGGCGTCCGCGGCGATGGGCGGGGGCGGCGGCGACGGGGGCGGGGCGGCGGGTGGCGGCGACGACGGGCGCGAGGATGCCGGCGACGAGGATGGCAGGCTCGCGGAGGCGACAATGCGGCAACCGGGATGGGTAGGCGGGCTCGAGATGAAAACTGAAATTTTCTAAGTGCTTCTTATATACAAGAAGCATCGGTCTCGGTTCGTGGCACCAACCGGGACAAAAGGTTTCTTTTCGTCAGCCCGAAGGGCGGGAGGCAGAGACCTTTGGTCCCAGTTGGTGGCACCAACCGGGACTAAAGGTGGGTATTAGTCCCGGTTGGCGCAACCAACCGGGACCAAAGGTCCCTTTTCGTCAGCACAAAGGGCGGGAAGCAAAGACGAGACCTTTGGTCTCGGTTGGTGGCGCCAACCGAGACTAAAGGGTGGCATTGGTCCCGGTTGGAGTCACCAACCGGGACCAATGGGGCCATTATTCATTTTTTTCCAGTATTTTTTGTGTAAAATGTATTCCCATTTATCTCGTTCCCTTTGTAAGTCATTACAGTCGAAGATGGTCCCCTGGCCAACGAGTACAGCTCATTAGAAACAGTGTTGTCACGCATGAGATGTGTTTGCAACCAACTGCCGAAAGTCTTGATGTGTTCTCATGTAATCCAGTCGTCACACTGCTCTGGGTGTTTGGAGCGCAGAATATTCTTGTGTTCATCGACATACGGGGTCACCAAGGTAGGATTCTGTAGAACTATGTAGTGTGCTTGAGACCAAGAATGCCCGTCCCTACATATTATTGAGTCCGCTCCTAGCGTGCCTTTTTCCAGTCAGTCTCCCCTCATACCGCGATTGAGGGTGACCAATCTTCTTAAGGCCATGAATGAAGTCAACACAGAACCCAATGACATCCTTTGTTTTATGGCCCATGGAGATGCTTCCTCCTAGCCTAGCGCGGTTACGAACATATTTCTTTAAAACTCCTATGAACCTCTCAAAGGGGAACATATTGTGTAGAAATACAGGGACGAGACCGACAATCTCATCGACTAGATGAACTAGGACATACGTCATGATATTGAAGAAGGACGGTGGGAACACCAGTTCGAAACTAACAAGACATTGCATCAAATCACTCCTTAACCTTGACTAGATTTCTGGATCGATCACCTTCTGAGAGATTGCATTGAGGAATGCACACAGCTTCACAATGGCTAATCGAACGTTTTCCGGTAAAAGCCCCCTCAATGCAACCGGAAGTAGTTGCGCCATAATCACATGGCAAACATGAGACTTTAGGTTCTAGAACTTTTTCTCTGCCATACTTATTATCCCTTTATATTCGACGAGAAGCCAGATGGGACCTTCATACTGAGCAGGCATTCAAAGAAGATTTCCTTCTCTTCTTTGGTAACAGCATAGCTGGCAGGACCTTCATACTGCTCCGGATGCACGCCGTTTTTTTATGCACACGTTGTTGTTCCTCGTGTGCCTCTGGTGTATCTTTTGTCTTCCCATACACTCCCAAGAAGCCTAGCAGGTTCACGCAAAGATTCTTCGTCACGTGCATCGCGTCGATTGGAGAGCGGACCTCTAGGTCTTTCCAATAGGGTAGTTCCCAAAATATAGATCTCTTCTTCCACATGGGTGTGCATCCCTCAGCGTCATTCGGAACATATAGTCCGCCGGGACCATTTCCAAAGATTACTTGTAAATCATTGACCATAGCAAGTATGTGATCACCAGTACGAAGGGCGGGCTTCTTCCGGTGATCTGCCTCACCTTTGAAATGCTTTCCTTTCTTTCGAGATTGATGGTTGGTCAGAAGAAATCGACGATGCCCCGGGTACACATTCTTCCTGCATTTGTCCAAATATATACTGTCGATGTCATCTAACAGTGTGTGCATGCGTGGTATCCCTTGTTTGTTTGTCCTGAAAGGTTACTAAGAGCAGGCCAATCGTTGATGGTTACAAACAGCAACGCATGTAGGTCAATTTCCTCCTGTTCGTTCTCATCCCACACACGTACACCTCTTTCATTCCATAGCTGTAAAAGTTTATCAACTAATGGCCTTAGGTACATATCAATGTCATTGCCTGGTTGCTTAGGGCCTTGGATGAGCATTGGCATCATAATGAACTTCCGCTTCATGCACAACCAAGGAGGAAGGTTATACATACATAGAGTCACAGACCATGTGCTATGCTTGCTGCTCTGATCCCCAAAAGGATTAACGCCATCTGCAGTTAAAAAAACCATACGTTCCTTGGGTCACGTGTAAAGTCGCCCACTTTCTCTCGATCTTTCTCCACCGCGACCCGTCAGCGAGTGCTCTCAACTTCCCGTCTTTCTTACGGTCCTCTTTGTGCCATCACATCGACTTGGTATGCTATTTGTTTCTGAACAAACGTTTCAACCGTGGTATTATAGGAGCATACCACATCACCTTGGCAGGAACCATCTTTCTCGGGCGCTCGCCATCAACATCACCAGGGTCATCTTGTCTGATCTTATACCGCAATGCACCGTGGTAGAGGATGCAGTCATTAGGGCATGCATGTATCTTCTGCACCTCCAATCCTAGAGGGCATACAACCTTCTTTGTTGCGTATGTACTATCGGGCAATTCGTTATCCTTTGTAAGCTTCTTCTTCAATATTTTCAGTAGCTTCTTAAATCATTTGTCAGGTACACCATTCTCTTCCTTCCACTGCAACAATTCTAGTGTGGTACCGAGATTTGTGTTGCCATCTTCGCAATTGGGGTACAACCCTTTTTTGTGATCCTCTAGCATGCGATCGAACTTCAACTTCTCCTTTTTCACTTTCGCATTGTCTCTTTGCATCAACAATGACCCGGTGAAGATCATCATCAGGCACATCGCCTGGTTCCTCTTGATCTTCATCTTCCCCCGTTGCAGCATCACCGTATTCAGGATGCACATAGTTGTCATCATCCTCTTCTTCTTCATTGTCTTCCGTCATAACCCCTCTTTCTCCGTGGTTGGTCGAAACATTATAGTGTGGCATAAAACCCTTCTCAAGCAGGTGGAAGTGAAGGGTTTTAGAGATGGAGAAAGCCTTCGTATTCTCACAAACAGTACATGGACAATGAATAAAACCATTCTGCTTGTTTATCTCAGCCGCTTCGAGAAAATTATGCAGGCCCTTAAAATACTCGGAGGTGCGTCGGTCACCGTACATCCATTGCCGGTTCATCTGCATGCGTTATATAATAAAGTCTATTAAAAACCATTACAACATATCATGAATAGAGAAGTGACCAAATTAATAGAAATTCATCATCACATTAAATCCAGAGTACTATAGAGACCAAAATAAATACATACAGTTCATACATAGTTTTCATTATTGAACAACATATAGCTATCTAGAGCATCTAATTAAAACATACAGCGAAACTATGTAAAAAAATGAACACAACAACAAATGCGATGATAACCATTACGAAGGTACCAATTGATCCAACGACATAATGATATCAAGCCTCAGTATGAATGTCATATTTTCTAATCTTTCTAATATCCAAGCGCATTGCATCCATCTTGGTCTTGTGATCGTCGACGACATCGGCAACATGCAACTCCAACTTCATCTTATCCTCTTCAACTCTCTGGAATTTTTCTTTCAAGTCATTGTTTTCTTTTTCAACCAAATTTAAATTATCGACAAGAATTTCTACGTGGGTTGGAATTTCCAGTTCAACTACCTCCTCCTAGGTTAAAAAATCTATGTCATGTTGGTCGGCACAATTGTCATAAACACTAAATAAAATAAATAGTTATAAAAGATAATATATACCACATCCGAATCATAGACAGGACGAGAGCCGGCGGAGGCGGATACGAAAACCATCGCACTGTATAATAACAAACAATAATAAAAGCAAGAAAATTACACAAGTATCTATCTAAATCATACAAGTAAAAACTGTTTTCTTTTAGAAAGATGATAAGAAGAAGAGGCTAACCACGGTGGTGTCGGCATTGAGATGGGCATGGGTGATCGATGGTGGTGAGGACGGGGACGAGACAGGACGGACCGCCAAACCTAGACAAATCTTGAGGAAAATGGAGCTTGGACAGGGAGCTTCGAGAGGAGAAAGCTTATGTGTGGCTTGGGTATTTCATCAAACACCTCATGTGCATAGGAGGTCAGCTAGAGCACCACAAAGCTCTCCCCTCGCCGGCCAAAAAAATAGAGCAATGTGGAGTGCTCTGCTCGCTGGCGAGGGGGGGTATATATAGGCATCTCATTGTTCCTAGTTCATGGCTGGAACAGGGACTAAAGGACCCCATTTGGTCCTGGTTCTAGCCACAAACCGGGACCAATGGTTGTGGGCCAGGAGCGAGGCCCATTGGTCCCAGTTGGTATCTATAACCGGGACCAAAGGGGTCCTACGAACCGAGACCAATGACCCACGAGGCCCGACCGGCGCCCTGGCCTCACGAACTAGGACCAATGCCGCCATGGGCCCCGGTTCTTAACTGAACCGGGACTAATGCGCTGGCCCGGCCTGGACCAAAGCCTTGTTTTCTACTAGTGAGACACCTATCGAACAAGCTATATTTTAACTATTTGCACTTGGACTAAGGAGTCAACAATGGCAGGTTCCATATCTATTTGGGGGTGATAGGGGTTAGGGAATTTCTAAAGGTCCAACTTTAGCATCTTTTGGTATATGGAGGATGGCACATATCTTACTATATTAAACCGGCTAAGGAAGAGCTCCTCCCATGTGTTCCCAGTTCTATGAGGTAAGTTCACATAGGCTGACACCTGTTCATTTTTTGAGATTTTTGAGAATTTTTACTAACAGGGATTTACTACTTAAGGCAACACAAAATAATATTTTTCAATACATTACACTCGAGGTCGTTGTGTATGAGCATACAAGTCACCCCTATGAAAACACACACCCAACTTACCCATGTGAGCACCTTCAAAATAATGAGCCCACACGACGTCTTGAGAATGATGAAATTACTACAGACGTCTTTGTAGTCGACGTACATACACACACATATAATCACCCATTGTCGGGGATATACCCCGCGGTATGACCCGGCCGTCTGTATGACCCAGCCTAGCGACTCAGAGGAGACCTGGTCAAGACAAGGCATTTTATTGATGACCCGGCAGGCGGGTCGCGGGACAACCATGCCCAAGTCCCAGAGTGTAAGCCGGCGCCAGGCGGCTTACAAGAGAAGGCCCAAAGGAGAGAGGATTTCCTTACAAGAGAAACAAGACCCGGAGTAGGATTCATGAAAGACTAGTCCTAGTCTTACTAGGAGTAGGACTCTACTTGTAAACCTACCCTCTCAACTTATATAAGAGGGGTAGAGCACCCCTAGAAAGACAAGTTCACAAGTCCACAAGTTTAGACAGACACAAGAGATTAGAGATACACAGATTAGAGGCTCTCATGATTAGAGCTAGCAAAGAGCACCCTTGTAACCGAGATATTTCCTTCATCATTAATACCAAACAAGCAGGACGTAGGCTTTTACCTCCATCGGAGGGGCCAAACCTGGGTAAACTCTGCGTCTTTCGATTCTGACCAACCCCTTCAAGCCGCCACATAGTTGCGCTTCTGCTCCGAACCTAAGTCCGTTCACCCGGACATCTGCCGTGATAAATCAACGATAGTTGGCGCACACCATGGGGCACGCTCGATGGTCTTGTGTTTTTGAAGGGATCTCTTTACGGATCGAGAAGCTCGCTTTGAGCCGGATGAAGGAGAGCGGGCGCAAAAAGATCACATCATCGACGAATTTGAGATCATAGGATTTGAGATTGTGTTTGTGCGTTATCACCGCGACTTGCGATCGTCGAGACCAAAAGGAGATCGACTCTATGCGTTCACCAGCTCCTACCATCCATTTAAAAAAATAGATACAACTTCCGTTGATAAAGCCGGGTCTTGGGCGTCAACTGAGTCCTCATCCGAATTGATTTGAAGGCAAGTGCAATCCGTGAGCCGCTATCCTGTAGTCTGCCAAGATATTAGGTTCTTGTTCGGCAAGTACAGTCAATGTCCGATTGCTACTATGTCTTTTCGCCACCAGGGCCCCCGCGCGCAAGGTTCCTGCAGCTGCTGCCGTCACCAGCTCCACTTGGCCACTAAGATTTCTGAGCCCAACTGCACTTGCTCACCTCCGTTGTAGCGCGCTCGACACCTTTCGCCCCCACAACGTCGATCCCAGGTCAGTGGTGTTACATCTGCTTGGGTCGGATCGATCTGAGACTTTCGATAGCGGTGAGAGTAGATGGGGATTAGTACCTTCTCCCTTGGCTCGAGGAAGCCGTCGTGCCGGTCATGGTGGCGAGTGGGCGGCGATGAAGAGGAGGCAGTGGCATCGGTGGTGAAGTGGCTGGTGGCGCTTCCTGTCGCTTCAATGCCTCTCTCTTGATGGGACTACGGTGAGGAGTGGGGAACATTAGCAGTGACAAACCTCGTGTCTTGTGCCATAGTACCCACCTCCTCTATATGGCACTGCACGACAGGGGCCCACCAGCCTCGCTTAGGCTGGACGCCCCCGATCAGGGCGTGGGTCAAGGGTCCAATGGGCCGTTGGGCCCATTGGGGAAGAGATCATCCTAACATTCTCCCCCTTGATCTCAACTTTTACTTTTGACCTTATACTTTTACTTTACTCGTTTCATAAGAGATCAATACATAGGACATGTTTCATCGTCACAGCTCAATTGCTGATAGAATCAGACAACCACAACATACCTCTCTGTTTTGAAACAAATTCTTTAACCTTGGGCCCTTTATTGTCCGTAAATCTTAAACTATACCATAAAACCCATGTCAACTGTGTGCTCTCCGAACACACTGGGCGGTAAGCCTTTAATAAGCAGATCTGCAAACACTTGTCTGTTGCTTTTATGCTTCAAGCATTTCTACATAATTCCGAACGTTCTCCTTTACAACGCATAACTGTGTGTCAGTGTGTTTGGCATCAACAGTTGACTCGTTGTCATAGGAGCGAAAACTTAAAATGGTTATTGCTGTTGTCAACCATTATCAACTCTGGGTACAGGTCTCCTTAACCATTTTGCCTGTCCCTCAGCCTCATATCATGCTAAAACATGTTTTTGCATCACATTGATGATAATTGTTTCATTCTTTGGAGATTTCCACACAAAAAACTCCAAGTGTGAAAGTTAGCGACAATCATATCATGCTAAAACATGTTTGTGGATTTCGCTACACATTTCACAAGTCTTGTCTTTGTACTCACAATCCTTTTAGAGCACTTATTATTTTCATCATGAGGCCGATATCTTTGACTCCATTCCAATGATCTGTATATGGACACCATAGTTTTCAGTTCCATTACCCTTGACTATAAGAACAGACATAGGTTTTCTCGCATGCATACTTTAGACCTTTCTTAGCATGTCCATCCGACATTCCTAATACCCCTTTTATTCTTTTCTTGGTGAATCTCGATACTTATAACGAGAGACACCCTACCGAGAACATTCTTTTGAACTTTGAGGACAAGAACTTGTTTTCTTTTCCTGCAATAGATTGACATCACCACTAGCAAGTAGGACGTCATCCACATGCACATGAATTAGGGAATGAATTTCCCATTCTGTAACTTTGCATGAATACAATTCTCCTCTCATTTTCTTTAACCCAAAATAACATTTGATTGTTTTAACTTTAAATGCTACTGCCTAGAGACTTGCTCTAGTCCATACAAGACTTCTTGAAGCAATATCCCTTGTGTTCTTTACTTTCATCTGATGTAACTCAGATCGGGATATCGATTATGATGTGCCACCAACACTCATTGTTATCTATTCATTCTCTCGGCACAAAATCCGACGATTTAAGTAGTGCTTTACACCTTTACATATTTCCTTTGGAGTCAACTTACCTTTGTAGACCCTTTACAACCTGCTGTTCTGGCTCCATTGGAAATCACTTATGAGTCCCAAACATCGTCGGGATTCATCAATTTATTTTCATCTCACATAGTCTCTTATCATTTAGACAAAACGACACTTCTCAAAGCTCCATTGAGCGCTTTAAATGAGGTAGTAATCAGAAGTATCTGATTTTCTCATTCCTTGAGACCATCTGTGTCTTAGGTACTAGCACTTCTTTTCATATGGGAATGTTGTTGCTCTGTCATTGCCAAGAGGCAATAGATTTTACATGGACCTATATCACAAGATCCATGTTTTACTCATTCATCGTTTATAGGTCATACAACATGCTCCCCCAAATTACTCCATCTTCATTAAAATGGCATATCTTAAACTTTAATATTTGGGATTATTCTATTAAAACTTTTTTCTTTATGGCACTTTAAGCACCATTTTAGTATTCCTTAGTCCTCTTTCAGAACTATAAAACATACAGAAATACAAATATTTCTTTTCTTTACAGGTACTATTATTTATCTCATATTTCTTTCTCCCCCTCAAAATGTGGTAAGAACTTTTCTGCCACTATTTTGAAAATCATTCATAACTCGTCTGAATTGAGGAAACTTTGATTATCTATTTCATTCATCTGATTACTTCATGCAAAATGAAGTTGTCAGTTAACTGATATGGGAGTACTTTTTCCTCATTTCAGTTCAAAAACTCAACAGAGTTCTTTGTCATTAGTTCTTTTGCAAGTCACACTTGCATATCATTCTGATCTTTAGGTTCATCTGTAACTTTTATTCTCTTTGGGTTTATTGAGTGCGTAATGACCGTTACACATAAGGTCTACAGTCGATACAAGGAAAGCACAATAGCTACTCCATACTTTTCTCCCAGAGTGGGACACTTTAAGCGCACATGAGTCGTCATATCTTTCTCCTGTCATACAGGATAAGTCCGTTGCCAAAATTTCTCCCGCCATACAGGATTTTCTGACATAATACTATGTCAACTTTACCCAGTTACGCAGGTATTTTCCCAGACTTTTCCCGCCATGTGGGTTTTATCATGATCATCTTTTCCAGCTATGCGAGTAATTCCCTGTAAGGGATATAAATGCCAGAATTGGCTCTTTTGACTGCATATTCAATCAGGAGATTCAGAAATAAATCCGAATGCTCTCTGACACACATGCTTGATCCGACATTTGTCAAATTAAACACCCATGTTGCTTGTTCCATCTCAAATCATGTTGATAGAAAAAGTCTTCTTTATAAAGAGTACATGAAAGACATTCGTCAACCAAGACTCTCAATGATCTATTTCTTTTCTTTTCTTGGATCAATATCCAAGGATTCTTTTCTTTTGAAGCCATTCTTTAGAGAGAACATACTCCCTCACGTTATGACATTTCTTTCGGGTCACAAGTACCCAGCCATTCTTTTGGGTCACAAGTACCCAGCCATTCGCTTTCATGAATGATGGCATGAAAAACTTTTAGTCCGAGAAAACTTAGCCAATAATCAATATAATGAGTATAAAAAATAACCCTATGTTGGTCTGATTAAAAAATATGCACATTCAAACCTTTTAAAACTTTATTTTTATATTCTAGACCACCGTTGTGGTTGAATTAGAAAAGAACATCATCCTTCTACATTAATTCGATATCACTGTTGGGCGGAAATGGAAATAATGCATGCAACTCATAAACAATGTGATGATAGTATTTCTATTAAACAACTTTGCTAAGAAATAATCATCCTCATAAACAATTTAATTGGAAGATAAAACTTTTACTTCGCAGTGGAAACTTTACAATATTCTATTCAGAAACAATTATGTACTCTTTTACTCTCTAAGCAATTTTAACCGGTTGGTTCAAAAATGTATTAGAAAAGCAACAATTTATTCTTTTACTTTAATTCTATTCACTTTTAAAAGATCACTTTTAGTTTTATTTGTAAAAGAGCACTATTAATTATTTACGCAACGGAAAAACATGAATATAAAATTCATGAACCTTTTATACTTTACATAAACTTTTCTTTTACTAAATAAAAAATAACGAATTTTGTTATATTTTTCTATATAAATTCATGAACTCTTCTATTCTGAATTTTTTCTTTTATTTTCAGATACTTTTCAATTTTTCTTTTCAGAAAATTTTCAACTTTTCTTTTCTATTTTATAAACAAAATATTTCTCTGAATAATTTGAATAGAAAAAACTATATTTAATTCTGCCCAAAAATGGACCGAAAACCTAAAAGAAAAATAAATGGTCAGGCTCTCTGGGCCGAAAAACTGGCCCAGCCACCCAGAACCTCAGCCTGGGGCACCGGCCCAGTTGGCCCATGGCCAGCTAGGGTTTCTTCCCTGGCTGTCGGATCAAATCCGACGGTCACCCGCACAGATCGGCTGGTCAAAACATCGGTGCGAGAGGATGCGACCGAAACCCTCGGCCAGTCTCGACCTCTCTACGCCGCTCACTCTCTCCCGCGCCTTTGCGCCCATTGGGCTGGCCAGCATCGGGGAGGGGCTTTGCAGGGTGCCGGCTCCGGCGTGGAGCCACCGCGTTGCGCGCCCCTCTCTTCTCCCTGTTCCCCATTCTGTTTCTCTCGCGTGCGCCCCTCATATCCGGTGTGGTGTCATGGCGACAGCGGGCCCCCACGGCGCTCAGGCCGGCCGCCGCCGACGGGGCTGAAGGCCTCTTCGCCCCGCACGTCCCCCGGTTACACTTCCCCTTTCTTTCTCCTCCACCGCCGGTCACCTCTCTCCTCCATCTTTACTGTCACAAAGAGAGAGAGAGAGAGAGAGAGAGAGATGGGAGAGCCTCTTCTGCTCCTGCGCGTCCGACGGCGTGATGCGGCGGCGCCTCCTCCACCCCCTTTGCCGGCGTGCGCGAGAACCTCGAAGGTGAACGCTTTGCCGTCAAACGGTGCAGTGATGGTGCCCTTTGCCGCCCGAAGGGAGTAGTTCTTCGTCCCTGCACCTCGGCTTGCCGATGCGTGTTGGGATCGAGAGGAACAGGCGTGACCAGAGTGGCGGCGCTGCTTTTCCGGTGAGGCCCGAGGCCCTTCCGGTGATTTTCTTTGCCCTGTCCTTTAGGGTTCTAGGGGGAGGGGCTTTCTTTGTGCTTCTACCAAAAATCCAGACACCAACATGCTCTGATACCATTGTTACATCCGCTTGGGTCGGATCGATCTGAGACTTCCGATAGCGGTGAGAGGAGATTGGGATTATAACCTTCTCCCTTGCCTCAAGAAGGCCGCTGTGTCGGTCATGGTGGCGAGTGGGTGGCGGTGGAGAGGAGACAGTGGCGTCGGTGGTGAAGTGGCTGGTGGCGCTTCCTGTCGCTTCAATGCCTCCCTCTCGATCGGACTAGGGTTAGGAGTGGGGAACAGTAGCGATGATGAACCTCGTGTCTTGTGCCGTAGTCCCCACCTCCTCTATATGGCACTACGGAACAGGGGCCCACCAGCCTTTCTTGGGCTGGACGCCCCCGATCAAGGCGTGGGTCAAGGGTCCAATGGGCTGTTGGGGAAGAGATCATCCTAACAAGTGGAGGTCAGGGTGCCCCATCCACCTCCGGCCGCCGCTCCGCCCGCTGGTCAGCCTGTGTCATGGGTTGATGCTTCCACCCGTGGCACCGGATCATGCGATGGGAGACTCTTCGCCCCGATGGTGCTTGAACGCCTCCACCGGGTAGTCAAGATGCGTGTGCCTCCGGAGCTTCCACGACCACCTCCCACAGCCCCGAGACCCGGACGGCTCCACCTCATGTCGCTCTGTAGCTGCCCCACGACACGACCCGAGGATGACGTGCTCTTGAATCGCTCCTGCACGCCCACTTATCCGGGCCGTTTCCTCGCCGCGCTTGCCGGGTCGCTCCCGAGCGCTCACTCCGCCTGGCCGCTCCCTCGCTGCACTGCTCGTGTCGGCTCACCTCGATCCACCATCGAGCGTTCGAGCCACCTTGCGCAGTTTGAAGCTGCACACGCCATGAAAGGACATGGTCTCAATTCCGGCCAGCCGGCCCGCCAGCTCGCCGTGCCGCCTCGACTCATCCTTGCGCCCGCCGCTGGCTCGCCGCTATTGCGCCTCGCGTTCCGTGCTGTTCGAAGCTGCCCCCTCGGCCGGCTCCTCCTAATGCACTGCCGCGTATCCGGGACAACCATGGACCAAAAATGATGGAGTCCGTTTGAAATACACTGTCGAACGCCACGGCTGACTGCAGTCCGTTTCCTACCCAAGAGAGAATCTTACAGAAAATTATGTTGCGATAATTAGGTCATCGAAATCTCTTGTCAGAAATTATCATTCTATACTTTCAGTTGGTCAAGTCAGCGCCATGGTCTGCGCATGGGGCACATTCCAAAAGCTCCCTCGTTCGAATTCATGCGGACAGGAGAGCGTCACCAGATTTGTTGAAAATCAATCTTCCGGAATTTACTGGCATTCAACATATCAGGTGCTTGAACCATGCACGTATGTGTTTGATCGAGAAAAATATCAGGTGAAACCCATCCGATCCATTTTTTGATGTTTTTTTTTTGAGAAATAACTACTCTGGCTTGCGGTATTTTTTGATGTAAGACAACTGTTCACTGCAAGGAGCGATGGTTGTGTCATGAATATAGCTCACACAAATATTATCATGTGCCAGCATCCATCTATGCCGCACTTTTCAATGGACAAGTATGCTAGCCGTCGCTCCTTGTGATCCGGTCAACATCAACACGCTGGAGTCACGCCTGCGCGCTCGAGCCGCCCAACGGACATTCGCGAGCTGCTGCCCCGCGGTCCAGGCTACATCGACATGCCACAAATGACCCATGCGTCTGCGCTGGTTTATAAATAACATGGGCGACTCACCGACTGCGCTGCTTAACAACGTCATGACCGTCTCTCGCCGTCTGTGCCGGCTTACAACGCCGTGGCTGTCTCTCGCCATCCGTGCCGGCTTACAACACGGTGGCATCTTCCACAACAGCACCGACTTACAACGCCATGACTAGCTTCTACGTCTACATCAACATACCGGAGATATCCATACAAACTGCTCAACTGGCGTGCGCAAGTCACCGCCCCTGTGGTCCAATCTACATTGCCATACTGTTGTCTGGCTCGCTCGTACGAGCCGCCCAACGGACGAGCGCAAGACGCCGCGCGCAGTCTTATATACATAAACATACTAGTGTGGTGCTCGTCGACACGAGCCGCCCGACGGACAGGCGCACAAGTAGCCGCCACTATAGTTTGGTTAACTTCAGCAACCAGCCGGGATGAACTATCGACAGATTATTAAAGCAATTCATACGGGGTCATCTATAAACCCTCCATGATCGACCTTCAACCATCGGTGGAGACTCTCAAGTCGCCTCTTCGAGTCAACTTAAGACTCGGGGGCTACAGACATAGCTCAACGCTTTTGATCACTTTCTCAACAAGAACCCCGGGTCATTGCAAGAAAAGTTAACCTGATCCTGTGGGCTACCACATTATTGGCGGAAGAATTAAAAAGTTTCCCAAGAGGACGAACCGCCGTGATGTACCGTTTAAACATGGGTGCCCGGTTTTATTGGATGATCATAAAGTCACTTGGAGGCTTCTCCCATTTCTTCATACAAGATGGCGACTTACAAGATGGTGACTTACAAGATGGTGCACAAGTTCATATCATCGACAAGGTCATCTAAGGGGCTTCCAACCCACCGGGTTTAGCTTATCATATCCTATTGATCGACTCTTAAGCCAACACTACTAGGAAAAGGCATGCTCGTGGCGCACCAGTTTTGCCTACTAATGGCGCACTGGTGGTGCGCCACTAGCACCACGCCATTAGAATTAAATACTAATGGCGCACCTCTGGTGCGCCATTAGAATCTGGGGTACTAATGGCGCACCGGGCCGTGCGCCATTAGTATAGCCAACAGTGCGCCATTAGTATGCCTCCCAGGGGGCCATATGTACCCGTGTGCTTTGCCATACTAATGGCGCACTAGTGGTTGACGCGCCATTAGAGTCTTGTGTGGTGCGCCACTAGTATGAATATAGGAATTATTTTTTTTCTTTTCTGATATTTTCACAGGTTACAAAATATATTATTGGACAGAATTTAGACAACACCACACAACAACAGCAGATTCATCGAATACAATAGAAGATTAGTCTCCGAATACAAATCATCATATTAGTCTCTGAATTCAAAAGACCGAACAAAGATAGAACATTACAAGTCTCGAGACCGCGAGTAGCGAGTTTGTCTTCACATTACAAGTCGATATCGATCATCTAAACTACCATCACATAGAAGAGAGCTGCGGTCATCACGATGAGCATAATCCCGATGAAACTGGTCTTCATCCGGTTCCTCCAACGCTCCCTCCTCTCTCCCGCTAGATAGCGTGCGTATCTAGATTCCGCCTCCGCCCTAGTGGTGTACCCTTTGTAACTGTTACCGTTGAAATAGTGAACCTGTCTCTGACACTCCTCCCAGTCATCGTAGACTCCGGGAACCTTACCCTTGTACACGACATAAGACGGCATCTCTATGCACTAGCCAAACAAAACGTTAGTAGCAATTCACGGACAATACATAAGCAATATATAAGTATGCAACAAAAGGATCGGAAGAGAAAAGCAAGACATCAATAGCATCGATTACATCTAAGTTGAACGACTGTCCAAACCAAAGACACATACAAGTTCATTAAAGTTTAATTACAACATGAGCCAATCGATGTTTCAGAACTACACATAGCATCACTACTTTGGACTCGACTCAAGGGACCGAAGCGTGGATGAAGCCGCCATCTCTCGTGATGGTCATGAAATCACGGGCGTTGTCAGCCTGCGTTTGTAGCGTTGTGTCTATCTCACTGTTGGACAGTTGATTTCTGAGGTTGAACTGCCCCGAGGTACGAAGGACATCTTGATGGATGATTTCCGCAAACTCCGACTGGATGCGAAAGAATTCTTGTCTGATGTCCGCGTCCTGGATTGCTGACA
Organism: Hordeum marinum; assembly: GCA_022496015.1. NCBI lineage: Eukaryota > Viridiplantae > Streptophyta > Magnoliopsida > Poales > Poaceae > Hordeum > Hordeum marinum. Next base: position 38,054,213 of record CM039677.1, read on the forward strand.
AGTTCTCGGCCCAATCTTTGAGATTATTTGGTAGCAGAAGGTGATTATGGTCCCGTACGATCGCCCGCATGTGATGGAGGGCGTAGTAGGCATCCTTCTGACCGCCAAGCGGCTGCTTGACGCAGCAGAACGTCGTATTGTGGGCGAACACGTGCTTGCCGTACTTACGAACTGCCCTAGTGAAGGTGCCTCCAGATTTGGCGTAGCCGGGGAGAACATCATCAAGAACTTTCTTGACATTTGTGTAGTCTTTCTTCGACTGACGGTCCGAGTCGAAATACGTGGCCATGAAATATTTCGGGCTTAAGAGGATGAGTGTGCAATGTGTGTCACTGCACAAAACACGCAATGTAAAAAAAAGGATCGAAATCTAAGAAATCATATGTTACGGGGCGGTTGAGGGGACGACTTACTCGGGAAAGTAAGGCACGAGGAAGTTATCCTTATCTGGGTTTGCTAGAATGACGCCTTCGAGGTAAGAACTCGCGACTTGACGGTCCCCAGCACTGCCCAGGATCTTGGCACGCATGTAGAAGGGGTCGACTATCACGATGTCCGGGGTCTTGTGTCTAATGATCCGCATCTCCATACTCAGAGAAAATAGCCGAACGAAGGTGTAGTGCAGCGGATGAAGGTTAAACATAGCGAAGATGTCATCAAACCGCAGGACGATCGTACCCCCGACGGAGTTATCCACAAAGCCCTTGCCCTCTGGCACCTTGGCCACGAAAACCAGGTATGCCACGTCATTCTCTCTGAACGCCGCTTCTCCAAAGAAAGAACATTGTCATGGAGACTCCACATAGCACCGGTTGCAGCATTGAGCATATTCGGTGGTAGCATCGGCCTACCCGCCACATGCACCCTCCTCGAGATATCCTTAGGTGAAGGTGGCCCGTCCTGAGCACGGATCGTACTCGGTGTCGGCTGGCTCGCACCCTTGTTGCTCTTTCTTTTCCGTCCCTTCTTCTTGATCTGCTGTAATGGGACCGAGTTCTGCTCACAGACCGCCTTCTTGAGTGTGTTGGGGCTGATAATATTTCGCACCTCGGCTATCTGAGGCTCGGTGAAGTCGGCAGCTGCAGGCGTCTCCTGAGAATTGAACGCCAGACGACGCCTGTTGCAATTGGGTTTCTCCGCAGTACCAGCTAGATCGCGATCGTCTTTTGTAGGGTTGGGTTCTTGAGAAGGAGGCCCCAAGAATTCTTCATCGTACCCATGTTCGGCAAAGTACTTATCGACGTTGGTAAATGTACCGTCGTCGTTGTCGTCGTCGTTCGGATCCTGTGCCATAGGGATGTCCGGCATGTCCGGTAGTGTTGCGGCGGTCTTGCCATGGCTTGGCGCCGGCACGACTGGCGGTGTTGTCTTTGGGGTGGTGTCCCCCGCCCCTAAACGAATCTGGCTCTTCGGCCAAAGCAGGGGCCAGCTTAGGCAGGCGCTGAGGGTCATCAGATCATCTTCGTCGACCCCGGCGGGTCGAATCGCAGGTAACAACTCGTCGCAGGCTGGCAGCACCCGAACCAGTTGAACCCTATACACGGTGGGTGGCATCGGATTACCGTGGAACACGGGGTTGCCCGGTTGAACGATTTTGCCCTTGGCGACATCAACCAACTCGTCGTTCACGAAGTGCAGGAGAGTGCACGGAACGTCGGCGGCGCCCTACGAAAACAAGTAGGGCGTCAGGGATGCCCAGTCAAAGGCAAGGAGATGAAGTCCTCGGCCGAGAGGCTTAATTAGTTACCGTGATGATGGCGTCGAGCTCAGCTAATGTCGAGGCACCGCCAACGGCGGGTGTGCAATTGACGGAGGGGCATCATCTTACATTACATCATACATAGCATGATACATTGCATCATACATTGCATCATATTCACATGTCATGCCGGCTTATCAAGCCGGGTCAGAGCAAGATTATGAAAGAAGGATCAAGATTATGAAAGATTTAACATCTTTGGGTTGTGCTTTTTCAAGCCGCCCTTACAGCAATACAGAATATGTTCTGTCTTGTTTATTTTTGCAGGTCTTGTCTATTAAGATGAGCCGCCGTTAGATTGGAAAGTTGGTTATTCTTGAAGAGCCGCCCTATCGGATATAATGTCGTGTCATCTAATTGACCGGCTCTCAGATCTCTTCAGTTGTGCTCTGTGGTAATCTACAACACTCATGGATTTATCAAATATATGTTTGCCAGTTTGCACCACAACCGTGAGCAGGGATTTCATGTCAAAGATAAAGGAATTATTTCAGGATATTCATTCCAGGTTATATTACAACTACAGTCAAATATTCATTCAAATTAGATCAATATCAGTTCAAAGAGAACTTTTTAAGTGCATTGTGAAGAGTCATATTACTCTCACACGGTCCCGAGTCGCCGCAGGCAGTCGACCCGACACTTGGGGGCTATATTATCCATGTCCAGTTTATATCAAATATGCAAGTCCCATGTCGTTGCAAGCACGCACCACGACACTTGGGGGCTAATTGTAACGCCCCGGACACACCCGCCGGTAGTTGTTACTCGTGGCAGGATCTAGACTGGCCTCACAGATCAATTCTAGTCTTTTCTACGCACTTTGTCCTCACTCATGCGCACCCGGGACCAACTTCCCGGTTGGTCACCCATCCTAGAACTACCCCAAGCCAAGCACGCTTAACTTAAGAGTTCTGTTTGAATGGGCTCCCGGAAAAGAAGGAATTCCTTATTGATATGAGTAGTCTATCATCCCTAATAAGCCAGGCTATCACATATTGTCACGCCCAAGATGCGGTCCTATCCTTATTTGGCACGAGAGCCTCGACAGGGATAGAAGCGCCTCTCGATGCGTTCACAAGAATGGATATCATTACAAGTACATATACAGAAGAGATGAGTATATGAATTGGCTTACACTCGCCACAAGCTACATCAGAGTCACATCAATACAACAACATCTCAAACATCATACATAAGAGCAGGGTCCGACTACGGACGAAATCAAACGATAAAATAACATCCATCCTTGCTATCCCAGGCTGCCACCTGGTGCCCATCCAAGATTGACGAAGAAGAAGAAGAAGAAGAACTTCAAATCAAATCAAGCAACACGCTCACGTCAAATCATCACATTACCTGTACCTGCAACTGTTGTTGTAGTAATCTGTGAGCCATAGGGACTCAACGATCTCATTTCCAAGGGTATCAGGACTATTAAAGCTTAACAGGTAAGGTATGGTTAAGTGGTGAGGCTGCAGCAAGCGACTAAGCATTTATATGAGTGTCTAACTTACGAGTACAGAAAGTAAAGTATGGTGGTCTACGCATAACGGACGTGAACTAGTAATGATCACTAACTGATCCTGAACACCTACTTACGTCAAACATAACCCCACTGTGTTCTCTTTCGGATAAGAACAAACGAGAAGAGACAGTCACGGTTACTCACACATAACCGCGGGCACGGCTTCTTGAAAAGATTTAACCCTGCAGGGGTGCTTCAACTCATCCATCATAAATTAACCACACTCAGTGGGAATAACCTCAACCACGAATCTCGTTATCTTCCTAGGGAATTCCAAAGGAAATCCAACACCTCGAGATAGCCTGAAGAAAATCACAGTTCCTCACTCGAGACGTTCGAGAAAGGTAAAACAAATCCAGCAAGGCCGCCCGACGTGTCGACGAACCCGATAGGAGCCGCGTATCTCGTTCTCAGGACACGACCGGATAAGCTAGTGTACGGTGGCCTGATAGAAATCTCCCGAGTTGCCCCGGATTGGCTCCTCACAGTGCTCTATTTTGGACCAACACTCATGAGGAGCACTGGCCCGGGGGTTGATTAAATTATCCACGGGGTGATCATTCCCTATGCAAATTTTAATTAGTTAGGAAAATGGAGTACCATTGTTGGGCCTTGCCAGACAAGTTTTAATCTAACCCGAAAATCAAGGGGGTCCCCATAACAACCCCGAGCATGTTAGGAGCGCTCATTTCTGGAACATAACACCGGTTCATAAGTAACTAAGGGCGGCAAGAGTGGAACAAAACACCGAGCAAAAGGCCAAGCCTTCCACCCTTTACCAAGTGTATATGTGCATTAAATTAAATAGCAGCAATATTGTGATATAACAAAAGAATGTCCATGTTGACACATGGAAGCAATTGCACCTGCAGCTAGAAACGCTATAAGAAGGGCTGAGCAAGCGGTAACATAGCCAAACAATGTTTTGCTGGGTCATGGAGAGGTTAGAGGCTTATCATGGCAATGTTGGGAGGCTTATCAAACAAGTGGTTGGTAGCGAGACATAACGATAAAAGACGAGACAACAGCATGGCAATGATAGTAATGGTATCCAGGGAAATGTGTCATCTTGCCTGAGATCTCGCTCGGAAGGAAAACGAATCCATGAAGAAGACGAACCAACGTAGTTGAACGAATACTCACACTTCGAATGCTCTCGGAACTCTATCGAGAAGAAGCAATCCGAAACAAACAATCAACACAAGATACACCACAACATATGCAAAACACGATGCATAACAATTATGATGCATGTCCGGTTTAATATGCAATGCATGACAATCCACAACAACCAAATACTACACATTAAGTGAAGCTCAATATGCAACGAGTTGCATATTGACGAAACTTCACGGTCGAATTATTTAGTTCACTCTCGTTAGGAACATGGCAATATTAAATGTTGTTAAACATGGCAAGGGGTGAAGCATAAATAAACTAGCTATCTAGGCATTTTAAATGAGGCCAGAAACAACTTATAGCATTTCTGAAATGACCCCATATGTTCATTATTAATTTGGTCCACATATGAACTAATCATATTTTATATTTGTTAAGCAGCAGAATAAAGCATACCATGTTATTCTACACGTCATTCTAGTCGATTTACATATATAGAACATCCCAAACGGAGCTACGGGTCAAAAGATATGAGCAATACAAGATGCACATGACATGAATGCAAATGTATGGGGAAAACAATCACAAACAACTCAAATCATGAATGCAACAAGTTATTATGAAACTACATGAGATTCTAAGCAAGTTTCATATATGGAATGTCCAAAATGGAGCTACGGTTCAACCACAATCATCGAAACAAGTTTTAGTTGAAATCAGCCAAAAACAGCAACATAGCATTTTGAACATATGAAAACAACAAGTTACAATATTTCAAAATGTTCAAACTAAGCATGGGGCAATATCATACAACATCCACTTCACTTCATCTCCACAATTCATATTCAAAACATGCATGGATCACTTGGTAGGAAGCTCACAAGTAGGCTACTTAATAACAGTTTCAGACTTGGTGAAAATAGCAGTTTTGACAGTGCAGTTTTTATCACGAAGGCATATTAACAGCGGTAAACCTATATGCTACCAATCGTATTATGACATGAAACTTAACATCATGCTAGAGGGCAATATCAACAACAAATAACTCCATTGCACCTACCACAAAAGAGGTCTAGATCACTAGCTAATCACATGGCAAGACAGCAACAAAATATAACAGATGCCAGACTTAGAAATATTTTGGACCTCAAAATAACAGATTTTTATAGCAAGTTAACAACAACAAAACAACACCTAAGCATGCATTTCTATGACAAGCAAAATGTCCATGGGCTAGGACACATAGCAAAGAGCAACTTTCATGTTGAAAATTAATTCATATCATGCACGGATTAAATCACACGAAAATGACAAAAGGGCATCCCGGCATAAATGACATGCACACAAACATGCTCAAATGGCAAAACTAAATGCACAGATAAAACTAATAGATTTTTCTGCCCCGAAAACATATATAATATGATTAGGTCCATGTAGAAAAATTAATCACAATTAAATATGCGGGTATTAGGCCTATTCACGTTTTAGCAATTCATTTATGCAAATTAAATGCAAACATCATGACCATATTTTTATCATGCATGAAAATGTGGTGTAAATGGGATGAACATTTTTAATTTGAAATTTTTATTAATTTTCTATGGACGAATAAATAATGATGATTAATGCAATTAAATGCAATTATGCAAAATGACATGTTAAATAATTTTGGCATGGGTGCAAATGGCAAATAATTAAACTACGCATTATACTAACCAATCTACATGTTGAAAATATTTTAGAACGAATGCACGGAAAATCAATTATAAGCATTTCAATTACGTGTAAACAATAATGATAAAATAATTGAAAAAACAACAACAGGAGAGGGGTTGCTCACCCTGGCCCATGGGCCAACCGATGGCTGTGGCTGGGGGGCTGGCTGAACTGGGCCGCGAGGGGGAGCGCAGGCCGGCCCACCGCGGGTGAGGCTGGGTCAACGCTCGGGCGAGCGTCCTCGTGCTCGTCACGTGCCCGAGCGGACATCGGCGGCGGCGCGGCTGCATCGCGGCGGCGGGGTGGCGCGAGGGGGGCCAAGGCTGGCCGGAACGGGTGCGGCGCGACCGGATCCGGCGACCGGCTGGCCGGATCTTGCCGGCTTCTAGCCTGGGCGATCGGGGCGGCGAGGCCAGCCGCGGAGCTCGGGCCTGCAGAGAAAAGGGAGCCGGCGGTGAGGAGGAGAGATGGGAAGGGAAGGAGGAAGAGGAGAAGGGAGGAGAGGGCTGGCTGGGCGCGGCTCCGGCGAGGGGCCACTCCGGCGAGGGGCTGGCCACGGGGACAGGAGGAGCGCCATGGGAGGCTTGGGGAGCTCCGCGAGAGCTCCGGAACGGCCGATTCGGGACGATAACCGCTTTAGGGTTTAGGGCATGCGGAACGAGGTAGGGCTAGGGGGCTTAAATAGGAAAGGGGCTGGGGTTAGGCACTGTCCGTTTCCGGACTGGCGGGTGTCGACTCGACGTCCGAAAGCGGAGGGTCGGGGCTACGGTGGCTGTGCAGAGGGGCTAAGAGGGGAAGAGAGGGAAGCAGTGCATCGCGACATGACGATTTAAAACAGAGTGAAACGACCGACGATAAGCGATGACCTCTCTGCTACGACTGACCGACGGGGCATCAAACGAACTCAGAACGCGACGAAAATAGACAGGCGGTCTACCTACGCTATAACAAGACCGCACGACAAGTTTCAACTCAATCCGAGAATATTTTGCACACGCTTTAAAACGGTTTTATTTAACGACGCCGCGGGCGCGTGCGTGTGTGGCTGGAATCGAGACGGGCAACGGCGAAACGGAGAGAACCGACAACTATGAACGGATGCAAGCTTTCGAAAACGGGATGATGCTATGCAGATGATGCAAGTGAATGCAACAGCCAGACGAACCACAGACGAAAACGAAAACTAAAGGGAATCTTCTGGAATCTTCTGGAACGTCGGTCCCGGGCTATCACACTAATGCAAGCCTATTTTTTCAAATCATTACATTGTCAGCAAGACCCTATTATCTCAAGGAGATGAACCAGCCTTTCTATATTTTTCTAAGGCCCAGCCCAGTACTTCTTAGTGACTCCGCACTTGGGGGGGCTACACCGCTCAGATCAAGTCCCAAGTCGCTGCAGGCGTGCGACCCGGCACTTGGGGGCTACAGTATTTAGTTGTTCAAACAGATTATGAGATTCAAATTGAAGACCCGGCACATCACATACTGATGAGCCGGCCCTTAGGGGCTACACCTGCTGATGTTTCATAAGGTATAAGACAGTCATAAGTCCCAGGTTGTTGCAGGCAGGACAACCCGACACTTGGGGGCTACACAGTACAATATACTATTGCAAATCACAAAGTTATCATGGATAATCTCGGAGCTTGGGGGCCACAGGTAATATGGATATATCAAAAGTTTTGAGGAGAATTTTCAAGATGTTAATTATGGAGTTCAGTTGTTAGACCCGGCATCACCAACATTCATGACCCGGCGTTATCAAAAGATCATAACCTGCCAGAGTTTATATAAACCGCCCTGCTTCACAACAATGGAAACCCGGATCTACGTCATGAGGATTTCTTATTTTCAAAATTTTCATTAAGCCAAAATATTGGAAGCCGACTCAATGGCATATGGGTATTATATTCCCAATATTTTTTCAAAGGACAGTGACATGCAAGACGTAGGCTTTTACCTCCATCGGAGGGGTCGAACCTGGGTAAACTTCGCGTCTCTCGATTCCGACCAGCCCCTTCAAGCCGCCAAATAGTTGCGCTTCTGCCCCGAATCTAAGTCCGTTCACCTCGACATCTGTCGTGACAAATCCACGGCACCCTATGAATGTGCACACGCACACCCTACCTCTATTAGCACTTCTAAGATGCTGAGCCGACACGACATTTTGAGAGGTCACCACAGGGATTTCGTAGTTGACGTTGATACACACATACACACATTCACTCACCCATGCATGTGAAAGCATACACACCCTGCCTCTATGAGCATCTCCGGGATACTGAGATGACATAACATTCTGAGATTGTCAAAGTCACCGTAGGCACCTTCTTAGTTGACGGTATACCTGACCATACCTCGGGCCGGGCCGGGCCGAAAAAAGCCCGGCGCTAAAATCCAACATCTCTCTAAAAATCATCTTTAATGGTCTGCCCACATCTCTTCCCGCGCAACCCGTCAAAGCCGACAGGATCAGGGGAGCTTCTAGGGGAATCTATATCCAGAGAAGGGGATTGATTGGTAGCCAAGATCCTCAGCATGTTACCCAAGCAAGAAAGATCAAATAACCCGAGGGGATTGGCCGAGACAGGCAGACAGCTACTCTGTTATTCAACGTTCTCGAAGTGATATAACAGCTTTGGCTTCTGTGTGGTCTACTTGTACTAGAGACTAACATAATCGCTACTCTGTTCTTCAATGTCCTCCTAGTAAAAGTTGATCTACTAGAATAAGCATTATCAGATGGGTTTGCTCCTGAGATGAAAACTTGATTTTTTGTTGATCACTGTAAAGTTCATTTCGACCTTCCAGCGCATCAATACGGCTGATGACCAAGTTCCAATTTGCAACCGGCAACAAAATGCGGGAAAGATTAACTCTTCTTATTTTAGATGCTCTTCTAGCATTTTGAATTAGAAGAGATGTCCTCATTGCCATCTGTGTTTTTGCAAGGGAGACTCCAAGTGTGCTAAAAGTTCTCAAAGCGGGGAATCTTTGATTTATAGAATGTAATCGAGGTAAAACGTGAATGAAGTTCAACAGTGGTATTAGAGTAGACTCATGGTCCAGGAAGCCAAGGTGAAAACATGTATATACCTGATTCCTTTTTATTGTGGAAACTAAAAATATAAAATATTCAAAGACTGTAATATAATCAATTTGACTCTGCAGTCAAATTGAGGTAACTTTTTCTCAGGGGAATCTTATACGAGGTAACGTCAATGTGGAATCTAGGATCATAGAATCAGCGGCCCATAACTACCTAGCAGCATCCAGAAACTCTATAGGCTAATGTCCCTATTACATGCTCGTGAATGACATACACAGACATGTTGAGAAAATATTGAAGGATAGTTCCTAAAATTCAAAGGCTCTACAATAATTACAGCCGAGCACAAGGTATTGTGAGTGATCAGTGATGTGATGGGAAAACACATTGATTTTGTTTATAGTATTCCGACTGCTGGGGTAGGGGCACAAAACAATATTTGGTGACATAAAAACACGAACTCACCTTTAATAGTAGAGATTATGGCTGGAGCAATAATATATTTTAAATACATCGGGCTACCAGCTATGATAGGTGTTGACCGAAGTGAAAATTGTATTCATGTTCTTGAACAGATCATATACCTCCTAAAATGTTGGCAAGATAAGTGTTTGTCTAGTTATGGGAAGTACATAAAATTTCATATTCAATGCAATCATTTCTTCTATCCCTATTGTTATAATGTCGCTATTCCAAATTCCGAAGAAGGTATGTAAGCATATAACTAATGCGAAGTCTGGATTTTGAGGGTGATACGAAAGAGCAAAGAAAGATGCATTGGGTTGCTTGGTGGATTATGCGTTTAATTATACCATGCTGGCAATACAGGCTTCGATAATTAGCATTTATCCAGCCGACTCCTGAGAGCAAAATTCTATCCATATGGAAATGAGTTGATGGCAGGTTCAAAGAAAGAGTCCCCGTTCACATGCCGGAGTAACTATAGCTATTATTAATACATTCATGAAAGGACATATTTGAAGGGTTAGGTCAGGCGCCCATGAATAAAATGCACAATAGGTTCTAAAACTATTCAAGGGGTGTCAAGTTAGTCCAGATACTATTACACTACACATCTAGATCCTAAATGTTTGACTTGCATCCATGAGTAAAATGCACAATAGATCCTCGCGTGTCGTCTCGTTCGGAGGGGTCTTTACACTACTAGAAAACAGGGCTTTCGTCACAGCTCGATCTACACATTAGTCCCGATTGCCTTACGAACCGGAACTAATGTGAGTATTAGTCCCGGTTCGAGCGGCTAGGGCGCCGGTCGGGCATTAGTCCCGGTTCAAATGGGACCTTTAGTCCCGGTTGGAGACACCAACGGGGACTAAAGGGGCCGATACCCTTTAGTCCCGGTTCGTGTTGTTGGAAATATGCCCTAGAGGCAATAATAAATTAGTTATTATCATATTTCCTCGTTCATGATAATCGTTTATTATCCATGCTATAATTGTATTGATTGGAGACTTAGATGCATGTGTGGATACATAGACAAAACCATGTCCCTAGTATGCCTCTAATAGACTAGCTCGTTGATCAAAAGATGGTTAAGGTTTCCTAGCCATGGACATGAGATGTCATTTGATAACGGGATCACATCACTAGGAGAATGATGTGATGGACAAGACCCAAACTACAAACGTATCATATGATCGTGTCAGTTTATTGCTACTGTTTTTTGCATGTCAAGTATATGTTCCTATGACCATGAGATCATGAACCTCACGGACATCGGAGGAGTTCCTTGTGTGTATCAAACGTCACAACGTAACTGGGTGACTATAAAGGTGCTCTACAGGTATCTCCGTGGGTGTCTGTTGACTTGACATGGATCAAGACTGGGATTTGTTACTCCGTGTGACGAAGAGGTATCTCAGGGCCCACTCGGTACTACAACATCACAATAAGCCTTGCAAGCAATGCGTCTAAGTGTTAGTCACGGGATCTTGTATTATGAAATGAGTAAAGGGACTTACCGGTAACGAGGTTGAACTAGGTATGGAGATACCTACGATCGAATCTCGGAAAAGTAACATACCGAAGAACAAAGGGAACATCATACGGGATTAACTGAATCCTTGACATAGAGGATCGACCGATAAAGATCTTCGTAGAATATGTAGGAACCAATATGGGCCTCTAGGTCCTGCTATTGGTTATTGACCGTAGAGGTGTCTCGGTCATGTCTACATAGTTCTCGAACCCGCAGGGTCTGCACACTTAAGGTTCGGTGACGTTTCGATAGTATAGAGTTATGCATAGTGGTGACCGAAGGTTGTTCGGAGTCCTGGATGAGATCCTGGATGTAATGAGGAGCTCCGGAATGGTCCGGAGGTAAAGATTGTTATATAGGAAGTCCTATTTTGGTCGTCGGAAAAGTTTCGGGCTCATCGGTAGTGTACCGGGTGTGCCGGTAGTGTACCAGGAGACCATCGGGAGGGGTATTTCGACCCAAGAGGATACATGGGCTGTGGGAGAGTGAATACCATCCCTTAGTGGGCTGGTGGAAGTCCCACACAAGGCCCATGAGGCTGGGAAGAAAAGCCCAAAGAGAAAAAGGTGGGAAAAGGCAAAAATAGGATGAATCCTAGTCGTACTAGGATTGGAGGTGGATTCCACCTCTCCTACTTGGTTCGGCCGACCCAAGGGCAGTCTCTTTGAGAGCCAAGCCTCCTCCTCTCTTTCTCTTGTATATACTAGAGGCTTTAGGGTTTTTTGCACCTGATTTTCAGCCACGTGCTACCCGTTCCTCTAGTGCATAGTTTCTCCTCTAGATCGGATTTATGCAGTGCTTAGTCGAAGCCTTGACAGAATAGCTCCACCACCATCGCCGGAGTGCCTTCACCCTGCCGGAGAACTCTTCTACCTCTCCGCTCCCTCTTGCTGGATTAAGAAGGCGGAGATCATCATCAAGTTGTACGTGTGATGAACGCGAAGCTGCCGTCCGTTCAGCGCTAGATCGGAAGGACCGTGATCAAGATCGCGGGACGGTTCGTGGTGAGATCGCGGGGCGGATCGTGATGAGTTTGCGGGACGGATCATGATTGGATTGCGGAATGGATCGTGATGAGATCGCGGGACACTTGGCGATTTGGATCGCGAAGACGTTCGACTACACCAACCACGTTTCTTAACGCTCCCCGCTTAGCGATCTACAAGGGTATGTAGATTCACTCGCCCTCTCGTAGATGCTTATCACCATGGATAGATCTACGTGTGCGTAGGAATTTATTTTTCCCATGCAACATTCCCCAACAGTGGCATCATGAGCTAGGTCTATGTGTAGATGAGATCTCGAGTAGAACACAAATAGTTTGTGGGCGTTGATGCTTAGATTGCTTCCTCCCTTGGTCGTGTTTTGGTTCAGTGGTATTGTGAGATGAAGCGGCCCGGACCAACATTACTCATACGATTACGAGAGGCCGGTTTCCTCGACCGCAACTTGTTGCATAGATGGCTTGCGGGTGCCAGTTTCTCTCACTTTAGTTGGATCGGATTCGACAAAGGCGGTCCTTGAGAAGGTTGAAAAGCAACTAGTGTAACACCGTTGTGGTTTTTGCGTAGATGAGAATTGTTCTTGCTATATACCCGTAGCATCCACGTAAAATATGCAACAACAATTAGAGGACATCTAAGTTGTTTTTGCAGGGTATGTTGTGATGTGATATGGCCAATTACATGATGTAATATATGTGATGTATGCAATGATCATGTGATGTATAGATTATCATGACTTGCATTTCGATGAGTACGCAACCGACAGGAGATCATGGTGTCGTGCCGGTGCCGATGAAGACCATGCCGGTGCTTTCTAGATGGAGATCAAAAGCACAAAGTTCATGGCCATATCATGTCACTTATGATTTGCATGTGATGTTAATCCTTTTATGCACCTTGTTTTTCTTAGGATGACGGTAGCATTATAAGGTGATCCCTCACTTAAATTTCAAGATAAATTGTGTTCTCATCGAGTGTGCACCGTTGCAAAAGTTCTTCGTGTAGAGACACCATGTGATGACCGGGTGTGATAGACTCTACGTTCACATCCAACGGTGCAAGCCAGTGTTGCACATGCAGAACACTCGGGTTAAATTTGAAGAGCCTAGCATGTACAGACATGGCCTCGGAACACAAGAGACCGAAAGGTCGAACATGAGTCATATAGAGATATGATCAACATGATGATGTTCATCATTGAAGCCACCTCAACTCACGTGATGATCGGACTTGAGTTGGTGAATTTGGATCATGTATCACTCGTATGACCGGAGGGATGTCAATTTGAGTGGGAGTTCTGATTAATTGAACTCTTTATCATGAACTTAGTCAGTAGTGCCTTTGCAAATTATGTTGTAGATTACTAGCTCGCGCTGTAGCTCTCTTGATTTTTTATATGTTCCTAGAGAAATAGAGTTGAAAGATGATGGTAGCAATATTGCGGACTAGGTCCGTGATTTGAGGATTGTCCTCATTGCTGCACAGAAAGCTTATGTCCTTAATGCACCGCTCGGTGTGCCAGCCCCTCTAGTGTCGTTTGTAGATGTTGTGAACATCTGACAGGCACGTTCTGATGACTACTTGATAGTTTAGTGTGTCATGCATTACGGCTTAGAATTGAGGCTCCAAAACGTTTTGAACGTCACGGAACATATGAGATGTTCTAAGAGCTGAAATTAGGATCTTAGGCTCATGCCCGTGTTGCGAGATATGAGATCTCCAACAAGATTCTTTGTCTGCAAGATGAAAGAGAATATCTCAATCGTTGAGCATGTGCTCAGATTGTCTGGGTGCTACAATCGTTTGAATCGAGTGGGAGTTGATCTTCCAGATAAGATACTGATTGATATAGTTCTCCAAGTCACTGTCACTAAGCTACTAGAACTTGGTGATTAACTATAAAATATCAGGGATAGAAATAATGATCCCTGAGCTGTTCACGATGTTTGACACCGCGAAGGTAGAAATCAAGAAGGAGCATCAAGTGTTGATGGTTTGTAAAACCACTAGTTTCGAGAAGGGCAAGGACAAGGAGGAAAACTTCATGGATGGCAAGTCAGTTGCTGCTCCAGTGAAGCAACCCAAAGTTAAACCCAAACCTGAGACTAAGTGCTTCGATTATGAGGAGAGCGGTCGCTGAAGCAGAACAACCCTAGATACTTGGTAGATAAGAAGGCTAGCAACATCGACAAAAGTATATTTGATATACGTGTTAATGATGTGTACCTTACGAGTACTCCTAGTAGCACCTGGGTATTGGATACCAGTTCGGTTGCTAAATGTTAGTAACTCGAAATAAAATCTATGGAATAAACGGAGAACTAGCTAAGGGTGAGGTGACGATGTGTGTTGAAAATGTTTCCAGGGTTGATGTGATCAACATCGCACGCTCTCTTTACCTTCGAGATTAGTGACAAACCTAAATAAATGTTATTTGGTGTTTTGCGTTGATCATGAACATGATTAGATCGTGTTTATTGCAACAGGGTTATTCATTTAAGTTAGAGAATAATGGTTATTCTGTTTACATGAATAATACCTTCAATGGTCATGCACCCAGTGAGAAGGGTTTGTTGAACTCTTGATCGTAGTAATACACAAGTTCATAACATTGATGCCAACAGATACAAAGTTAATAATGATAGTACCACATACTTGTGGCACTGCCGCTAAATGTCATATTGGTATAAAGCGCATGAAGAAACTCCATGTCGATAGATCTTTGGACTCATTCGATTTCGAATCGGTTGAGACATGCGAACCATGCCTTTTGGGCAAGATGACTAAGGACCCCGTTTTATGGATTGATGGGGCGGGGAAGTGATTTATTGGAAATGATACATGTTGATATATGCAATCCAATGAGTCTTGTAGCGTGTGGTGGATATCGTTATTTTCATAACTTCACTGATAATTTGAGTAGATATAGTGTATATTTACTCAATAAAACACAAGTCTGAATCGTTTGAAAGGTTCAAGCAAATTCAGAGTGAAGTTTAAGATCATCGTGACAAGAAGATAAAAATGTGTACGATGTGATCGTGGAGGTGAATATCTGAGTTACGAGTTTGGTATACAACTTTAGACAATGTGAAAGTTGTTTCACAACTCGCACCACCTGGAACACCATAGTGTGATGGTGTGTCCGAAAGTCATAGTCGTGCTCTATTGGATATGGTGCGTGCTATGATGTCTCTTATCGTTTTGCTACTATAATTTTGGGGTTATGCATTAGAGACAACTACATTCACTTTAAATAGGGCACCATCTAAATCCGTTGAGATGACACCGTGTGAATTATGGTTTGATAGAAACCTAAGCTGTCATCTCTTAATATTTGGGGTTGCGACGCTTGTGTCGAAAATGTTTTCATCTAATGAGGTCGAACCCAAAGCGGACAAATGCATCTTCATAAAATACCCTCAAAACAGTTGGGTGAACCTTCTATCTCAGATCAAAGTGCAAAGTGTTTGTTGCTAAAACGGGTCCTTTCTCGAGAAAGAGTTTCTCTCGAAAGAGTTGAGTGGGAGGAAGATAGAACTTGATGAGGTTATTGAACCTTTGTTCCAACAAGAGAATAGCATAGTGCAGGAAGATGTTTCTATGAAGCCTACGTTAGTTGAAGAGGAAGTTAATGATGATGATCATGAAGCTTCGGATCAAGTTACTATCGAACCTCATAGGTCGACAAGGATGCGTACTGCTCCTGAGTGGTACGACAATCCTGTCTTGAAGGTCATGTTGTTGGACAACGATGAACCTACGAGCTATGGAGAAGCGATGATGGGCCCGGATTCCGACAAAATGGTTAGACACCATGAAATCCAAGAAAGTATCCATGTATGAAAACCAAGTGTAGACTTTGGTAGACTTGCTCGTTGGACGACAGGTCGTCGAGTACAAATGGATCTTTAAAATAAAGACAGATGCTGATGGTAAATGTTACCATTTGTAAAGCTCGACTTGTTGCAAAGATGTTTGTGACAAGTTCAAGGAGTTGACTGTGATGAGACTTTCTCAGTCGTAGCGATGCTAAAGTCTGTTCGAATTATGTTAGCAGTTGCTGCATTTTTCAATTATGAAATCTAGCAGATGGATGTCAAGACATCATTTCCTTAACGGTTTTCTTGAGGAAAGGTTGTATGTGATACAACCAGGAGGTTTTGCCAGTCCTAAGGATGCTAAATGGTGTGCAAGCTTCAGTGATCCTTCTATCGACTGAAGCAAGCATCTCGGAGTTGGAATATACACTTTGATGAGGTGATCAAAGTTTTGTAGCTTATACAAAGTTTATGAGAAACTTGTATTTACAATAAAGTGAGTGGGAGCACTATAGAATTTCTGATAAGTATAAGTATTGATCGGGGACTTAGATGCATGTGTGGATACATAGACAAAACCATGTCCCTAGTATGCCTCTAATAGACTACCTCATTTATCAAAAGATGGTTAAGGTTTCCTAGCCATGGACATGGGATGTCATTTGATAACGGGATCACATCATTAGGAGAATGATGTGATGGACAAGACCCAAACTACAAACGTAGCATATGATCGTGTCAGTTTATTGCTACTATTTTCTGCATGTCAAGTATATGTTCCTATGACCATGAGATCATGCAACTCACGGACATCGTAGGAGTGCCTTGTGTGTATCAAACGTCACAACATAACTGTTTGACTATAAAGGT
This sequence comes from Hordeum marinum, assembly GCA_022496015.1. NCBI lineage: Eukaryota > Viridiplantae > Streptophyta > Magnoliopsida > Poales > Poaceae > Hordeum > Hordeum marinum. Next base: position 38,071,080 of record CM039677.1, read on the forward strand.
GCTCTACAGGTATCTTCGAGGGTGTCTATTGAGTTGGCATGGATCAAGACTGAGATTTGTTACTCCGTGTGACGGAGAGGTATCTTAGGGCGCACTCGGTAATACAACATCACAATAAGCCTTGTAAGCAATGTGTCTAAGTGTTAGTCATGGGATCTTGTATTACGGAACGAGTAAAGAGACTTGCCGGTAACGAGGTTGAACTAGGTATGGAGATACCGACGATCGAATCTCGGGCAAGTAACATACCGAAGAACAAAGGGAACATCATACGTGATTAACTGAATCCTTGACATAGAGGTTCGACCGATAAAGATCTTCATAGAATATGTGGGAACAAATATGGGCATCCAGGTGCTGCTATTGGTTATTGACCGTAGAGGTGTCTCGGTCATGTCTACACTTATGGTTCGGTGACGTTTCGGTAGTATAGAGTTATGCATGATGGTGACCGAAGGTTGTTGAGAGTCCTGGATGAGATCCTAGATGTCACGAGGAGCTCCAGAATGGTCCAGAGGTAAAGATTGATATATAGGAAGTCCTATTTTGGTCGCCGGAGAAGTTTCGGGCTCATCGGTAGTGTACCGGGAGTGCCGGTAGTGTACCGGGAGACCATCGGGAGGGGTATTTCGACCCAAGAGGCTACATGGGCTGTGGGAGAGTGAATACCATCCCTTAGTGGGCTGGTGGAATTCCCACACAAGGCCCATGAGGCTGGGAATAAAAGCCCAAAGAGAAAAAGGTGGAAAAGGCAAAAATAGTATGAATCCTAGTCTTACTAGGATTGGAGGTGGATTCCACCTCTCTACTTGGTTCGGCCGACCCAAGGGCTGGATATTTGAGAGCCAAGCCTCCTCCTATCTTCCTCTTATATATAGTAGAGGTTTTAGGGTTTTTTGAACCTGATTTTGAGCTACGTGCTACCCGTTCCTCTAGTGCATAGTTTCTCCTCTAGATCGGATTTCTGCAGTGCTTAGGTGAAGCCCTGCCGGAATAGCTCCACCACCTTCGCCGGAGCACCGTCACGCTGCCGAAGAACTCTCCTACCTCTCCGCTCCCTCTTGTTGGATCAAGAAGGAGGAGATCGTCATCAAGCTGTACATGTGCTGAACGCGGAGGTGCCATCTGTTTGGCGCTAGATCGGAAGGACCATGATCAAGATCGCGAGACGGTTCGTGGTGAGAGCGCGCGATGGATCGTGATGAGATCGCAGGACGGATCATGATTGGATCGCGGGATGGATCGTGATGAGATCGCAGGACACTCGGCGATTTGGATCGCGAAGACGTTCGACTACACCAACCGCGTTTCTTAACGCTTCCCGCTTAGCGATCTACAAGGGTATGTAGATTCACTCCCCCTCTCGTAGATGCTCATCACCATGGATAGATCTGCGTCTGCGTAGGAAATTTTTTGTTTCCCATGCAATATTCCCCAACACGTGTCTCCAACCGGTAGTAAAGGTGAAGCCTTTAGTCCCGGTTGGAGACACGAACCGGGACTAAAGGGGTCGGGGCTTTAGTCCCGGTTCGTATCCCCAACCGGGACTAAAGGCTAGAACTTTAGTCCCGGTTAGAGATACCAACCGGTATTAATGGTTTTAAACTATCTAAATTTGATAACTACTCGCACTAACAGAAAGTTTGTAATTGTTTTGACCTAAAGCAAACAATATTCATTAAAAAACTATTAATATTCTAACAGTTATTCCAAATCTAAAAACAGAAATGAGAAAAAAAAGAGAAAATACACCTTTAGTCCCGGTTGGAACCACCAACCTCGACTAAAGGCCCCTTCCTGCGCGGAATTTGGGCCGCCGAAAAGGAGACCTTTAGTCCCGGTTGGTGGATCCAACCGGGACTAAAGGGTCTTTATTCCCGGTCGAGGACACCAACCGGGAAAGGCACTTCGGTATTTAGCCCCTCCTTCTTCCTCCTGAGTTTCTCCCCCGACGCCACACTCCACTACGTATGCTGCCAGGCTGCCAAATCCACCTCGGCACCGTTGTCGTCGCCATTGCTGCTCCTCACCAGTCTCCTCCATCGCCCTTGCTACCCGTCTCCTCGACAATGCCGGTAAGGCTCCCCCTTCCTCTCTGTCCACGTCGGCCCCATGCGCCTCCACGGCTAGCCCCCGTCCACCGCAGCACCACCGCCGGACCCGCATCCGCCCAAGCCTCTGCCTCCATCGACGCCACAACAGCACCGCTCCTAGCCCCGCCTCCGGCTCCACCCCCGCCTCTGCCTCTGCCTCCTCCGACGCCACAACGTCACCGCCACCGGCCCCGCCTCAAAATTTCAAAAAACAATTGTCGTAGGAGTCCCCGACGATCGACGAAGGAGTCCCTGACCTTCTCCGGTGAGGAGTTCCCGACGATCGCCAGTGAGGAGGCATTAGCTATTTTATATTAGGCAGATAGATGATGATTTTTATTAAACGATGATTGCTAATTAGATGATGATGATACATGATGATGATGATGATTAGTTAGATGACGATCGATTAATGATGATTAGCCTCCCCGAATTTTTTTCATATTTTAGATGTTTAGATGCATGTGTTTAAAATTTTAGATGTTTAAATGTTTAGTTGCATAGAGTAGCCGTTGAGTCGTCGATGCCCGACCAGCATCCTCGTCGTCGACTCGGTGGCAACAACCTGCTTGAGAGGCGTCATGTCCGGGACTGGGCTCTGCCGAGCTGTCATTGGAAGGTGTCGCCTTCCAGGGCGCGCAACTTGATGAGGAATCAGGGTCCCGTTGTCGACCCAGAGGTTCTTTGGTGGTTGTCACGTGGACCACTGTCGATGCAGAGGGAGCCAGCCCCCACGGAGTGTTGGGGAACGTCGCATGGGAAACAAAAAATTTCCTACGCACACGCAGATCTATCCATGGTGATGAGCATCTACGAGAGGGAGAGTGGATCTACATACCCTTGTAGATCGTTAAGCGGGAAGCGTTAAGAAACGTGGTTGGTGTAGTCGAACATCTTCGCGATCCAAATCGCCGAGCGTCCCGCGATCCCATCACGATCCGTCCCGCGATCCAATCATGATCCGTCCTGTGAACTCATCACGATCCGTCTCACGATCTTGATCACGATCCGTCCCGCGAACTCATCACAATCCGTTCCGCAATCTCATCACGAACCATCTCACGATCTCGATCACGGTCCTTCCGATCTAGCGCCGAACGGACGGCACCTCCGCGTTCAGCACACGTACAGCTTGATGACGATCTCCGCCGTCTCGATCCAGCAAGAGGACGGAGAGGTAGAAGAGTTCTCTGGCAGCGTGATGGCGCTCCGGCGATGGTGGTGGAGCAATTCCGGCAGGGCTTCGCCTAAGCACTGTGGAAAACCGATCTAGAGGAGAAACTATGCACCGGTGGAACGGGTAGCACGTGGCCGTAAATTCTGTGCAAAACCCTTCTAATCCACCAGTATATATAGGAGGAGAGGTAGAGGAGGCCTTGGCACAGGGCCAAGCCCATCTAGGAGTCGGCCGAAGCTAGGGGGAGGAGTCCTACTCCTCCTCCAATCCTAGTAGGAGTAGGACTCTCCCTTTTTGCCTGTTTCCACTCTTTTTCCTTTGGGTTTCTTCTCCCAAACCGCATGGGCCTGTTGCGGCTATTCCATCAGCCCACTAAGGGTTGGTTAATACTTTCCCACAGCCCATGAAGCCTCTTGGGTCGAAATACCCCTCCCGAAGGTCTCCCGGTACACTACCGACACTCCCGGTACACTACTGATGAGCCCGAAACTTTTCCGGCGACCAAACTGGGACTTCCTATATATGAATATTTACCTCCGGACAATTTCGGAGCTCCTCGCGACGTCCGGGATCTCATCCAGGACTCCGAACAACCTTCGGTCACCACCATACATAACTCTACAGTACCGAAACGTCACCAAACCTTAAGTGTGTAGACCCCGCGGGTTCGAGAACTATGTAGACATGACCGAGACACCTCTACGGTCAATAACCAATGGCGGGACCTAGATGTCCACATTGGTTCCTACATATTCTACGAAGATCATTATCGGTCGAACCTCTATGTCAAGGATTCAGTTAATCCCGTATGATGTTCCCTTTGTTCTTCGATATGTTACTTGGCCGAGATTCGATCGTCGGTATCTCCATACCTAGTTCAACCTCGTTACCGGCAAGTCTCTTTACTCATTCCGTAATACAAGATCCCGTAACTAACACTTAGTCACATTGCTTGCAAGGCTTATTGTGATGTTTTATTATCGAGTGGGCCCTGAGATATCTCTCCGTCACACGGAGTAACAAATCCCAGTCTTGATCCATGCCAACCCAACAGACACCCTCGGAGATACCTGTAGAGCACCTTTATAATCACCCAATTACATTGCGACGTTTGATACAAACAAGGCACTCCTCCGATGTCCGTGAGTTGCATGATCTCATGGTCATAGGAACACATACTTGACATGCAAAACAGTTGCAATAAACTGACACGATCATATGCTACGTTTGTAGTTTGGGTCTTTTCCATCACATCATTCTCCTAATGATGTGATCCCGTTATCAAATGACATCTCATGTCCATGGCTAGGAAATCTTAACCATCTTTTGATCAACGAGCTAGTCTATTAGAGGCATACTAGGGACATGGTTTTGTCTATGTATCCACACATGCATCTAAGTCTCCGATCAATACAATTACAACATGGATAATAAATGAGTATCATGAACAAGGAAATATGATAAAAACTAATTTATTATTGCTTCTTGGGCATATTTCCAACACGGGGGTGGTACGTCGCCATGTCAGGGAGGAGGATTAGCACATCCGACGCTACATGGCTGCGTTCGACGCCAGGTTCACCAATACCTGGCAGGTCCTATCATGGTTCCTTCCCTTTGGGTGTCCATCCCTTGCGCCACGGGACGTCAACTGGATCTGTATTACTGATATTATATGACGATATTCGATAATGTATTAGTGATATTATATGACCATATTTTTGCATTGCCTTTTATTGATTTGCATATCTCCGGTTTTGCTTATTGAATGCATTCTAATTGTTTTATACTTATTCTGGTAAGTTAAGCTATGGACGGTAGAGACAGAGACCGTGATCAAGAGAATGTCATGTACGACATGATACGCTCTAGAAACGAAGAGAATGAAGAAGTAGGTGATGGCTCACAATACCTTAACCCATGCGGTCAGGGAGTTGATGAAGAGCAACCAAGATGCGAAGGGGAACCATCTTAGAATGATGGCGAAGAAATTTTCTCCATTTAACAAAGTACAGCGAGGTATTAATTTGCTCCCTGGTGATCATCAGGTATATTGATTATTTTTTATGTAGTAAAGAATTTTTCTTGTTTTAGCCCTCCGGATGGAGCAAATCTTCTACAAGGGTTAAATGTGGCCCGACAAAAAAAGGTGAAAGAAGGCATAAAGTACAACATCGATCAAATCAGAGAATATGACGAACTGATTGCTCCTAAAAATAATGCGGAAAAATTTATACGCCAATGCGGAGTTATCGTTAGGGACCAAATCCTGACCCCCATCCAAGAATAAAATAAGAAAAAAGATATCGGAGTTCCTTTTGTCAACGAAAGATCAAAAACTTTGCATTGGGAGGCGCTCATGAAACATTTCACCCTACCAGAGGGTCTCACAGATATCCAACAAGAGAAAGCCAAGAAGTGTGCTCTTAAGAAGATGGCCACACAATTCCATTCTTGGAAGAAAAGATTATGGAACAATTACATGAAAGAAGGAAAGAACACTCTAGAAATCAAAGGAGAACATGTCAAGTTAAAAAATGACAGGGACAAATTTGTGGAGTTCAAGGAATCAGAAGCAGCTAAGGAATGGTCGAGAGTAAACAAGATAAATTACGACAAAAAAATGTGGCGCCATCATCTGGGGCTAGGTGGCTACAAGTCTAGGTTGCCAAAGTAGGATGAATCCGAGAGAAACATGAAGGTTGCAGGGGTCACTCCACAAATAGAGACTTGGCCTGACAGGTGCAGGACTTTGTTTTATGCACATGGGGGAATGTTGGACCTAAAGACAAGCGAGGTTCTTGAATAGGCAAGTCTTAAAGTAGCCACGAACGAGTTACTTAAAGCAATAGAAGAAGCTCGAATGGGTGTGTACCAGCCCGAGAGAGAGAACGGTGAGCTTACACGCGCCCTGAAGAATCGTGAACACCCGGGACGAACACGAGGCAAAGGCCTTGTTCTGTGGCTTCTGGGGTTTGCGTATTGGAACGACAATTACAAAAGCCATGACAGAAAGAAGAAGCATGAAGTAGATTGGATTCAAATGGTTGAATCAAACAACACGGACTTGGAACACAAATACATGCTACAGCAGGAGCAAATCAACAAACTTGGCCAGCAAGGCGCGTCACACTAGAAGGAGCAACCATATCTAGCATTGGATGGTACCATTCCATCATCTATACCAAAAAGCAGCACGGGTTCCATGGGGGTCCCGGCCGATGATGCACTGCTGGCTCGCTACCCCATGGATGATATCCTAGAGTCGACAGTTTGTGAGCTACACGTGAAACTAAATAACATATCCATGAAGGTGGCGGACGGCTTTGCTTTACCGAGTGCACCTGAAAGCAACCTTCCATGGCAATCCGATTCCACCTGGCTATGCTCGTGTCGGGGTGTAGGGAGTTGTGTCAGCATATGAATTGCTAGAACTTGACTTTGTTGGAGGTGAAGCGGAGTGGACACTGGGAAAATCCATGTGTTGTCTCATTTTATGGAAAAAGGAATGGATCATGTTTAACAACTCAGTGCCAAGGCCATCGACTACTTCTCCAACTGCACCGCGTCAGCAAACTCCAACCCACCTCGAGACGGAGCACTGGGTGAGTCTGCGATCTTCGCCGCGTCAGCCGAATCCATCCCACCTCGAGACGGAGCGCAGGGCGAGTTCGCCATATTGATCTCCGCCGCGTCAGTCGAATCCATCCCACCCTGAGAAGGAGCATAGCGTGAGTTCGCGATATGGATATCCGCCGAGTCCAAAGTGGAAGAGAGCACAAAAAAATAAACCCGAGCCACCTGTCAAAAAGAAGCAAGCTTACGAGAAGACTGGAGAGGAAACCGTTGAACAAGTGGCTATTAAATTGCAGGCCCATTTTGTACCGAAACCGCCCCTGCCACCAAAGGAGAATGTACTTGAGGAAGTTGTACAACACTTTTTGGATGCAACTAAACCGACAAAGAAAAGGGTGCTTCTATCAGACTATGGTCGTTGTATTAGCAAGTCCTATGATAAAAAAAACCCAGAAGTCGAGTGGTAGTAGTAAATGCGGGAACTATGTTCCCTAGCTCGGAGAATAGGTAGTGCAATTGATCACCCTCATCGAGGTGAGTACCGATAGGGTGGTAATAACAGACGCTGATTGGGAGAAGGCGAGAGAGATCGGTATCACTGTTGAACAACTCCTAGAGATCGAGGAATTCCCACCGACGGATCCAAAGTAACTAACATGGAAATATGTCCTCGGGAAACCTCTTGTGAGTCCTAACGATGAGAAGCTTCTATCAACCCATATGCACAACCAAGGTTGTCAGAATCGTGATTTTGAATCGGATCGGAGCTCCGATGGTAGGATCGCAAATCATAGAATCTTCACTAGCAGGATCGTAGAAACGTAGATTCTATGAACTAAAATCGTAGAATCATAGGGGTTAGTTTGGATCGTAAAGTCGTAGAATCGTATAACAGAATCGCAATTCTGACAACCTTGTGCACAACTTGCATGACTGGTACATGAGAGAAGTAAAGTGCGGACGACAGAGCCTCATGGTGAAAGTCGAGTGAGATCATTAAATCCATGAAAATGATTTGTGGATTAAAAATAAAGAATTTTTTCAATTATCCAATCAAAAATCACTCGACAAATATCTCCTCATTGATATTGTCTGTAAGTGATTTCTTTCTATATTTTAAGTCTCTAGCTCAGCTCATTCATTGCATGAAACTATCCTTACTATATTCTTTTTTGTGGTATTATGCAGAGTGCAAATTTTTGAATTGAATAGAGATGGAGTCTATGGCATTGGGTTCATTGACCCAGATACCGTTAATGACAAGGTGTTAACTAGTTACTCTAAACAAAAGGAGAAAATGTTGCTAAGGTTTTTGAAGGCCCTAAATAGCAAACCAGAAATATTTTTACCTTACAACTTCAGGTGAGTGTTACTGTCTTGTACTACAAATTCTATTTTTGCTTATATATATACTCGATGTTAAGTGTATAGTTGATGAGTTATGCATGCCCGCTTATATACAAATCATGTTCGCAGCTTCCTTTGGATCTTGCTAATCATTAGAGTTGACGATGGAACTGTTAAAGTACTGAACTCACTACGTAAAGACCCTGAAAAATACAGAAGCCTGTATTTGATGCTCCACAAGTAATTTCAATCATTAACGCGCTATGTCGGCCTCATTAGTTCGTTATCTGATATCAAGTAATTACTAACTCCTTTATTCATTTTTTTTGCTGAGCAGGGTTTGAAAAAAGTTCATGGGAGAGGTTACAAGTGAATGGAAACCAGAATTGAAATGGCAAAAGTCCAAGGTATTTAACTAGTACTAGCTACGTCCGCACATCTCTTTAATTATAGTTTCAATATCATTATCATGCTTGATTATTATGTGATTGAATTCTATTCTCGAAAGTGCATGAAGCAGGAACAGGGGACTGATTTATGTGCTTACTTCGTTTATGAGAACATTCACTTTATGACCGAAAAGACCAAAACGACAAGAGATCTTTGGGTACTTAAACAACATTCATATTTTTTTATCATGATATAATATATATACACAATACTAACATATTCATATATTGATCTCCTTCTTTAAAGAGGAACGAGATGCGGGATAAGCTCCTACCAAAGGAGCGCATACGAGCAATTCAAGAGGAAATAGCGGGATTTTTGCTTGAGCAGGTCATATCTCCCGCCGGAGAATACCATTACACCTAATGCCTACATGTAATGATATGCAAATTGTATGAGAACTTCTATATATACCAAATTGTACATATGCGTATGCATGGTCGCACCAGAAATTCCATGATATATGATTCATTATACGAGAAATCCTATTATATATACATAAGGTGTACAGTATGTAGTAGCGTAAAATATATTTGAAATGAAAAAAAGAATTAAATGGACAAAAATGAAAAGGAAAATAAACAATAAAACCTAAACCCATAGACCCCCAAGCCCCTAACTCTTTAGTCCCGGTTGGTGTTACCATCAAGAGGTTTAAGGCAGGGACACCCACTATCTCCCTATATGTTCTTAATTTGTTCAGAAGGGCTATCTAGCTTACTAGATCATGAAGAAGAGATTGGAGGAATTGAAGGTAGAGATGCACCATCTATATCCCACCTACTTTTTGCAGATGACTCGCTGATTCTTATGAAAGCAAATATCCAAAATGCAAGCACACTAAAAGAGTCTTGGAGGTTTATTGTGTAAGTATGCCTAAATCTAGCATTTTCTTCAGTCCGAATACAAGTGTACATGTGAGAGAAGAGGTATGTACAAACCTGGATATTCTAACTGAAGCATTAACAGATAAATACCTGGGTCTCCCCACTATGGTAGGAGGGGATAGGAGCGTGTGTTTTCAGCATCTCATTGATAGAATCTGCCACAGGATTAAGGGCTGGAAGGAAAAGATGCTCTCAATGAAGGGGAAAGAGATATTGTTGAAGGCAGTGGGCCAAGCAATCCCCTCCTATGTTATGTCAGTATTTAAACTACCCGAAAAACATATGCGAGGCAATTACCGATGAGATTGCAGGATTTTGGTGGGGGGCAACGAGGAAAATAAGAAGATGCATTGGTTCGCATGGTGGAAGTTATGCACCCCAAAGAGTAAGGGTGGGTTTGGGTTTAGAGACCTTCACAGTTTATTCTCGCTTTACTAGCAAAATAGTGTTGGCGTCTACTCCGGAATCCCGAATCTTTGTGTGCAAGAATTCTACGTGCAAAGTACTAACCCGATGGCAACATACTCATGGTTGGCCCCAAGAAGGGTTCTTCGTTTACATGTCAAATCATTGTATCTGGTATACAAACATTTAAGAGAGGATGCATTTGGCGTGTGGGTACGGGCTCACAAATCAACATCTGAAATGATCCTTGGATTCCCTCTAGAGAAACTAGGAAAATTATAACTCCAAGGGGAGTAGTTATGTTGAGCCATGTTGAGGAACTTATTGATCCTTACACCGGACAGTGCGATGAGAGCTTGATCAGGAAGACTTTGTGTCAATTGATGTGCATAGGGTCTTACAAATCCCTCTTCGGTTGCAGGTGATAGAAGACTTTGTGTCATGGCATCACAACCGATCAAGAGTTTTTACTGTACAGTCGGCCTATCATGCATGTACAATTCCAACACCAATTTGGTTACATAGAAACTCAAAGGGTAGCACAAGGGAGTCGGCCGAATGATATATGGAAGCGTGTATGGGAACTTCGAATTCCTGGGAAGGTTAAGCACTTTGTGTGGAAGGTAATCAGCGGAGCCCTGCCTTGTTATGGTATCCTTGCAAACTGCCACATACCTGTCATGGGACAAAGCCCGATATGCCATACAGGGTTCGAAGATGCACAACATTGCTTATTTACATGTGAAAGAGCGATGGATATTTAGAAGGAGCTGGGACTTACGGAAGAAGTTCAGAAAACTGTGGCGGGGGACCGGTCAGGCTCCTTCACAATGGCTTATCTTATAGAGTGACATGATACTAAAAACACTCTGTCTATGGCTGAGTTGATCGCTGTGGGAAGCTGGTACATATGGTGGCAGCAACGACAAATTGTCAAAGGTGAGGCTGTCCGGCAGTCAGGCCAAACCGTTATATGAATAAGAGTTCTAGCGACAAATTTCATTCGCTCACTAACTCCTGACCAGCCGGTGGTGAAGCGTGATCAGATGTGGCACAAGCCAAAGAGAGGAGTGGTCAATATTGACGTTGATGCATCCTGTAGTGCAGAAAATATGTCTGCGCGCACAGGAGCAGTGGCACGAGATGAACATGGGGAGTTTATAGCTGCTGTAGCCTGGTTCATACCGCATGTGATGTCAGTGGACGTGGCAGAGATGATCGCTATTCGGAATGGCCTCTATCTAGAAGGAAAGATTGGTTGTAACATGCTACATATTGAGTCTGATAGCTCAAACACAGTGGATGCTCTCAACTCAGAAACCTTCCTTGGTCATGAAGCGGCTATACTTTTGGAAAGTAAGCAGATTGGTCTAGACTATGCAAAATATGAAGTAAGTAAGTGCCCTCGGGAAGCAAACAATGTAGCTGATTGTAGAGGAAAATCGTCTCGCTAGTAGATCGTTGATGTTATCCCGGACTTTATTTCTCACCTTATTGTAAACGATCTCGCCATTATCCAAGTAATAAAGGTTTACATTGTCAAAAAAAAAAACCCCGAGACTAAAGGACCTCATGCCCTGGCGCGCGCTGCCAACCACGTGGCCAGGGTTTAGTCCCGGTTCGTAGCCAACCGAAACTAAAGGCTTGGACCCTTTAGTCTCTACTAGCAAAAGGTCCGTGCGTCGCAACGGAAAAAACTATCACATTTAGCATCAACCATATCTACTTCTTGCCATCCTTTTATCGGGGCACTATTGTCATGTCTTTTATTTCTTTTATGACGCACATCTCATCTTTTATCGGATCTCTTTTGTGCCACGTGTCCTCTTTTTTATTTATTTATAGAGCCCACTTCACATCTTTATCTAGCCATCTCGGATTTTCTTACCATGACATTCCACATCAAACATTTGATACGTGTTTGTGATCATAAAACATTATTTTTTTGAAAAATCAAATCAGGTTTTTGTAAACATGATATTTTGCGTAATCCCGAAGATTTTTTCAAAGAATCGAAGAATTTTTGAAGTTTTTCATCTGTTTTGAAAAATACGAACAATTTTCAAAAACATGAACACTATTTGAGTTTGTGAACAAATTTCATGAGAATGGTATTTGGAATTTCAAAGAAAATTTTCAAAAATACATTTTTTATATCGTGATAAATTTTATAAAATTTCAAATAATTTATGAAAGTTTCTTCACATTTGTTAGAAAGGAGCTTTTTAAAAATAAAAAAAGAACAAAGGAAAAAAGGAAAAGCTAAAAGGAAAATTGTTGGATCTGCTCTGTCATCGATTCTTATAAAACTTACGTTGCTATGCACAATATGCACGAGGGCTGCTGAAAATTCTTAAGTAACAAATTCATAAATTTAAGAACCTTACATTTTGAGTTTTAAATAACTGCTTTTTTGGGGGAGAGTTTAGTTAACTGCTTGCAATCCATATGCGAAAGAAATGTATGAGATATTTTCAATTCTATTTTTCATAAGTTTGTATTCTTCTATCTTTTTTTCCAGCCCCAGTTCAGCATTTCCTTTGAGACCAAACAAATTCGGCATATACACTTGAAATTAATGGAAGGGATTATGTTGGACAAGAGACTGTTGGTTTTAGATGGTTAGATCAAATCACAGAAGCTATGTGCATACGTGCAAGTGAGCGTCAAACAAGCACCCATGCTAGTACCTTGATTGATGGACAATAAGCTGGCTAGCACTACTGCACGTCTAGTAGTAGATGGACGTACGTGTAGCCTTCCTTTCGTGATCGACTTGAGAATATATATTCTCAAGAGCTATAGATGGAATCGATCAATCGTCTTTGACGTCTCCGGTGCCTCGTCGGAACGTCTCGAGGTAAACTCCCCGAAGATACAGATCGATGGATTGATAGCCGCAGGGGTGTGTTGCTCCTCGATTTTTTTTACTCTATTGCTTTTTTCTCACAACAGGTGTGTACCAATATATTATCAGCTAACCAACACAAGCTAGCCTAGTCGGCATCTAATTCTAGTCCAACACGGACACATACACATATCGAATTTGAAACTGTGTTTAATTCTGACAGAGACGTTCCAGATCCCCGTTTAATGACATTGCGCATATGAATTAGTATCACCTTGAGAATATATATTTTATAAATACATAAAATTTTCTAAATGGGACAAAATTAAAAATACCACCTTACTTTATTAGTAGGTAGGTATAGATAATAGATAACAAAAGTTAACGACATGTTGATGTGAAAAACGTGATATACCGGAACGCAACGTACAATCGAAACGCTGTTTTTTTCTCAAGAAAGCGAACGAAGGATGTTGTTTTTATTTAAGACTCTGTATCGACTTGTAAAGTACAAAAAACATCAGAGACATCTAATAAACACATATGGTTGGTTAGGTGATTTGATTAGTGTGCCTTTGCTCCATCTTTCCGGGCAGGGTTTGAGTCCTGCTTAATGCAGTTTTTTTTTGGACCGAAATAAAAGGGCCGCAATTTTAAACACAAAGAAGGATGGACGAAAAAAACACAGGACGACATACCGAACGGACCAGATGACAAAAAAAAGTGGAAAAACACTCGTTTCTTTAATATTAGGTAAAGATTAGGTAAAGATACATTAGTCCCGGTTGGGGAACCGGGACTAAAGGTCCTTCCCAACCAAGACTAATGTCCTGTTTTCTACTAGTGAAAACAAACAAGGTGAAGCATAATTTAGCTCATTTTACTTTTGATTCCTTTAATGCTTTGAGCTAGGATGGATCACTTCCTAGCTGTACTTTTGGTGATGTACTGAAAAGAAAGTTGCAGCCGGCCCGCAAGGCTTTTACTAAAAAAATAAGTTGTAGGTTGGCGAGTGATTGCCATTCTGTCTCCCATCCAGGTTAGACTAGCAGGCAGTTAACCAGCACGCGTACAAGGCACCAGACTAGGGACACAGCTGCGACGTTTGATGAATATTTTACAGATCGACGCAGACAGCACACAACCTCGATATCGGTGATGATGTCCCAGCATGCTCGCACGGTGGTGGGTTGGCTCTCGTTGGGTGACGCCAATGCGGCTCATGGCTCACTGCGCCCTGGCTGCGGCCACTTCTGGACCTGCACTTCTTAGCCAGAAGGACGAGGCGTGGCGTCTCTTTTCACAGTTCACCGGCATAGAGATTCTGATTTCTGAATGTGGGCTTCCAGCACATAGGAGCACACAGTGAAGAATGTGTTCTTGATCAAGTTCTCTACCTTGAGGGCTGAGCAGTTGAAGAGCATGGAAAAAGCGACATGTAAAACATAGAAACATACATTGTCTAACAGTACAACAACAGTTTGTAACATAGAAACATATATTATGTCCAACAGTACAACAACAATTTGCAACATAGAAACATGTTTCTAACAGTACAGCAGCAATCTGCATCATAAAAACACATATTGTCTAACAGTACAACAACAATTTGCATAGAAACATAATTTCTAACAGTACAACAGCCAGAGACGGACACCGTCGACCTATAGGGTGGCACGGAGCAGTGGATCATGGCCGTGGAGTTGAACATTCAACATCCATCAGTCAGAATAGGGTAAAAGAACAACATAAGACACTCTTGAGAAAATGAAGCGATAGACTCCTGAAAGTCCACTTCACAGATTACCGGTTCATTTAACACAGAGAGGCAATTTCCACACGCACACCGAAGAAGCCATCTCTGTAACTCCAATGTACCTGCATAGCAATCAATCTCATCAGTCAAACAAATTTGTACTTCTCATCCAGAAAAATGATACATTATATACTCCGCAGTACAAATTTTTAATGCTCAACAATTTATATACCAGTACAATGTAAAACAGAAAATATTTCATTCTGTTAGCACTTGGAGACAACCTTACCAACTCTATTTGTATATCATGATAGCATATCTGTCTGGACAAACATATTATGCATTGTGCAATACTTCTGCTCCACCATGTCCACCACCAAAGCCTGTACGTACAAGAATATGAATTCAGGGAACGAACGGCATTCTAGCGGAAAGAAAAGTATATATATGACGGGGCCTCAACGAAATATTGAGATTAACTTACATAGTTTTGGGGGAAAACAACTCAGGAATTTATTTTCCAATGTAAGCTTAGGTTTGATATAACAAAAAACCCATCTATTAGTCCCTCCGATCGGGATAATAGGGCCATGAGGCAGATTCGGTAAGACCAAGCAAGAGGGATGGGGTAGAGATTGGCTTTCCAACTTTAGTAGGGGACAACAAGCGCACACTCTTCGCTGGGAAATAAATCCGCTAAATTTTCTCTATAATCACCCAATTAATTCGTTGATTGTTGAGATTGCACATCAATTAATGCTGAAAACTCACCCCAACCATTTCTTGCATGCGCTGGCGCCGGCAATCTAGCAGTAACTCCGGCCTTCATGGCCCATGCATGCCCAGTCAGAGAAGCATCAATCACTCATTCACTGGCTGCTAATCTAAACCAGGTCAAAATTTGAAAGCTAAATATTTGTCTTAGATTTGGAGAGTTGGCGCAGTTTTTAATTTCTGGAGAGCTGGTGTGATTCAAATTCCATTCCTCGCGGGTTATAAATTAGGGCAGCTTCTCCATCTTCTTTTTTTTTGAGGAATCAAAGTAGAAGAAGAATATGCACACACTTTGACTATTAGCTGATCAGAATGGAGAAATTATCTAAAATTACTCTTAATCTCGCTCCATGCTATGTTAGAAAAAAAGATATACACCCATACCAATATATGCAGTAAGTGAAGATGACTATTCCCATCCTAAAATAAATTTAGCCAGAAAAGATGAAATTAACTTGATTTATTAATTTTCTCTGCCACAAATGAAATCGCCTATTGCCACAGGACTATTTCTGAAAAAGTAGAAAAATACACAACATTCACGACCTGCTCATTAGCAGTTAACTAAACCCTTGGTGATTAAAGATGGTAAGCGCACTGGCATCATGGAGGAATGCATGTCTCTGGCTGAATGAAGAAGGTGTGGGGCACATATGCAGATTCAGTGGTGAAATAGAAATGTCTAGATGAGGAGAGGAAGAAGCAGCCAGCACATGTTCGTTCATGAGAAACAAGGAGGAGACACCACACTCTTCATGGCGATTATAGCAACCACGCAACTGGCAGCTCTGTCCGATCAAACAGTTGGTGAAGGATTTGAGAAATATATTTATCCGAAGTCTGTTTTGCCATACACAAGACTAAACCCTCTTAAATTGATCAGATTTTAGTATACTCCTATATATAACACTCTACAAGGAGTACTAGGTACCATGAAGTTTCTCGGACAATATGGAATGGAAGAAATATAACTAGCTTTTAATGTTCAGAATGTGCCAATTTATAGCTACCTATCCATTTGGTGTAAAGTACTAGTTTTCTTAATGTAATTGTCTTCTGTTTCTAACCATTATAAACACTCGCACTGTATGCTATGCACCAATACTAACATTGTTCAATTGTCGAATATATCGTTTGGCTCAGTTTTATGATAGAAAAAATTGCATAAATTCCTTCACTGTTTTATTAAGGGAACACAACATCAAGGTCACCAGGGGGTTCAGTTAACGGAAATCAACATCAAAATGCATAGTTACACTTTGACAACTTACTACAGAAGCATAATTGGCTAGCTACCATGTTTTTCAAGACATAATCGTCATGTAGAATGTCAAACGACAATCGATCATAAAAAACACTAGAAAAGGCAAAACCCTACATATTAAAGAGATCATCAAGCATAAAAAGAATTAAGTGACATGAGTCTTAGCTTAATGCTAAAGAATAGAAACGCAAATCCGTCAACCAAATTATCAAAACATAAATTGGTTTAGGCATGCTATTACCTGCCGCATAGACATTTTCGAATGCGTGCACGAATCTATGCACGTAGAAGATGCGCTCGCGGGCAGTGGGAAGTTTCTTTAACTGCAATGAGTCAAGCTGAATCGTGAACAGGTCGACAAACGTCTTCAAGAGTATCACATTGTTGAGCTCAGCAAACCCTAGTATCCCTGTGCACTCCTTACTTTGATTCTCGCAAAGTAGGGCCTACTTCTTCTCTGCATTCAGGGAAAGTAGCTTGCCCAGCTCAATGACTTTTACGATCGCCCATGAACTAACGCCATCACAATCTGTCTTCCAGTTGTATAACACGGCCTTGTAGTCCCACTCCAACAGCAACAGGAAACCAAGCCCTCCCCCATCTGCCCGCAAAATCGAGTACTGGCTGATATCGATCATATGCAATTGGCGCGGCATGGGTATCACCGTGAGTGTCTCCCTATCCAAATCAAACTGAACGATGCTTGATGGACTACCAGCAAGTATCCAGTAAAGGGAATTCCCAGCCAACACAGCAGGCTCGGCCGTATATCGTAAGAAGTGCCAGGATAGAATCAGTGTCGAAGTGGGATCACCCCATTCACCGGTCTCGGACGAGTAAACCCAGGCGACCAGTCGTCTATTTTGTGTTTCCTCGTCGTCTCCCATCAGCAAGACAACCTGGAAGTGGACTAATCCGGCACGGCGAAGCACCGCCCGGCTGATCAAGCATGAGTAATTAGCATGATCTGACGCCGGAGGGAGGGCAATGCGGTGCTGGTCGCCACTGATAGGATCCCACACCAGGACCGGACGCCACGATGCCTCTGGTGTATTCCGGGGGCACCTCCAGGGTAAGTGGAGAATGAGGACGAGACCATCGCGGCATCCAAAGAGCACGCGGTAACCGTCGCCTGGCAAGGAGAAGCGGCCCTCGGGGACACGATTGGGGGAATCCATGGTGGGTATGAAGTAGATCTGGCGAAGACTTGAACTAATATCGAAGAAACCGAGAAGAGGAGCGTTGCGGCGGTGGTGGAGGCGGAAACGGCGGAGGAAACCCGGATCCGAGACGAGGCTGCGCCAGGGATTGCACACGAGGGAGGCGCGCGGGAGGGAGGACGGCTCCGGCGGGAGGCGAAGGAGGACCTCGGAGAGCAGGTCCTTGTCCTCCAGCGGCGGCGCCGCCGTCGAGCGCTGGCGCTGGCGGCTCGTCATCTCGCCCTCCCTGTCCCGAGCGCTCCTCGTACGGGAAATCGAAATCTAAGACTGGTGTACAATGGCGAGACTCACACTACGCGTGCCCAAAGTCTTATTGTTTTTTCCCCGGAGCGAATGCCCATGATTAGTCTCTACTTACTAATAAACAAGCCAACATATTCATCGCTACGTGACCCCAGCCAAAGCTACACATGATAACACAGAGGAATAAGAACCTCCCGATCAGATCACTTAATTTCAACTAACCGTCAAGATTGCTCCCACCCACGTCAAAGGTCTGTTTAGCATTTTTTCCAAGCGGACGAAAACTCTGCCGTCCCCACGATCGCACGCCCGCACAAGGTAACAACACGTCCAGTGTCCAGCGTCTATACGGAAATAAATATGCTAAATTAGTGGGAATCAAATCAATTTGCCCCCATTCAGCGTTGCCGTCCAGCTTGACGTGCGCCATCGCTGCCCTGCGCAGCCGCCGAGGCACCCGCCAATGGCCGCGACAACGAGCTCTTCACATACGGAGGTGCAGCCGTCGAGTCACCGGACAACGGCCACCACGACGGTCTCTTCGTCAACACAGGTGCAGCAGGTACCCGTCCACGGCCGCAGGTTTCTCTCTACAGTGTGATCCATCGATTTTCTTTGATTGTTCTTGTTGCCTTTCTACATATTATCCTAACAAAAACATGTTAGCATTCCAGATTTGTTGAAAAACAAGAGTAATTGACATGGAAGAGCAAGGAAGTGTACCTGACCTAAACCTGAAGTCGTACCATAATTCACATGAAAAATGTAGAAAGTGTACCAGACCTAAACCTGAATTCGTCCCATTAAGCCTTCGCACAGCATTGTACTGACCTCATCTAAAAGCCTAACCAAGCTGCATATGGTACGTCCAAATATTCAGTTGCAAGTAATATGAACACATAAAGTCACACTCGGAAAGATATCTAGATGAATAGTATTACAAACTACTAAATGATGTTCTATTATTCCAAATAATTAATGCAAAATGAATTCAATTGGTTCCAGAGGCACCACAAGAAAGCTTTCATTGGTAAACCGTGGAGTAGAACATAAAACTCTACTTTGTCTGTTTTCTGGTAATATTATACCTTCCTGTACAATTGTATGATGACATTCCTGACATTATCAGGGTTGAAGGACTTCGTATGGCCCCAACCACTCCCAACTGGACGCACACCCCGTTCCAGGATATAAGCAACACCCAATCCTTGGGTGATGATCAGTACCTAAGTAGTTGATTTCAGTTTTGTTGCTCAACTGCTCAATTGTCTCATTGATTAATTGTAGACCCTAAAGAAGTAAAAAGGCAGAGCGATAAAGAGCGATATGCACAAAATAGGGATGAGATTAATAAGAGAAGGCGCGTGAGGCCTATAAACAGAAGAAAATTGCCACTGCCGAAATCAATGGGGCACACACACAGCTGGCTTTATCACAAGGTAATGATGATGAACTTCATGATATATGGCCATATATATTGTTATATAATGATTTGTTCTTCATCTATTCAGACCGTAATGAGATTAATAATCGGATTGAACAGATCATTATTGAGCAGAATAATTAAAGCGACAATGTCAAACCCGCGAGCAGAATAAGCATATTGCTGCCGTCGTTGATGGCAGTAACATTGTAACATAAGTTATGGCTACCGGACAATCGGCAGTCACACAACTGCAGAACATAACATGTGCAGGTGGTGCAATACCAAATTCCATGCATTTCAACAGAGACATTCTGGACAAAGACGAGAATATTTTCCCCCGCAAAAAGAAGAAAGAAGATGAGAATATTTATTGCGGCGACGAATCCGATTGGTTGAATAGAAATGATGCATATCAGATGCAACGAAATTCAAGACGAGTGACACTCATACAAATGTCAGTGGATGAGAACCCCCAATTCAGTACAATCGTCAACCTACATATCCCAGAAGAGTCTTTTTTAAAAAGAGGTTAGTTGTATGATTTATTAATGGTGCTTAATTACCAGGTGTGACTTTCTTCTTTATTCTGCTGCTCTATTGTTGATTCAGGTACAGAGCCTTTTTATGGAAAACAACATGTACCGATCCAACATAATGATAATAGTCCAGGGATGGAACCGTCACCAGATGCGGGACAAACCACTCATAATCAAATTGGACCTAAACTAACAAAACCCCTTTTTCAGATATTCATTCTAGTAAACATTGAAGAGTTTCAATGGTACCTAGCAATCATAAATACCAGGGTGCGATGTATCCAGGTGCTCGACTCTATAGGCTCAGGAATGAATCGCAATGACCTCACCGCTATGGTTAGTTATTGGTCTACACCTTCTTTTGATAGGATGATTTCTTTTATTATTCGCTTGTGATGCTAATACTTTGTCATTTATTCATGCATCTCCTGGAAGGACTGGAATGCGTATTCCAATATGCATCGCTTCAAATGAACTAAAAATTGTTAAGTGGAAAGATGTAGACATCACAACATGGACAAGGTCACAAGGGAAGAGTGTATTAACAGCAGACTGCAGACAGATGGGTATACCTCCTAACTTCACAGCAATTGACATTATGTGTTTTCTTGTATGTCCCCATTAGTTGTATCACAACAAGGAAATGCTCCATAGACAACTACATGGATTTCTTGGAACAATAAAAGTAATGTGCAATGCAACTCAGAATCAAAACATACTCTTAGATTCAGACTTGTTGCTCCGATCCCCCTTTGGCACCACCTCCTTCTCCCTCTGGAAATCTGAACCATTAAGGGCCTTATCATCAACACAGGCAACAACTAAGCGGGTGATTTCTCATATAACTATGTTGAAAGGGAACATTGTGACAAAAACTCACTTTCTAAAGATTAAACGGGATGACAGTTTTTATATTCAAATGTAAAATCTGAATGTAGTATGCATAAATATTTGCATATGCTAGCTGATTAGTTAGTGTAGGCATGAGAGGCTTGCACTTCTTCTTGCATTTTAGCTCTTGAGAACCACATGACACTGAAATCATTGAACATGATGGATCATGTTAACTATTGGAGCCACTCACAAACAGAAGATGCAGCAATCTAGAGCAGAATAATACTCAGTTAAATTAGTTTTTTTAACAAAGCCCTGTAAGAGAACAAATTATAAACAGTCTTGGGAACATTCATGGTGATTTCTCAATGAGGCAAACAACCTGGAGACGAACCAAAATTTGTCGGGGTGGAGCAGGAAGCAGGGTTGGACAGAGAGATTTACGTGGACCTGGACAATCACGCGGGAGAGGCGAAGGAGAGGGCATCGGAGGAGGACAGAGGGCCCCAGCGTCGCCGTCGAGCATGCCGACCTGGACCGTCTGCTTGAGCACTTCGGCGACCCGATTCGGAGAAGGAGACGGGTAGAGCAGGCGCGTACGAGTACCACGCCTCCGCGTCCGCCTCAGCCGGCGCCTAGCGCTGGCGCGAGCATGGCGAGCTCCATGGCCACTTCCTCGACCCATTTGACATGAAGGGGAGGTGGAGCACCGGCTGCGAACGGGATCCGTGGCCTGACCAGGGAGCACCGGTGGTGGTGACGAAGGGGAGGAGCGGCCGGATCAGGGAGCGTCGGCGTGGGTGACGAAGGGCACCGGCTGTGGAGTACGGATGTGGCCAGAGAATGGGGAAGGGGGAGAGAAATGTGAGGGATAGAGGGAGTGTTCGGTGGGGATGAGGATGACTAACGTTTTTTTAGGTGCTTTTTTTAATATTAGGCAGTGACGAGAGAGAGATTGGGAGTGCGTGCGTTTTTTTTATCATTAGTCATTTTTATTTGATGATTTTCAATTTTTATATATGAATCTCTATAAAAGTTGATATTTTTATTGAAAATATATTTAAATTTACTAATCATGTAAGTCATCTTGTGGTCTATGGATGGTAAATTTTATAGGGTACTTCACAGGACCAAACTTTTTAGTTCATTTGGTATTGTAATAAATTATTCTGATTATAATTGACAGAAATCACATTCTATAAGACCGAATGGATGAGAAGTTCTTATCTTATTAGCTGAAGTTTGAGACAAATAAATAACAGATTAAACAATGACGAATACATGGATCTTGATTGCTTTAAAATGGCAGTACGAATATTAGCGCGCCATGAAGTCCAGCTTCTCACAAACATTCCATCTCACTACATGGATCTAAACTTTTCTGTAAATTACTACTATAATTACGTATTACATTTTTCCTCATGGCACTAATGTTTTTTTATTCATATTTTAGTTGATGTTTCACTATGCACGAGACTAAAGTCACCATGAAAATATCAACATTGCTACGTTGAAACGGTTGCTTAATAGCTGGCCTCGCAGCATCGAGTATCATATATCGCAATGTGATACGGTACGATTTTATTTTTTATTTATAACAGTGGTTTATTTATCTTAATTAATATTTATGTATTTTTAAAAGGATGTATCATTACAGATTTTATTGTCTTGGGATATTTTTGTCCTATTTCTATTGTTTGTGTTGGATCAAAATAAAAAGGTCGTCTTAATTTTTGATCCGATACAAATACCTACTTTGGAAGAGAATATACTTAAAAATGTGGTCAAGGACCTAAAACTTGCCTTCAAAGTTGCAAACCCTGCATTCAAGCACGATATCTCTAAATGAGAATGCAAAGTTCCTATTGTTCCGACAAATTCACACTGATATGAATATTTTTAATGCATTATAATATTATTAATTGATTCATTCAACACACAATGTAATATTTCATACATGCAGTGCTCTGTCGGGTTATTTGGTTTTTAATTTCATGCACTCATCCTGCTATGGAAAGCTATATTTCCCCATACCCCAAGTGAGTATTTACACCATGCTTGCTTGCAGCAGCGGAGCTAGGATTTGCTTACGTCCTAGGCAATCAGTGGAACTACAGTAATCTACAGTGGCTGCCTGGGGTCTCAAATCCATCAAGCCTCAGGCCAAGGCCATGGCTGCCTGGGGCCTAAAACCGCCTCTGCTTACTTGTATACACATTGCACATGCAACTTATTAAAACAATGTTGTATAATGCATATGTAGGATGGTTTTGAACCGAGGAAGCAAGTTTTGGTGCATATTTTAAAGTATGAAGAGAATGAAGCTCAAAACAATATCACATCCATGGGACCAAGCATCATAGATCACATTGATAGATGGACATTCATTGCTCCCAAAGATGGACCTTCAAGACATGCTTAATTTTTTCAAAGAAAAATATTAAAAATATAATACTATTATTATGTGATCGCGAATTTTATGTGGAGACATGTTTCTCAATTTTGTGTTACATGCGCATTTATATCGTTTTGAATTCATTTTTAAAACGAGCGTTGCACGTGCATGCTTACTAGTAGTCAAAGAAAAAAGAAAAAAAAAACACTACGGACAGCCATCCACTGGTTAAAAAAGTTTTGTCTCCCCCTAAAATTCTTTTGGTCGAAAATAGACTGTGGTTAAAAAGTTATACCGACGTCTCTCATGGATAAGGGATGCATTTGTTTGCTCGCATTAGGTTCAGTCCGGCCCGGCCAGGAAAAAAACGATGTTTGATTGCCTGGCCACGTGAGAATCTTGCCCCGCACAAACCTTAAAGCATTCCTCAGCCAGGCCCGCTAGGAACATCCGAATCAACATTTTTCAGCAAGCCAGGCTTGAACGTTGCAGTGAAGGGGGAAAGGTGCTGACCTCCTGCAAGCGGACAAATAGTTGTAGCTCACACGCGTTTGAAAAAGAGCGGCGGGACGATTTCGTGACCCCCCCCACGCGCCAAATCGGTCGTCCTATATAGCCAGAGTCATCGCAGCGCCAAACTCCTGCCACCATTCCCCCCTCTCAAGCATTCCCTCCGATGTGGTTTCATATCGACGACGACTCGATGAGGTAAGCGGCCCAAATACTTCAGCGATCAGTTGACGATTGCGGCGTATCGACGACTCTTCTTCTCTGACATGTCCATCGCCTCCTTCCATGGCGTTCGTGAGTTCAATCACCACTCCTTTCTACTAGTTCTAGCTAGATCCGAGGATGTGGTAAAATTAGATCTTTCGATCTGTGACTATGATATTCTAGTAGCTAGTTGTGATCGATTTGAAGCATGTTAAGGGTTGTTTCTCGGCAAGGATCAATGCGTCCAAGGCTAACTGGTTTGTATTGTGAATTGTAGTGGAAACATACAACATGACAATGGCTGATCGAGTTGTGAGCAGTATGTGACATGCCGTGGATGGTCACTGGGAATTTGAATAAAATCTTGTATCCTTTTGAGAAACATGGGGTAAGCCTAGACCCAAGCAATACATGCAAGCATTGGTAAATGATAATTGTACTCGAGGATTGTAACTTAGCAGGTTTTTCATATTCTAATGCTAAATACAATTGGCAGAGAAGACATATCAAGGAAACACTTGAAAGGGCCATCATGCAGAATGCATGGAACATAAAATATGCAGGCACAGTCCTAGAGCACCTGGGTTATAGTGGATCAGATCACAGCCCATTCTCATTGTCTTGGAGGCCAATCCAATCCAGGAGGTGTCGTTGTTTTCCTACGACAGATGCCATGGGGTAGCTTATCGAGTGTGGTCGGGGCCGAAGGACGTCGGTAACCGGATCGGGGACAAGCAATGCGAGACACACGATGTATTCAGGTTCGGGGCCCTCCGTGGGAGGTAAAACCCCTAGTACTGCTTGTCTAGTTGATGAACTAAGAGGACTACAATGGTGCTCCTTGAGTTGTAAGGTTGTAATGCCCCGGACACACCCGTCGGTGGTCGTTACTCCTGGCGGGATCTAGACTGGCCTCACACATCAATACTAGCCTTTTCTGCGCACTTTGTCCTCACTCATGCGCACCCGGGACCAACTTCCTGGTCGGTCACCCATCCTAAAACTACTCCAAGCCAAGCACGCTTAACCTAGGAGTTCTGTTTGAATGGGCTCCCAGAAAAGAAGGAATTCCTTATTGATAGGACTAGTCTATGATCCCTAATAAGCCAGGCCATCACATACACCACCACTCAGAGGAACCGACGTCCTCGTCGGGTCATAGAAACGTCCCCTCTTGGCATAAACGTCTGTGCTTCCAGTCCGATACATGTGTCATTCCGTGTGCCACGACGGGTCACAAACTTCATGAACAACATGACCGCGCACCTGTCAGCAAACATCCGTGTAACCGTGAGGGTCGGCTCTGATACCAACTTGTAACGCTCCGGACACACCCGCCTCACACTTCAATACTAGCCTTTTCTGCGCATTTTGTCCTCACTCATGCGCACCCGAGACCAACTTCCCAGTCGGTTACCCATCCTAGAACTACTCCAAGCCAAGCACGCTTAACCTGGGAGTTCTGTTCGAATGGGCTCCCGGAAAAGAAGGAATTTCTTATTGATATAAGTAGTCTATCATCCCTAATAAGCCAGGCTATCACAAAAGGTGGGGGAGGAAGAAGGAGCTACCCGGCTCTTCCTAACTATCTATGGGTGGAGATGAGTCTATGAGAATGCTTGCCCTCGTGCATGGGGTCGTTGGAGCTTTTTATAGGCCAACCCCCCCAACTTACAATACACACGAACGGTACTTGGAACAGGGACCCGGCTGGCAGGCCGGAGGTCCCACAGGACGAGCCGTTTGGTCGCTTGTAGGGCTCGCCAGCTGCTGGGACCCGCCGCCCGCAAAGCCCGCGCGGCCAAGCGGTCCCGTCGAGGAATGGGGCCCGTCAGCCGGCCGCCGCTATTGGCCTGCAGTCACCCGCCCCGGCACGGACTGCACCAAGCGACGTCGCCTTGCTGTAGTATGGTCGATCCCCCTGTAGCCATGCGGGGGCAGGTAATGGAATGGACGGGGGCGTGTCGACACTGTCGCCCCGCCCGGTCATGGTCGGTCACGGTCAGTGGTACGACCGCCCGAACTTTAGCCCCGCGAGCTCCCCCGTCAGCGGTCACTGCAGCCGTGTGGGGACCGGTCGTGGAGGTCGCGTCTTGTCATCGTACGCAGGTTCGGTCCGGAGGGGAGCGGTGCTTGCCTGCCCGGGCTCAGCTGTTGGGGAACGTTGCAGGAAAAACAAAAAATTTCCTACGCACACGAAGACCTATCCATGGTGATGAGCATCTACGAGAGGGAGAGTGGATCTACGTACCCTTGTAGATCGCTAAGCGGGAAGCGTTAAGTAACGCGGTTGGTGTAGTCGAACGTCTTCGTGATCCAAATCGCCGTGC
The DNA here is from genome assembly GCA_022496015.1 of Hordeum marinum. Lineage (NCBI taxonomy): Eukaryota > Viridiplantae > Streptophyta > Magnoliopsida > Poales > Poaceae > Hordeum > Hordeum marinum. The sequence continues at coordinate 38,097,355 of CM039677.1, forward strand.
GTCCCACGATACAATCATGATCCGTCCCGCGATCTAATCATGATCCGTCCCGCGAGCTTGATCACGATCCGTCCCACGAACTTGATCACGATCCTTCCGATCTAGCGCCGAACGGACGACACCTCCGCGTTCAGCACACGTATAACTTCATGACGATCTCCGCCGTCTTGATCCAGCAAGAGAGAGCGGAGAGGTAGAAGAGTTCGCCGGCAGCGTGACGGCGCTCCGGCGATGGTGGTGGAGCAATTCTGGCAGGGCTTCGCCTAAGCACTGCAGAAATCCGATCTAGAGGAGAAACTATGCACTAGAGATTAGGGTTTGCACGTGGCTGAAAATCAAATGCCAAAACCCTAGAAATCCACTAGTATATAGGAGGAGAGGAGGAGCGGAGGCAGCTTGGCCTCCAAGCCTTTTAGGCTTCGCCCGACTAGGAGAGGAGGAGTCCACCTCCTCCACTCCTAGTAGGATTAGGATTCACCTTTTTTCCCCCCTCTTTTGCCTTTTTCCACATTTTTCCTTTTGGGTTTTCTTCTCCAACCACATGGGCCTTGTGTGGGAGTTTCCACCAGCCCATTAAGGGCTGATATTCACTCTCTCACAGCCCATGAAGCCTCTTGGGTCGAAATACCCCTCCCGGAGGTCTCTCGGTACACTACCGATAAGCCCGGAACTTTTCCGGCGACCAAAACAGGACTTGCTATATAAGAATCTTTACCTCCGGACCATTCCGGAGCTCCTCGTGATGTCTAGGATCTCATCTGGGACTCCGAACAAACTTCGGTCACCACCATACACAACTCTATACTACCGAAACGTCACCAAACCTTAAGTGTGCAGACCCTGCGGGTTCGAGAACTATGTAGACATGACCGAGACATCTCTACGGTCAATAACCAATGGCGGGACTTGGATGTCCACATTGGTTCTTGTTGGAAATATGCCCTAGAGGCAATAATAAATTAGTTATTATCATATTTCCTTGTTCATGATAATCGTTTATTATCCATGCTATAATTGTATTGATCGGAGACTTAAATGCATGTGTGGATACATAGACAAAACCATGTCCCTAGTATGCCTCTAATAGACTAGCTCGTTGATCAAAAGATGGTTAAGGTTTCCTAGCCATGGACATGAGATGTCATTTGATAACAGGGTCACATCATTAGGAGAATGATGTGATGGACAAGACCCAAACTACAAACGTAGCATATGATCGTGTCAGTTTATTGCTACTGTTTTCCGCATGTCAAGTATGTGTTCCTATGACTATGAGATCATGCAACTCACATATATCGGAGGAGTGCCTTGTGTGTATCAAACGTCGCAACGTAACTGGGTGACTATAAAGGTGCTCTACAGGTATCTCCGATGGTGTCTGTTGAGTTGGCATGGATCGAGACTAGGATTTGTTACTCCGTGTGACGGAGAGGTATCTCAGGGCCCACTCGTTAATATAACATCACAATGAGCCTTGCAAGCAATGTGACTAATTGTTAGTTGCGGGATCTTGTATTACGGAATGAGTAAATAGACTTGCCAGTAACGAGATTGAACTAGGTATGGAGATACCGATGATCGAATATCGGGCTAGTAACATACCGAAGAACAAAGGGAACGTTATACGGGATTGACTGAATCCTTGACATAGAGGTTCGACCGATAAAGATCTTTGTAGAATATGTAGGAACCAATGTGGACGTCCAGGTCCCGCCATTTTTTATTGACCGTAGAGGTGTCTCGGTCATGTCTACATAGTTCTCGAACCCGCAGGGTCTGCACACTTAAGGTTCGGTGACGTTTCGGTAATGTAGAGTTATGTATGGTGGTGACCGAAGGTTGTTCGGAGTCCCGGATGAGATCCCGGACGTCTCGAGGAGCTCCCAGTTTGGTCGCCGGAAAAGTTTCGGGCTCATCGGTAGTGTACCGGGAGTGCCGGTAGTGTACCGGGAGACCTCCGGGAGGGGTATTTCGACCCCGGAGGGTCCATCGGCTGTGGGAGAATAATAACCAGCCCTTAGTGGTCGGCGATTTGGATCGCGAAGATGTTCGACTACACCAACCGTGTTTCTTAACGCTTCCCGCTTAGCGATCTAGAAGGGTACGTAGATCCACTCTCCCTCTCATAGATGCTCATCACCATGGATAGGTTTGCGTGCGCGTAGGAAATTTTTTGTTTCCCATGCGACGTTCCCCAACAGTGGCTTCATGAGCTAGGTTGATGGTTCGATGAGATCTCGAGTAGAACACAAAAGGTGTGTGGGCATTGATGCTTAGATTGCTTCCTCCCTTGGTCGTATTTTGGTTCAGCGGGATTGTGAGATGAAGTGGCCCGGACCAACATTACTCGTACGCTTACGAGAGACCGGTTCCCTCGACGCAACTTGTTGCCTAGATGGCTTGCTGGTGACAGTTTCTCTCACTTTAGTTGGATCGGATTCGACAAAGGCGGTCCTTGAGAAGGTTCAAAAGCAACTAATGTATCACCGTTGTGGTTTTTGCGTAGGTGAGAATTGTTCTTGCTAGATACCCGTAGCAGCCACGTAAAACATGCAACAACAATTAGAGGACGTCTAACTTGTTTTTGCAAGGTATGTTGTGATATGATATGTCCAATTACATGATGTGATATATGTGATGTATGAGATGATCATGTGATGTATAGATTATCACGACTTGCATGTCGATGAATACGACAACCGGCAGGAGCCATAGGGTTGTCTTTCATTATTGTATGACCTGCGTGTCAATCATTAAGCGCTTTGTAATGCTTTACTTTATCGCTAAACGGTAGCAATAGTAGTAGAAGCATGCAGGGCGTGACAACTCCGATGGCGACACGTTGATGGAGATCAAGATGATGGAGATCATGGTGTCATGCCGGTGACGATGGAGATCATGCCGGTGCTTTAATGATGGAGATCAAAAGCACAAGATCATGGCCATATCATGTCACTTATGATTTGCATGTGATGTTAATCCTTTTATGCACCTTGTTTTGCTTAGGACGACGATAGCATTATAAGGTGATCCCTCACTTAATTTCAAGATAAATTGTGTTCTCCCCGAGTGTGCACCGTTGCGACGGTTCGGTTGCTAAATATTGGTAACTCGAAATAAAAGCTACAGAATAAACGGAGAACTAGCTAAGGGTGAGGTGACGATATGTGTTGGAAATGTTTCCAAAGTTGATGTGATCAACATCGCACGCTCTCTCTACCTTTAGGATTAGTGACGAACCTAAATAAATGTTATTTGGTGTTTTGCGTTGAGCATGAAACATGGTTAGATCATGTTTATTGCAATACGGTTATTCATTTAAGTTAGAGAATAATGGTTATTCTATTTACATGAATAATACCTTCAATGGTCATGCATCCAGTGAGAATGGTTTGTTGAAATCTTGATCGTAGTAATACACATGTTCACAACATTGATGTCAAAAGATACAAAGTTAATAATGATAGTACCACATACTTGTGGCACTGCCACTAAATGTCATATTGGTATAAAGCGCATGTAGAGACTCCATGCAGATGGATCTTTGGACTCATTCGATTTTGAATCGGTTGAGACATGCGAACCATGCCTCTTGGGAAAGATGACTAAAAGGACTCCGTTGGATGGAGCGGGCAAGTGATTCATTGGAAATGATGCATGTTGATGTATGCAATCCAGTGAGTCTTGTACCGTGCAGTGGATATTGTTAGTTTCTTACCTTCACTGATGATTTGAGTAGATATAGTGTATATTTACTTAATGACACACAAGTCGGAATCGTTTGAAAGGTTCGAGCAAATTTAGAGTGAAGTTTAAAGATCATCGTGACAAGAAGATAAAAATGACTGCGATATGATCGTGGAGGTGAATATCTGAGTTACGAGTTTGGCATACAACTTAAGACAATGTGAAATTTGTTTCACAACTAACGCCACCTGGAACACCATAGTGTGATGGTGTGTCCGAACATCATAGTCATGCTCTATTGGATATGGTGCGTGCTATGATGTCTCTTATCGTTTTACTACTATAAATTTGGGGTTATGCATTAGAGACAACTACATTCACTTTAAATAGGGCACCATCTAAATCCATTGAGATGACATCGTGTGAATTATGGTTTGATAGAAACCTAAGCTGTCATTTCTTAATGTTTGGGGGCTGCGACACATGTGTGGAAAATGTTTTCACCTAATGAGGTCGAACCCAAGGCGGACAAATGCATCTTCATAGAATACCCTAAGATCAGTTGGGTGAACCTTCTATCTCAGATCCAAGTGCAAAGTGTTTTTTGCTTAAACGAATCCTTTCTCGAGGAAATGTTTCTCTCGAAAGAATTGAGTGGGAGGAAGATAGAAACTTGATGAGGTTGTTAAACCTTTGTTCAACCAGAGAGTAGCGCAGCGCAGAAAGATGTTTCTGTGAAGCCTACGTTAGTTGAAGAGGAAGTTAATGATGATGATCATGAAGCTTCAGGATCAAGTTACTATCGAACTTAGTGGGTCGACAAGGATGTGTACTGCTCCTAAGCGGTACGACAACCCTGTCTTGGAGGTCATGTTGTTGGACAACGATGAACCTACGAGCTATGGAGAAGCGATGATGGGCCCGGATTCCGACAAATGGTTAGAGGCCATGAAATCCGAGATAGGATCCATGTATGAAAACCAAGTATAGACTATGGTAGACTTGCTCGTTGGACGACAGGTCGTTGAGTACAAATGGATTTTTAAAATGAAGACAGACGCTGATGGTGAATGTCACCATTTGTAAAGCTCGACTTGTTGCAAAGTTGTTTGTGACAAGTTCAAGGAGTTGACTGCGATGAGACTTTCTCACTTGTAGCGATGCTAAAGTCTATTGGAATTATGTTAGCAGTTGCTGCATTTTCAATTATGAAATCTGGCAGATGGATGTCAAAACATCGTTTCCTTAAACGGTTTACTTGAGGAAAGGTTGTACGTGATAGAACCAGAAGGTTTTGTCAGTCCTAAGGATGCTAAAAGGTGAGAAAGCTTCAGTGATCCTTCTATGGACTGAAGCAAGCATCTCGGAGTTGGAATATACGCTTTGATGAGTTGATCAAAGTTTTTGAGTTTATACAAAGTTTGCGAGAAACTTGTATTTACAATAAAGTGAGTGGGAGCACTATAGAATTTCTGATAAGTATATGTGGATGACATATTGTTGATCGGAAATAATGTAGAATTTTTGGAAAGCATAAACAGTTATTTGGAAAGTGATTTTCAAAGTAAAACCTGGATAAAACTACCTAATTGTTGAGCATCAAGATCTATAGAGATAGATCAAAGATGACTTGATGAGACTTTCAATGAGTACATACCTTGAAAAAGATTTTGAAAGAGTTCAAAATGAATCAGTCAGAGAAAGAGGTCTCGCCTGATTTGTAAGGTGCGAAGTTGAGTGAGACTCAAAGCTCGACCACGCCAAAAGAAAGAGAAAGGACGAACGTCGTCCCCTGTGCCTTAGCCATAGGCTCTGTATAGTATGCCATGCTGTGTACCACACTTATGTGTGCCTTGCCATGAGTCCGTCAAGGGGTACAAGAGTGATCCAGGAGTGGATCACTGGACAGCGGTCAACATTATCCTTAGTGACCAAAAGACTAAAGGAACTGTTTCTCGATTACGGAGGTGATAAAGGGTTCGTCGTAAGGAGTTACGTCGATGCAAGCTTTAACACTAATCTGGATGACTCGTAGTAGCAATCTGGATACGTATAATGGAGCAGCCATTTGGAAAAGTACCAAGTGGAGTGTGGTAGCAGTGTTTATGGTTTTACATAAAGATTTGCAAAGTACACACGGATCTGAATGTTACAGACCCGTTGACTATAAGACCTCTCTCACATGCAAAGCATGATCGAGCCCCATAACTCATTGGGTGTTAGATTTATAACAATGCGAATCACATGGTGATGTGAACTAGATTATTGACTCTAGTGCAAGTGGGAGACTATTGGAAATATGCCCTAGAGGCAATAATAATTTAGTTATTATCATATTTCCTTGTTCACGATAATCGTTTATTATCCATGCTATAATTTTATTGATCAGAACTTAAATGCATGTGTGGATACATAGACAAAACCATGTCCCTAGTATGCCTCTAATAGACTAGCTCGTTGATCAAAAGATGGTTAAGGTTTCCTAGCCATGGACATGAGATGTCATTTCATAACGGGGTCACATCATTAGGAGAATGATGTGATGGACAAGACCCAAACTACAAACGTAGCATATGATCGTGTCAGTTTATGGCTACTGTTTTCCGCATGTCAAGTATGTGTTCCTATGACCATGAGATCATGCAACTCACAGATATCGGAGGAGTGCCTTGTGTGTATCAAACGTCGCAACGTAACTGGGTGACTATAAAGGTGCTCTACAGGTATCTCCGATGGTGTCTGTTGACTTGGCATGGATCGAGACTGGGATTTGTTACTCCGTGTGACGGAGACGTATCTCAGGGCGCACTCGGTAATACAACATCACAATGAGCCTTGCAAGCAATGTGACTAATTGTTAGTTGCGGGATCTTGTATTACGGAATGAGTATAGAGACTTGCCAGTAACGAGATTGAACTAGGTATGGAGATACCGACGATTGAATCTCGGGCAAGTAACATACCAAAGAACAAAGGGAACGTTATACGGGATTGACTGAATCCTTGACATAGAGGTTCGACCGATAAAGATCTTCATAGAATATTTAGGAACCAATGTGGACGTCCAGGTCCCGCCATTGGTTAGTGACCGTAGAGGTGTCTCGGTCATGTCTACATAGTTCTCGAACCTGCAGGGTCTGTACACTTAAGGTTCGATGACATTTCGGTAGTGTAGAGTTATGTATGGTGGTGACCGAAGGTTGTTCGGAGTCCCGGATGAGATCCTGGATGTCACGAGGAGCTCCGGAATGGTCCGGAGGTAAAGATTCATATATAGGAAGTCCCAGTTTGGTCGCCGGAAAAGTTTCGGGCTCATCGGTAGTGTACCAGGAGTCTCGGTAGTGTACCGGCAGACCTCCGGGAGGGGTATTCCGACGCCAGAGGGTCCATGGGCTGTGGGAGAATAATAATCAGCCCTTAGTGGGCTGGTAAATCAGCCACAAGAAGGCCCATGGCACAGGATAAAAAAGGCTAAAGGAAAAAGGCGAAAAATCAGCCAATAGGGAGCAATCCTAGTCCAACTAGGATTGGAGGAAAAGTAGGATTCCTCTCCTCCTTGGCGCAGAAGGCTGGTTGGCTGCCTTGTGCGCCAGCCCCTCTTCCTCTACTCTCCTTCTATATATACTAGTGGAATAGAGGGTTTTTGCACAGAAATTACGGCCACGTGCTACCCGTTCCACCGGTGCTCCTCTAGATTGGTTTTCCGCAGTGCTTAGGCGAAGCCCTGCTGGAATTGCTACACCACCATCACCGGAGCGCCGTCACGCTGCCGGTGAACTCTCTCTCCTCTCCACCTCCTCTTGCTGGATCAAGACGGTGGAGATCTTCATCAAGCTGCACGTGTGCTGAACGCAGAGGTGCCGTCCGTTCGGTGCTAGATCAGAAGGACCGTGATCGAGATCGCGAGACAGTTCGTGATGAGATCG